>JAAALK010000283.1:27474428-27985324 GCA_019279435.1 Zizania palustris
TGCATCCTTAAAACACGCATAAATAGTACCCTCGTACGTTCTAATGTCCTCGTAACTTGTTGCTCCCTTAACATACATGAGGAGCATCCGCATGAAGTAACACTCGCCTGCGGACGGATGGACATAGAACATGCGCCCTATTTTGTAGCTATGGCATCTCCTTTTCCAAAACCTCCCACCAGCATCCCATGTGAACTTATTAGGATACTCACAATAAGTAAGCACACGTCCTTCAGGGAACATCCTATTAACAGTAAACCATTCAGTAAGCGTTGTTTTTTTGGAAAAAAGGCCCGGACACTAAACGAGTCAAATCATCAGCGGGACGAAACATAACAGTGTTCATATCCGGTAAATGGCATGCTAAACGCTCAACAGCGGGAGTCCTAAAGTGGATGTCAAAGGCAAATAATCGCCAAATACATTCTTTATCACAGAGATAGCGACAGTCAAGGAATTCTGCGATTTCATCATTAATATACTCATCATCAAGACCACACTGATGATCACTACCAACATCAACATTGCTTATAGCATCATGTTTCCTCTTTTGCAGCCTAGTAAACTTAATATTAGCACGATCAGGACCTTTAGTCACATATTTAAAGAGATACTTTAGGATTTTTGATTTATTGCACCACTCAACGTTGATGTGAGCCTCATATTTTCTCAGCAGGTCCATGTTATATGGCACAACAGATCGATTATCAAGCTTAATACCGTTTTTAACAACAAACCTACCGTCATCACGACGCCTGTAAACAACAAAGCCGTTTCATCTATAGTAGTGTCCGAGCAAAACTCTTTAGGAAACCGTTTTAGAGCAAATTCCTTTTTTCATGCATGGACATTTCTTGTTAGCATCCCCACATGGACCATGCACCATAAATTCTTCAACTAATAGATAGCCTAACTCATCAACCTCAAGACTTGGGACCTCAGCACAAATGTATGTATCAACAGTGAAAGACACAACATCAACGTGTTGTGTATTACGCCAAACTAATATGTGAACATGAGGTAACCCACGCTTTTGGAACTCCACACTATACAAGGCTACAAACAAATCAAAAATAAGAGCCATCAGCGTGTAAATAGCTGACAGCACATCCAAAAGAAATTAAACCAAATACACAAGGGACAAACCAGCACGAGTAGGACCAAAAGGAATTCCGGAGAGGATGTCCCCAAGTAGCTCATCTAACTTCATTTTGAAAACCCTACACACGATATCAGATCTATCTACTGCACGTTGACCTGGCTCAAATTCTAATGCGTCACCGATCTCTTTCCATTTAGGGTTGCACTGTGAACGTAATAAACAAATCAAGGGCACCGTAAACACGACAAATAGCAATCGCATCCTGATAGTTTTGCTGCATATATCTCCTACCACCAGTGAAACTCGCAGGAAGAATTCTTCGTTTACGTATCGCGCTACCCTCTAAACAACCTTTGCTCACAGCGTCACTGATCCCCTGAAAATGCTCACATCTAAAATCAGCTTGATGGTCAGCGATATATGCGAGCCTACCCTCCTCAACACATGCAAAACAATCAACCTGTGCCTGTGCTGACAATCTACCGCAACATACAAAAGGGTTAAACCTATTTCTCCGGTAGTGGCAACAGTAACAATAATACTCTTGCATGGTAACATTAGCACATCTATCAGTATGACCCAAATCAACTCCCTTGTAGCCTATGCCAAGCTAAAAACCGCGGTCGCCATACGGAAACAACAAAGGGTATTGTAGTGACATAAAGGCAGGGTGCAAGCTTGACACACGGCGGAGAGGACCCGGGGTACTCTGAACAATTATATCACGTTTGTAATTTTCCAAGGAAAAATCACCAACAATCCGACCAGCAAGCTCATCAGCAGTTGGAAGCTCGTACTGAATAGGACCATCTCTACCTGCGCCCACAATCCTAATAGCTAGTTGTTCATCACCATGTTCACAGAAACGGTCTCTCACTATCCGGAACTACTTGACCAAAGGGTTGCACTCATCTAGCATATGCATTAAGCCAGCAGCAATGTCAGACTCTAAACATTCACCACCACCATCCTCATTAATAACAGCCCACATTCGATTCCGCAGTTCGTTCGACGTATCGTGTATGTACAACTGTGCAAATTTTGGGCAAGAATCACTATTAGGTAAGAGTGAACCTATGCGGTGGTGCACCTGACCATTAATCTTGAACACATATGGACCACTTCCATTGTTAATACCTCTATCTATATCAGCGCCCATAGAAGTGAATGCAAACAGCGAGTTATACTGCCTAATTTTGCTGAGGAAATGTTTGCTGCGAGAGCCCCCATCAAATCTAAGCAAACAAGACAAGAAAGGTGGCGGATTTCTAAAAGCAGGGACATACACCTTACCACCCTTACAACAGAGATTGTAGGCGACCCTACGCTGAGTAACAGCTGACTCTTTCTTACAGCGCTCTTGATACCAAAATAAGGATCCACAAAACCTACACTCGTACTCAGGAGGTCCATAGTATGACCTATCCTTGCGAGTCTCTATGTCCAAAAGCAAGAATTCACACAAAGGTTAGACTGGAGTGTATCAGACAAAACCAACACATAAGCCACACAAATAGCAACCTTTCAAAAATGAGACATAATCAACATCTAGCAAATTCCACGAGGGTGATGGTAAACGAGGAGGCTTACGTCCTACAGTGGTAAAAAACATATAAAAGTGTGGCAGCGATATATGTCATCTACATAGAACACAAACAGAGGCACAATAAGCACCTGACATGACCATTCGTTTCATAGCCAACCTCTTAGATCAAGCAGAACGACGCTTCGTAGTATACAATGGCGGGTACAGCGTGAAAAATCCATCCCCTGTATAAACAAACCACTATACAAAAATATGGACGGATAAACCGGAACCACGATTTAGAAAAGAGAGAACAAAACAAGACATACGCTCACGACAAACTACGGTGGATGCACGACGATGGCGAGAGGAGCTAGCGAAAGATTCGCCATCCATAAGCAAAGCAAGCTCTTAAAAACAGCACACAAACAAACACACGGAAATCAAACAAGCTATATCGCAGAAAATAAATTAGCTAACCAAAAAATGATATGGTAGAGCACTGGGTACCTGAGGAACAGCCTAAAGCGAAGATAGAAGATGACGTTGAAGAGACACCTGCATCAACGACAAGGAAAATAAAGATTAGAACCTACAAACAAACGAATGTCATACATGATATAGCTTGCAGCACAACATAGGCACCATTTTTAGTTATACAAAGAAACCTCAATTTTGTGCAAAGTCTATCAACTCTGTGCAATTGACAGGCTCAACATCCATACACATCTTTTGTCAAAACTACACAGACCAAGAGCAAAACCTCAACAAGCCGAATGATTACCTTTAGGCAGAGGAAGCAAAACAAACAACCAATCCACCTTAGCAGACCGTGAAGACAGACTAAACTGCAACAAGGAAAAATAAATGTGAGACAATCATTTGTAAACCAAGAGCACACGCATCTTTTTACAGCAAACCATTTCAAAAAAGTAAGAAAAGCACACAGGGCATAATCAGAAGCAAAGGCCTCCCAAAAGCAAACATACAAATCTTTCAAAAACTAAATATGGCAAGGTAAAGAGCATAACACATAACCAAGAACCTCAAAAAAAGCACTCTCAAAACTGAACATATGACCCTTCAAAAAAACAAAAAGGAGAAGCCAACACACAAGACATTACACAAGACTGACTCTGGCCTTGTAGAACAAACATGTGGTTGCCCATCACAGTCACAGAAGCAAAAATGCAATAGAGATGCAATGTATCTACCAATAACCTACTCCTCTTTCTATCAATCATTTAGATTGCAGATGATCACATTGTCACATGCATGTCACACATGGGGCGAAACATAACCCGATTGGTTAATGACAGCTAAACATTAGCACAACACCAGCATTAATCCATCCATCGGTTGACAAGAAGAAAAACAACTACCCCTACCTCCTTGCAAGATAATAATGGCCGACACAATATGAAAAGACAGCCAAAAGCAGATGAATCGAGCTAAAGACTACACAAAAGGCACAACAAGCGTTAGAAGGCTAAAGACTACACAAAAGACCTCTCTCCTTCAGCACCATGCAGAATACACAAGCATGAGAAGGCTAAATCACAAGCAAGCATAACCATATCAAAAGTGCACAACCATGCGCTCCCAACCAGAACTGAGGCATGAGCTATATCAAGCCAAACACATCGAGCACGACGCCAAAGAAAGAGGAGGAGAAGGCCTTACGATGTGGTTGAGGTGTGGGATGCAGTGGAATGGGAGAGATGACATTCTCAGCCTGAGCAGATGATATACTCCATAGGACAGGCATGAGGTCAATTCACCTCACAGAGCACATACACAGTACCACCAACTACACAGGCCTCAACAGGAGAGGGTATTGACCCTATAGAGCGCATACACAGTATGATAGTACCACCAACTACACAGGCCTCAACAGGACGGGGAAAAGTAACCTCACCGCAGTAGCCATCGACGATGCGCTCTAGAGAGCCAGTGAGCAGTGCAGCGCATGTTTCCCGATGAGCAACTGGGCCCATACACAGGAACGGACATACCTTGTAGCAGCGGGATGGAACGCAGGCGTGATGGAGACGAGGCAGGAAAGCCGACCTGTAGCCGACCATGGCGGTGAAGAGATCCCACGTAGAGAAGACCCCGCGCGCCTCCCTGTCACGGTGGTGGGTCTGGCGCCACCGCCGACACCTGGCACCAGAGAACCTACGGCAGTGAAAGGTTTAGGGTTTACTCACCTCCACTGCCCTTAGCACGGAAGGCACCCCGCCGCCGCACCGGCCACCGGCCCCTCCACCAACGCACCCCTGCGGCAGTCCGGCGCCGCGCCGATGCCCCCGACGCCACAGCAAATTGCCGCTAGCGAGCACAAAGACCATCCAGCGATGGGCGGTGCGGCGAAGGTACGGCGGCAGCACGGCGGAGGCGTGGCGGCAGCACGACGGCCATCCGAAGCGGCCATCGACGGAGCACAGGAGACGGAGCACAGGAGGAGGAGGCATCGTGGCCCGGTGACCATCGCCTGTGATCTGGAGGAGGGGGAGGAGCAATGGGGCAATCGAATCGGTGGGAGGATGCTAGGGGCGGACAAGACGAGAGAAGGGGTTGGGGCGGATGCAGATGGCCTCGTGGGAGAGAGAAATTATTGGGTGCAGCCTGCAGGGCGGACAAGACGAGATGAGAGGAGTGACGCGATGTGACGCTGCGGCGAATTAGGAACGTGCGATGCAGATCAAACGGCCAAGAAAATTATGGTGACGTGGCCAGACCGGCGGGGCGCCCAGCCCGCCAGCCTTTATGGTTTCTAAATATGGTGTTTTGCTTTTCAATGCGTTTTTTACCTTCACATACCATCTTTTCTTTGGAAAAAAGGTGTATCAACACAGCAAACACTTCCATTAGCTACATCTCAGGAAAGGAGTGAAGCCGGATTATGGATTAAGCTTTGAATTATAGTTATTTATAAACTGAAATTAATATGATAACTTATTATGTCATTTTATTATAATCTAAAGTATAAATTATAACAATTCAATAATACGGTGAAACCTAATTTTTTTATTATAAGATGCATTGTTATAATCCCGAAACATGTTGATTTCTTAGGACATCCACAATGTGTGAAAAAAGTAGTCTATAAGCATTAAAATATTTCTATAAGTTTATGGACTGCCCATAAGAAATAAAATAGCATTTATCACTTTTTTTTTCTCTTTCTATCTTTTCTCTTACTTTTGATATCCACTATTACTATAAACATCGTGGGATGAAAATAGCTATAAATCAATATTATGGATCCCATCTGTATAGACTATTTTGCCGTACATTGTTGATGCCCTTAAATGATCCATTTAGCGCTAAACCGAAACAGGCGAATCTTATTACATAATTAAGCGTGATTATATTAATTATGTGGAAACTTAGTTAATTAGGCACATGAACTGCCTTGCGGAGAATTGCCTCGTGAGCAGAAGCCGTCGACGGCGCCAAGGCACGGCACTCGACGGGAGGCGTCGGCGGCGCCGCCGCCACTACCGATGCGGCGGCCTCGTCGTCGCCACCGCAGCCGCCGTCGTCCGACGTAAGGCACTCGCCTATGATGTTGAGGAGCACCGCCTCCAGGTCGTCAAAGTCGTCCCACTCGCGGACGTTGGCCCGCACGGCGGCGCGGTCGCTGGCGATGAGGTCCCACACCGGGTAGCCCTTCCTCGGCATGACGTAGTCCCTCCGGGTCAGCTTCAGGGACGGGCAGTAGTCGCCTCTGCCGTCTCCGAGGTACACCACCCTCCTCGCCGCCGGCGCGTCGCCGCCGCTGTCGCTGGGCAACGATTCTTCCATGATTCTCTCCATGACCTTGCCCTGAAATTAGATTCTTGGAATCAAGTTTTGATGCAAATTCAGTGTGAACTGTGAACTGTGAAGTGACATGTCTGCGAGATAACAGTAGTGACGTGTCACCTTGCACATGTTGGGAGGGCAGGTGGGGAGGGCGCAGCCATGGCCGGCGGCGGAGGGGCCGTGGAAGCCGTGGTAGGGGAGGACCCTGAGGCGGCCGTCGCCGTCGACGAAGGCGGGGTTGGTGTCGACCGCCGAGAAGTAGCCTTCGAGCCCGTGGTGCTCGAGGACGGTGTCGACGAATATGGCGTTGGCGTCGCTCAGGACCCTCAGCTCGCAGCCGAGCGTATGCGCGATCTCGACGGCCGCCGCGACCCGCGGCGACAGCGGCACCGTCCTGAGGCATGCTCTGATCTCCTCGACTGACCTCCCCTCCGCGTGCAGCTCCCCCATCACGGCGTCCTGCATGCATATATATGCAGCTGTCACCCATGAAACGAAACGGCGGCGAGAGCGGCGGCTTACGACGGCGGAGTTCCAGGGGAGTCGCCGGAGAAGCTCGTCGAAGCGGGCGGTGGCGCCGAGCGCGTCGACGACCCAGTTATCACTGTCGCAGTCGATGATGGTCTTGTCGAAGTCGAACACCACTACCACGCCATTGCCGCTCGCCGCCATTGATCAAGAAATGATCTTGCCAGCTAGGATCGCCTGTCGAGTGCGCGCCGCTGGCTCGACGAATAATCCTTCGATCGCCATGGCCGCCGCGTATTTATAGGACCGGCAAAACGACGACAATAATGCGCCGTGATGTGGCGTCGATCCGTTCGCGTTATCGATTGATGCTGGGATTAAAGTCATTAAACGATGTCGTCCACGAATCGCTAAAATCTAAGTGGGAGTTTTGTTGGATTAACTGCAATTTGAGAGAGACATTTTTCGCGCGCGGGAATATTCTTGGGACTTGGCTCTTAGCTTAAGCTTGTTTCCAGGCGATTATATATAAACGTTGCAGTTACTTCTCCGGTTTTACCGGGAGAAGCTACGTAGTGACGTGGCGGCTTTTCCGGCGTACGTAAGGAGACCATCTCGATATGTTTGCTATTGAAAAATTATTGTTACTAACTAGTAGTGGGCCCGTGCTACGCAACGGTAAAAATCAAAAAACAAATATTTGTTATATAGTTAAATTAGAGACTTTTGATTATTTGACAGCGACGAATAGGATGGGGGATAGGGGCCGAAGGCGGAGCCATGTGAGGTTGGGCGCGTAGGGGTGCGGGGCCTCGGGGCTGGCGGTGGAGCCGTGAGAGGTCGGACGTGGGAGCTCAGAGCCGGCGTTGGAGTCATGCGAGGCCGGGATGGAGGGGCTCAGGGTTGGCGGCAGAGCCTCGTGAGGTCGACGACAGAGGGGTGCGGGGTCCTCGACGGAGGGTGCCGGGCCGGTGACTCTAGAGCTTAGGTTCGGCCAAGCAAAAATATACAGGGGTAGAACATGAATTTATAGAATAAGAAAATAAGGGTAGAGAAAAATTATTATTATCCGATTAAACACGAAACAAATACATAAATCCTTTTAAAAGCATTTAAGTGCTAAACAAAGTTCTCTTTGAATTAGTTGTTAGTCAGTTATATTAATGCTACAGATAATAATAAATGGAGAATAATAACGTTATATTTTCTTACATTTTTCATAGATGCTTATGAAGGGTGCCAGACTTGCACTTGAAATTTCATGAAATCCTTCGATGAAGTAGGGAAAAATATATGCAGGGGTGTAAAAGCAGTAAGGCTAATACAGAAGAATTCAGAACAATGTGCTAGAAAGAATTGTCATCCTTACATGGGGGAACGAATCATGCAAAGCATTCTTATGAGCTGAAAGTCATATATGTTAACGATGTGGAAACATTGCGCCCAGTGATACAATTGCTTTGAGAACATCATAAGATCACAATACTCTTAAATAAAAAAAGCCGCAATGAATTGTAATACGAATTTACTAACACATTTTATTCGCTTACAGTAAGACACACATATGTTGAGCACTGGAGCTTCTCACAATGATTATGTAGCTATATTTTATAATTCGAATATTAAGCACCACATCTTTTGTAATTATCTTCAGCTGATAATTGATTTTATATTGTCTGAATGTGTTGCATATGATCTAAATTATTTAGTTCAGTATTTAAAGCATTCACTGACAACTGAATTATTTAGGAATATATTTTAGACAGTTGTAGATGCCTCTTTGATTATGTTTAAACATTGGTTGTAACATATAACTGTAGGATCTGGGTCCATTATGAATATTATATTCAAATGTCCATTTATCCAGAACAAGAATCGTTCAACGTAGAACAAATGTGAACACAAATTAGTGATTATCAACCATTAGCCATAAAAAGCAAGCACATATCAACATAAATTTGTACATTACAAACAGATTGAACTCGATTATACTCTAATTGGCCATAAAAAGCAAGTACATTTGACCGACTGTGGAACATATTGAAATTAGCACAATATGATACGACGAATAAACAACAACCGGAGCGTCACTCAAATGCCAATTTTTTTCGAAAACTTGGCAAGGGAACATGAATAGAAAAGCATCATGTACGCTTGCTCCTGCACCAGTAAAGCAAGTAATCAGTCATAACTCCCAGTCGGGGATCCCTCAAGATCCCGTAGCCTACCTCCTCGAGTGCCCAACGATAGTAGGCCTTCCAGCAGCGCGATCCTCCAAAATCTTCGAGCACTTCAAAATCCCCTGTTCCAGGACCTTCCAGCCATCCTCAAAACTGAGGTGGTCGTTCATTTTTACTGCTTTGCTCTTGCAGCGAATTGAAGCAATACAAATATCAATAAAAGGAATTAATTCAAAAATCAGTCAGTTAAATAAACTTCAAAAGTATTCTATTTCAAAAAGCTAAGATTATCATTTATTTTGGTTTGAGTTACAAGTACAAAATCTGAATGAAAATATAAAGAGATCGACATGATAGGAGAAACTTAATTAGATTTAATTTTAATCCTGTAAAAAGTGTTCATTCAAGCTAACACGTCAACAAACTCATTAAAAATATGAGCATAACCAGAGTATTTATTAGTATAAGTATTAACAATAATAAAAACACAAGAAGAGTTCAAAGGTAGCAAACAAAGCATAGAATGACAGGGATCAGTAGACAGTAGCTCTGACTATGGTGATCATAACCAAATATAAATGCTCAACAATAAGTATATGAGAAGGTTGAACAATCAACCCAAAATTAGAACTTTGGCATCTTCCAAGTAAACAATACACAACATTTGTCATAATATACTGTAAAATTGGAACAATATAGATGAGCAACATACAATGGCTCGCATGCCTTCAGAGTTATATGAAATGGGCGCTCGCCATCCACGATTTAAGAATGACATACAGCAGCACACAAGTCATATGAGAAATTGAGAATTAGCTTCTTGGTTCAACGTTTAAAGAGAATCAACAAAAAGGGTTGAAAGAAAAAATGGATTTATAGAAAAAAATAAGTTAAAAAGACAACAAAAATTCTCATGAACCAACATAATCCCTCCATCAGGCTAAGTACAACATTAAAAATCGTGATACACTTGGAATAAGCTTAATCACGAGCAAAATTAAATCTTATACACAAAATGAATGCAGATAGAAAAAACAAATACTTCAGCCAAGAGCATATAAAATTTAATGACCGTGGCATAAAAATGAAGATAGCCTGAGTGAAAGTGTGTACTTTTGGTATTTAATGTGTTATTGATGTAACTAACCATGGTTACGTATTTCAAATTAAACAGTTTTTAACATAATGAATATTACTTGGCCACATTATCTTAATTATTGCCTATTGTCCATGAATCCTTGGCTCCTGGCAACTCAGTGTGTGTTTGTTAAAAAGTGCACATACAAAGTTTTTGAGTGAGTGGATGTCACTGGCCAACTCCGTCTTACCTAAGCAGATGCTGACAGCCTGTCAGCTGCAGCAACAAAAAGAATCTCTGATAGTATGGTGAAGTGGCAACAAAGAGTCAACCAATCAAAATGAACCAAGGGTGACTACAAGTATTGTTGCTGAGCTTGCATACTTGATACAAAACTAACAGAAGACCTATTCATGTAACAAAACCTAGAAAAAATAACATCACAAAAAATTATAGCGATCCATGAAACAAATTTATATACATGAACATCAAGAAGCAAGTGTCACAAGAAAAACAAATTCAATATCTATTTAGTTAAAGAACTCTACTTTACACTGATTACATATAAAGGTGGAAATGTCCAAGATTTCTCGCCTGCTTAGTAGTAAAAAAGAAATAGGTCTCAGAGCACAAGAACTAACTCACCAGTGCAAATTCCCTTGGTGCAGCACTTGAACCGGTTCAGGCTAGAATAGAACTGCAGTCACAAGGGAGAAACAATGAATCAAACCATGACAAAAAGAATGGAGGAGAAGATGGCAGAGTGGATTAGCTGCTTCACCCATTCCTTGACATATCTGCATGTTCTTGAGAAGGGGCCTCTTGAGAATGTGCTTGAGAACAGGGTCAGGCTTGATATTCTCGTAGGGCAATCTTCCATGGACAAAGCTGTCAGAAATGAAAGGGGATGTTAAACAGAGCACCACAGAGAATTGGTATACGAAGAAGAAAGGCCTAATGCGTCCGCGTCTGTACCTGTGGTATTCATCGTAATCAAAAATGTAGTTGACTGCCTGAAAATATCATAAGCAGGAGAAAAAAAGGAATTTTTCAGTACTCTGAGTTACCCACATAATCCAGAAAGAAAAGGAGAGAACAATAGGCAGTCAGAGGAGCTTCTTATTTACCCTGAGGCTGGCCATCGTCATGTACTAGTTCTTGTACAGCAGATTGCCCAGATTCTCGATCTTGCTCTCTTCAATACCGAGCTTCTCAACCATGTAATCTGAACAGAATGACAAAGAAGAAAGTCAGAAACATGCTTGCATAAGCATATCAAATTTTAAGTACTAAATAACAGCAACAATACGAGATTAATGTTAAAAGAGGTTAAGAACGAATTAAATTATTTGTCCTATGTAACAGATAATCCTGATACAACACGTGCAAAATATTCTAAAATCTAATAAGTAATAACAACCCGTGATAACCGTGATAATTACACGTGCATGCTGGTTTATCAGTGCCACAATGCTTGAAACTTCATGTTCATATCCAACAATGATTGCACAAAAACCATCTTGGTCAATTTCATAAAACATTAATCAGCATGGACAACTTACCAATCTAAGACGAAACAAAAGGTCATTAAAATAACTTTCCTTCCTCTCAGGAGCAAATGTATCAGGAAGCTGAAGTTCAGTAGCTAGCGAGAGCATCTCCCGTACAGTAAGTTGTGAAAAGAAAAGGTCCTCTTGCCTCACGTAAGCAATCCTAGACAAGGAAAAGCAGTCAGTATAGAAACTGTGTAAACCTGAGTTAAAGCCAACTGCATAAGCAAATCTTACTTATAACCGCCTTCTGACATAGGTCGACCATTGATGTACAGATAACCAGAAAGGTGCAAAGAAGGTGATGATGTGAGCTGCCCAGCAAGCACATTGAGAAGGGTTGTTTTACCAGACCCAGATGGCCCCATGAGTGCGAGAAGATGCCCTGGTTTCGCCTCCCCAAATGTATTTGACAGCAAAAACCTCGCCTGTAAATGATGCAACATATCATAAACATTAAAACACAATTAGCCAAAGATGGCGCAGCACAATAGATGAGTGATTAATTTATTATCCATGGCACTCAATCTGCAAATAGAATGTACTACTACAGTGTGTTCATCAACAGATGAAGCTGCGGACACTAAGCTCATTGATTTGCTGCAATTAGTTATCCCATTAGCAATTGGTTAAAAAATGGGTAACTTGTTCATCTACTGTGAGTTTGATAGTGCCGAGCGGCACTGTGCAACTGCCACATCGATACAGAATGGCCCAGTGTGAGTTACTCAGACCATTGGTTATCCTAAGCAGAGGAATTTTTCGTGGGCGCAGAGCCGCTAAGCAATGCGCGCAGCACAGGCTCATGACACCGACGAGAGGGAACAGGTGATTTGAGTCAGAGGTGGCAGCGGCTACAGCGACTCACCATGTCCCCGCGTTTGTTCTTGAGGGCGCAGGTGATGCAGCAACGCCACGCCAGTAGCCACGGAGCGGCATGGAGTCGTACACGGCAGCATGGGGGCAGCGCGGAGCCCGCCGCATGGCACCGAGAAGGGGAGGAGGCGGTGTACCCAGCGCGCGGGCAGCCATGGCGGCGTATTACCAGGAGGACCTCTCTGCTCCGCGTGAAGCCACCACGTCCACCATTTGATGCGCGCGCTGGACCAAGGAAGATGGAGACGGTGCTGGAGCCTGGAGGTGGGAGGGTGGAGTGGAGGGGACTCAGCAAAGCTAGGGGCGGACCACCGCCCGGAGCCGCCCTGCTGCCGCCTGGAGCCGCTCGGAGCCACACCACCCGAAGCACCCCGCCGCCTGGAGCCCTGCCACCCGGAGCCTGGACGCCCGAAACCCCCGTCGCCCGGAGCCCCGCATCCCGAAGCCCCCGCCGCCCGGAGCCCTCGCCGTCCAGAGCCCCGCCGCCCAAAGCCACGCCGCCCGGAGCCCGTCGCATGGCACCGAGAGGGGAGGATGCGGCATACCCAGCACACAGGCAGCCACGGCGACGCATTACCAAGAGGACCTCTCTACTTTGCGTGAAGCTACCACGTCCACCATTTGAAGCGCACGCTGGACCAAGAAAGATGGAGATGGTGCTGGAGCCTGGAGGTGGGAGGTGGGAGGGGGAGGGGAGGGTACTCGAGAAAGCTAGGGGCGGACCACCGGCCAGAGCCGCCCCCCGCCGCTCAGAGCCCACGCCACCCGGAGCACCCCACCGCTCGGACCCTAGCCGCTTGGAGCACCTGCCACCGAGAGCCCCACCACCCGGAGCCCTCACCGCCAGGAGCCCCCACCTCCCAGAGTCCCGCCGCACGGAGCTCTGCCGCCCGGAGCACCTCCGTCGGGAGCACCGCCGCCCGGAGCCGTCTCCGTCCGGAGCCCCCGCCGCCCGGAGCCCCCAGCCGTACGAAGAAGGGAGAGGGCGGCGACGGAGGCGGAGGCGACCGATGGTGTTTGGAGGGAGGATATGGAGAGGAGAGGAGCGGTGGGCGTTGGAGCGGTGGCCGCTCGGCGGTGGGCATCGATGTGGTGGCAGCTCGGCAAAGGGGGAGGGCTGACGGAAATCTCGGCTGATTAGTTCGAGATTTGCTGCATGGACGGGAATCGGCTGATTGATTAGTTGGGTTTCCTGCATGGAAGGAACGTAATGCATGGAAGGTGATCAACGGTCGTGATCGTTTCAATGAGTATGAGTAATCAATGGATGGCTCAGATTGTCCAGATGAGTAAACGAACTCGCCAATTATATTAGTATAGATAACATGTAATATTATAATATAACTACAAAGCTATATATATATATATATATATATATATATATATATATATATATATATATGGGAGCGCTATTCTACGCTACGTGTGTAGAATAGCTATTCTACACCGACTATTTTCAGTAGTAAATTTTCTCAGTAGAATAACAATTCAGTACTATTTTTTCTCAATAGTAGATTTCTCGGTAGAATAGCTATTATACACTCGTGGTGTAGGATAGAATATATATATATATATACGATAGCGCTATTCTACACTACGTGTGTAGAATAGCTATTCTACACCGATTACTTTCAGTAGTGGATTTTTTTAGTAGAATAGAAATTGAGTACTACTTTTTTCTTAGTAGTAGATTTCTTAGTAGAATAGTTATGCTACACCCATGGTGTAGGATAGCATATATATATATATATGGGAACATTATTCTACACTACGGGTGTAGAATGTTATTCTACACCGATCAACCAACCGTGCCCATCTTATCCAGCGTGCCCACACGCCCACCCAATCCCGACCTCCATTTGAATAGCATTCTACACGTCTAGTCGAACAACTCGTTTAAAGCCCAATAATTTCTTTTTCTTCTCTAAACTCTAATGCTAGCTAGCTAGTAGCTCTCTTCCTCCCCCTCTCTTAAGGTTGTCTTGGTTCAAAATTTTCAGTTTGGAAGCTGAAATCTGAATTAAACATTTTTTTAGGTATCTAGTTTTTTCAGAATCTATAGATTTTCACAGTACAAACAGGAAATTGATTCCACATATTTTCGTAAATAGCTTTTGGTGAAAATTACCCACCTTTATCAGTAATGAAATACCCCTTTTGTTGATACAGAATACTTAAAACTAAATAATTTTCTAAGAATAAAAGTTAATATATGATTGTTGAAAAATAGAAATACATTTCAGTTATAAATAATTTCGTTTTAGTTTTCTTATTACAATAATAATCTAAATACACATCATTAAAAAGTCAATGTTTGTATTGAGTCTATATTAATAATGTAACTAAACATCAAAAATATTATAAATATTTACTATCAAAACAGAAATCCATAACTACTCTAACCAAATCAAATAGCTTTCCATATTTTTCACAACTCACGGCTCGGAGCTTTTTTAAAAGGGTCGTGCCATTATAATTTTTTTATGGTTTGCCAATATATCATCGGTGTGTCACTGATATATGGGGCTGCCACCTTTCCTGACAATGGTATATAAATAATTTTTTAAAATTATAATAACATGGTAGTAATTTTTCCTTTCTAAAATCCACAACTAAAAAAACCCTTCTCCTCTCTCTCCCCTCAACTTGCTCTTGTGATTTGTGTTGTGCCTCGCCTCGACCCTGCTTTTTCGATCCACGGTCTCTCTCACAATGGAAAGTCTAAAACATCATAAAACCCTAGTAGTTGTGCTTAAGCTTTGCGTGGGCGGCAAGACAAGAGACCAATGCAAGGTGACAAATTAACTATTCTTACCTGCAAATTAACTCGATGATGGATGAGACTCGAGACATCCATCGTCATATCCATCCATATATGCTGTACGTACGAATCGATGCTATTGGATTATCGATCGAGCATCAGCTCGTCCATTCATGGCCGATCGAGCATCAGCTAGTCCATTCATGGGCGATCGAGCTAGCTAGCTAGGGTTTCACATTCGCATGCGTGGTTTTGTTTCGTGCTGTATGTAAGCGTAAGATGCTCTCGTTTATTCGCATAGCACTCACACTTCCACTTGTACAAAAACTCTAATTAAGAGTTTACTACCTCACATTAAAGTGGTTAACTACGTAGCAAATTAAAGCAATCGTGTACTGGATCGGAGGATCAGTTTGTTTAGGCTTTTACATTAATGATATTTCCTCCATATATTTTTAAATGACACAGTTGATTTTTATCTTAATGTTTAACTATTTGTTTTATTCTAAAAAATTACACGAATATGTAAAAATATAAATTATACTTGAAGTATTTTCAATAATAAAATAAATTATAACAAAATAAATAATATTTTAGAAAGTTTTTTGAACTGCGTCATTTAAAATTAAAAGTGACTGAGGAGTAATTTTTTTTGCATTAATGATAATTCCAGAAAAATATTGGACTTATCTATGCGGCCCAATTTATTCAACCGGCCCACACACTGTCTCTCTCTCTCTCCATGGCCGGAGTCAGGCGGCGCACCGCCGGCGGCCCACGGCCGAGTCCGTCGCTCGTACGTCCGGCCGGAGATGCACCACCGCGACCGCCTCCACCCCCGCGAGGAATCACGCGACTCGCGCGCCTTCTCCACTCTCCCATACCTACCCGATTACCCAAACCAGACGCAGGAAAAAGATAAAAAACCACCCCGCGCGAGCCAGCATCGGAGCAGGTACTGGGTTCTTGGGTAGATTGAAGGGCGAGGCAGGGAGGCGAGCAGGCCGGCGTCCATGGCAGCAGCAGGAGGGGGAGGAGGAAGGGACGAGGGGTCGCTGGCTGGCCGGGTGTGGAGGCAGTACCTGCGCCAGCTCCAGCTCCACCCTCTCAGGACCAAGGTCCTCGCTTTAATGCGCACTTCGATTTTTCTCTTCTTTGGTTTGTTTTCGGGAGGGGGAGGTTTGCTCAACTGGGTTCTGAATTGGTCTGTGGTGCAGATGATCACGGCGGGTTGCCTCGCCGGCGTCAGCGACTCCGTGGCGCAGAAGCTCTCCGGCTACCAGAAGATCGAGAAGCGCCGTCTCATGCTCAAGATGGTAATATACTCTCTGCCTGGTAGTTCCTGACTTCCTCGCAGTAGAGGGATTGGGAAAACCGGAAAAGGTGGAATTCTTTCTTGAATTTTTTAGAGGTGGTCTCTGAGTGGAGTGGGGATCTCATGTTGTTGGCTCTGCAAGAATGATCCTGTGACGGATTCTATGTGGAATTGTGTTACGTCGTTCTCCTGGAGTAGAGGGTTTAGCTAATGGATGACAGTATATCTGCTTGATTACTGCGTTTTGTTGTTGTTGGAATGCTAGTAGCCAATGCTTGTTTCTTTGTCGGATATGTCATTATGGGGATTCAGTTGATAGATGCCTTGCCTGTAGAATGAGTTATCGATCCAGTGGTTTCAAACTTTCAGTTTATTCCCTTCTTGAAATAGTGCGATGTGGATCAGCAGGCGTGGTTTGCTTGCGCTTGTTATTATTCTGGTTTGATCTGAATCTCCACAATATAAACTTATGAAATAGTCAAAACATTATTTTGCCACTTGCCACTGTGATGGGTTGCTACTTTCTAGGTGTTCTGTAAAGATCAATGAAATTTTGGCGTGTATATGTGATTCCTTCTCTAATAAATCTACTTTTCCCTGTCATCTTAATTTTTAGTCTTCACTTGCCATTATATATGGTTGTGAATTGTTATATTTGCATCAAAGAGCGAATGCATTCCTACTATTTCTGAATATCTGTAAAACATTGTAGTTGGGTTAGGCTTTCAGGCAGGTGGCAGCTCTTTGTTTGCTAGTATTATTCTACTACTTTTGGCCTCAACTATTATAGAGACATTGTATGCTGAACTGTAGTATGTTGCAAAGGCTGTTAAAGTTTAAAAACAGAAGAAACTGCACTTTAAAGATTGTGACGAGAAACTACACTTTAAAGATCGCGATGAGAAAAATATTGGACCATGTTTTTCTATTTCTCAGTCTTGTTCTTCTTTATGAGACACAATATATTACATCTTCTGGACAACAAATAGTGATCCCTGTATTTTTCTCTATGTTTTTCATTCTCTTTGATGTTGCTCACTCAGAAAGATTTAAGTCCCAGATTGGCATCCTTGAGTAATGAGTATGCTTCTCTTATGTTATTTGTGTATTAAAATTTGACATGTAATTTTTTTGTTGTCCTGTAGCTCTTTGGGTTTGCATATGGTGGCCCATTTGGGCATTTCCTCCATAAAGTGTTAGATTATATCTTCAAAGGGAAGAAGGATACCAAAACAATAGCTAAGAAGGTATAGATTATCTTCCGATAACCCATGCAATTTCTTTCACTTCTTTCCATGTGGGCTATTCGGCTATGTATTAATAGTTCTTGTGCAGACTATACAAATTCAGTTGAACACATATATAAAGCAGAGTATCTTGATCTAGTAAATGTTTTGGTTTCCATAGCAAATTAATACTGACTGGCAATAAAGTTTTAGATTGTTAGTTTAGTTCCTTTGCGAGAAATTTCCCTAGAACCATAATTGAAGTCAAGCTAGCATGGATCGACAGTCTTTAGTTGTTAGTATGCCAATATGAATTAAGAGTTAATAGATGATACATTTTTCAGGTGTTGCTGGAGCAGATAACGTCCTCTCCCTGGAACAATTTGCTCTTCTTGTTCTATTATGGATATGTTGTTGAAAGTAAGCGTCTAATCACCAAATTAGTCACATTGGCGTTATACTACGACAAATTGTTAGCGACTATTTGAAATTACGGTATCATCTTTCTAGTATGTGCTGGTTTCTGGATTTTTCTCTAACCATTGTTTTAATTTTTATGTTTGGTCCAGTTTAGAAAATACTGAATAAACAATAATACACATATCCATCTCAAAATGGAGGGCATATAAAGTGACCCAGTTACAATAAATAATACAGATAAACTATGAGTGCTGTTTGTTTTTTTGGATCAGATGATTGCTTATCTAAATACTAAATATAATGGCAGTGTTGAATGCAAAACCTTTTTGCCCATGTCTAGTGTAGTATACATTACTTATCAGTTATTGCATCTGGTGCTGCAGGGAGGCCTTTTAAGGAGGTGAAGACCAGGGTCAAGAAACAATATCCCTCACTGCAACTGTCTGCTTGGATGGTATGTGATTTGCTTTCAACATTGCAGCTTGCCTTTGAGGTTCCCTACATGGCTCATGAATATATTTGATCAATGCGCAGTTTTGGCCAATAATTGGTTGGATAAACCATCAATACATGCCGCTGCAGTTCCGGGTGATTTTCCACAATTTTGTTGCGTGTTGTTGGTAATTTTCAATCGGCCCGGACACTTTAGTAACTTCTTCTGATGGATGGCATTCCAAATCTCACCCTTACTCATCGTCCTATATATCGTTCTGTAGGGGGATATTTCTCAACCTTTGTGCAAGGGCCATGTCTTTGAAGCAGTTATAGACAGCTTAGCAGGAAAAATTATAGCACAGCTCTAACTATCCTTTCCAACTAACGAACAAGGATGCAGATTGCTATATAGTATGCTGTTAACAACAAGTTATAAAGAGTGATACAGGATTTCGGTGTATCTATCTATTGTTTAGTCAAGTTTTCGTCCACAAATTGTCACTGGCTGGGATAACACATCGGTTGGTAAAGACTAATCGTCTTGAACTCTATTTAAATGAGGTAGTTGGTCGAGGGCCTGGACCTCCCCGTCGCGGCGACGCGGCGAAGAGGCAGTGATACAAGAAGGCAATAGCTCAACTGAATACTCGACGACCTAAACCTTTGGTCAGGCTCTGTTTATATAGTGCAGAGTCTCCGGATCTAACAACTAACAAACTAATCCAACTCTAATTTGATTACAATACCTCTAACAACTAACAAACCAATCCTAATCTGATTAGGATACTTCGCCATTAAGACTTGTAACCAAAATCTGATATTTAACTATTTTATCTACTACAGTATCACAGTATTGTTCACGTTCACGGGTTAGGGGCTTGGGCCTATCCCAATTCCTACCCATGACACTTCACCCCCCTAAAAATGCAGCTCATCCTTGAGCTGCTGAGTTGTCGTCCCCGTTGTTGCCACCACTGCGATAACAATGGTGCAGAGGAGATGCAGACGACGGTGGTGGCCACGCCGGTCGGCAACACCGCTCCATGCGGGGGAGCAACAGTCCACGCAATGTCCAGCAGAGGTGCCACACCGTGCAGGGCAGCGACGACCGACGATAGTGGTGCGACATGAAGGGTTTGCGGTGGACCCATGGAGGGATTGGGTGGCGACTTTGTAGGCGCGGGCCACCTCCTTGGTCAAGTCGAAGGTGCCCAACCAGATCGGGGTCATCTTCGCCGGGACTCGAATCTTGGCGGCGTAGTGCCCCGACTGCCGCTTCTGCACGCCGAGGTGTTGGATCTCCGGTGTCGGCGTCAGCTGCTTTAACTCCGACGTTGTGGGGTGTGTCTCGGAGGCGAAGGCAGAGGCGGCCCGCAGCAGAGGGAGCTCGGCTATGGCTTGGCCAGTAGTTGCGTCTCCCTTCCCTCCTTGTAGATTCAGGTGAACCGCTTCTTCTGCAAGGGTATCTAGGTGCTTTTCGATGGCATCTAGACGTTGTATAATAGCCTTCAGCATGTCATCGATGGTGCTCTCCAAACCGGTGCCAGATTGAGAATTCATCGCAGCGGATGGTGAACTTGAGCCGTCTGATACCACGTTGTCACCGGGTGGGATAACACATCGGTTGGTAGAGACTAATCGTCCCAAACTGCATTTAAAAGAGGTAGTTGGTCGAGGGCCTAGACCTCTCCATCGCGGCGGCGCTGTTGCGGCGACGCGGCGAAGAGGTAGGGATACAAGAAGGCAATAGCTCAACTGAATATTCGACGACCTAAACCCTCGGTCAGGCTCTATTTATATAGTACAGAGTCCCCGGATCTAACAACTAACAAACCAATCAACTCTAATCTGATTACAATACCTCTAACAACTAACAAACCAATCCTAATCTGATTACAATACTTCGCCATTAAGATTCCTAATCAAAATCTGATATTTAACTATTTTATTTGCTACAGTACCACGGTACTGTTCACGTGCTGAGGGCTTAGGCCTAGCCCACTTCCTACCCATGACACAAATACAGGACTGTTCACAAGGGTATTATGTTGATAACAGTCATGATTTATGATGAAACCAAAGTATAATGATAGCCATGGATAAGTTTGAAACCCTGGCCGTCCATCTGCTTTACCAGATCCTATCTTTTTTATATGATCGATCTTCCATTCCTTGTCTGTGGATTGAAAGGTTGTATTCAAATGCTCTGACCTGCAATTCTGTTGTCTGGCACAATATCCTTTGCCAGAGTAAATTCAGACTCCTGGAAATGGTCCTCGCTTGACCGTTCAGAATTTCGCAGTTTGGAGAGAACCGTTCTATCTTTTTATCATTTCTGTTTTCGCCATGCAAGACCAGCCTGAAATCAAACCTTGGATTTCTTGTCAAAAAGCACATGCAGCTGATTCTGGTGTCAAAATTTTGCAGCTTTCACCGGTGTGTTGAAGCTGAACACGCTGTCCTGTCTTTCGCCTTGAATTGACCCTGCCGTCTCTGAACAATTCCAGGTCCAACGGCTTGATCGTCGAACACGAAGTTGACAGTTCTTCGCGCCCACAACATGGAATTGTCCACAAAAGTTCTCTCTTTCTTTTTTCATGTCACCGCCCAATTCCATGTTGAAAAAATATATTTTTCCCTGGTCTACTGAGCTGTTAGCTGGCGTCACAGTCAGTCAGATTTTCTTTTAAGATCAGTTTTCCGGCAGTAACGCTGCACTCTTCCTCCTCCATGAAAATCGTCTGAATGGTCTGATGCTGTGTTTCATGAACAATAAAATGCGCGTGTTATCTGTACAAGAATAGAAGAGTAGCCGATGAACATCTGCACGCCGACCAAATCAAGGTCAGCCATGGCTATTCTATTCTCAAGGCCTCGTTTGGAACGCGAGAATACAGGAGAAGTACATTGTTTTCTGTGAAACCTTATGCGTAATGCTTGCAGCAGCAATAGACATCTCTAGTTTTGTACAATGTGAAAGAACAGTTGCATACCTTTGCAATAGTCAGGAATTAGGATCAGCAAGAGATGATTTAGAGTACTATACGTACGTAAAACTCGATTAAACTAGCCGTATATTACTTTAAACTATACGTAATACATTACTAAATTATTTCTAATGTATATCTGAATTAATTTAAGCTTAATAACCACAGAAGAAAAAAGAGGGAGCTGAAAGGAGTGGACATCTCCCTGAAAGGAGTGGACATCTCGAGGGCTTGGAATGTGCTGGAATTACAACGGGTATGCTGAGAAGAGGCGTTTGACCCCCTTTATATAGGGGTAGAGTCGGTTGTTGATGGACTGACTCAGGCCACGTCAGCGCGCTTTACCAAATTTCGGTGTCAACACCCACATGGCCCGCAACGACTTTTTTTTGTGCGGCAATGACTCTTTCAAATGACTCAAGCCACGTCAGCGCGAGTTGGCTGTTGAGACTCGCGCTGACGTGGCTTGAGTCATTTGAAAGAGTCATTGCCGCACAAAAAAAAGTCGTTGCGGGACATGTGGGTGTTGACACCGAAATTTGGTAAAGCACATGAGCCCACTACGAGTTGTCGTATGGTCAACAGAAGATCAAGAAAGATCCGATCAAAGAAAATCAAAGAAACCCGTCCGCGACAACTGCATGATCGGAAGGAGGCTGATGGAGATAAGAACGGGAGGAGGTTATAGATTCATCCAAAAAATCGGCTAATAGGTTACTTGGACGACAAGTCTACCGACTATAAATATGAATCCCCTAGGTTAAGTTTAGTTTAACTCTCGTTTAATCTACAATCGGTGCATCGCCACCCTTGTGCCCTAAGGTTATCCGACGGGACTCGGCCTCTCGGAGCTAGGCTACATCAGTTTGATCTCGATGAAGAGGTGAGCCCTGCCACCCTCGGCTTCTGTGCCAACTAGATTAGTATCCTCACGGCTGCATCGGTTTGGTCTGATCTTTTGAGGAGAACGGTGAAACATCACAGTCGTCGGTTGTTCTCAGTGTATTTGGTTAGGTCTAAGGCTGTATCAGTTGGGTTTGATCTCTTAGATTGAGGTGATCTAGGTTTGATAGCTTGAGGTTTCATCGGTTAAGTCTGACATCTCTTGTTGTTGTATCTTTTTTCATGCTATATACTGTTCATCTAAATAAAGTTTGCCCGATTCATTGATGTATTGTTCAGATCATCGTGACTAGCTATTGTCTCGGTTAGGTCCGATCTAGTTATTGTGATGATTTCCATGATATAGATCTGTTACCTGGCATGCTTTATTTATTTATATCAGAGTACAAGCTGATAGGTTATCTTCAATTCATTTTCATATAATGTTCATCGTCGAAGAGTGCTCATCGACCTATATGTACGTCCTGTTTTCCTCTATCGGCCGATGGCGTGTTTGTTCGATTGGGTTAATCCGGGCTATCGGTCGTTTGGTCGATTGCACGATGTCTCGCGGCTTTATCTTTTACGTCATAGTCATCGGCTTGCGAGCCGATCGACTATGTTACGAACGTCTGTATTTTCCAATCCCTTATCAGTTGCAGGGTCAAATTAATTGGTATACCCTGAATCCTTTTCTAAGATATAGGACCTACACTGGAGTTAAGCAAATCTCCTATGTCGCGCGTGTTTCAGTGTGTGACCAAAAAACACACTAACAGTGGTCTTGAGTCGGTCGATGGTTGGCCGACTCGCGCTGACGTGGCAAGTCTCAGTCGACCATTGGCCGTCTCAGACCACGTGACCCAGTTTGGCTCATCAAGTGTCGACAGCTACATATTTTTGTGAATTTTTGAAACTACTATGCACATTTGTTTTTTTTAAAAAATCGTGTATCGTTTGTATTACTCATCTAGTGTACTCCCTCCGTTTCGATATACAACTATTTCTTAAATTTTATCCTAAATATTAGGACTTCTAAACTCAATGTGATTTTTTTATTTTTTTCAAAAATAACTTCACATAATTCCCTGTCAATATCCAATACTACTTATTCCATCCACAGCGGGTCCCACGCCCGCCCTGCATATTATCAAATATTAATGAATGATAATAATGTCTTTTTACCCTTTTTTAATACTAATACCAAAGCTTAGAGATGACTATATATCGAGATAGATGTAGTAGGATTTAAAATTTATCTTAAATCAAGAAAAGTCTAGATAGTATAGATTTTAGGATCCAAAACTTTACCGAACAAACATGAAGTTAGAATAAAATCTTTTGAAAAAATAAAACATTGACAACATTTTTTTTGATCGGAGAGACGACAGTTAGTTGCACCGTGTGCCGCGTTGGTAGGTGGTACGAACTACAAACTCATCTAAAAATTAAAAGCTCGTCGTACCTAGGTCATTTTGTAGGCATTGGGACAGAGCGCGAAGGCGAAACTTGGAATTGAATCGAATGAATCAATGAATTTTCATCTCGGTTTTGATCTTTACAAAAGAATCAATTGAATCCCCTATCCTATATGCACATTTTGCTCAAATCGAGCTGTGTCAGTTAGCTACCATTTGAAGTGAGTGAGTGATTTAGAAGAGTTTCCCGGCAAAATCCTTGATGTCCTCGACCTTGAACGACGGCGACGCCATCCTCCTGAACTGCTTCAGGTCGGAGACGCTCCGGCCGAGCTGCAGCGCCACCTTCGTCTCGAACACCTCGCCGTGCTCCCTCCTCTCGACGTCGGCCTCGCCGAGGTTCGCCTCGATCTCCTCCTGGATCTTGCGGTAGAACCCGGCGCAGTTGCGGAACAGCTCGAACACCATGCCGACCTGGCCGCCATGCTCCATCGTGTTCACCGCCGCCGCCAGCGCGCCGCCGAGGACGGCGGCGCCGGACGCCCAGGTGCCGACCTCTCCGGACCCGATGAACGCGGCTGCTACCGCGGCTGTGCCGGCGAGGGCTGGGCCAGCCACGGCGAGGCCCTTGTTGACATTGAGAACTAGCTGCCCGAACGATGTGTATTGGTGCTCGTCCTTGGAGTTGAGCACCCGGAGGATGCCACGCATCTCCTCCTCCAGCTCCGGTGTCCAGCCGTTGCCGGCGGCTGCGCGGGGGCAGCGGCCGAAGCTCTTGGACTTGTTGACCGGAGCGCGTTGCTTCTTCTTGGGCCACCACCGGGTGGGCTCGACGACCTTGGGGAACTTCTCGAGCATGCCGGGGAGAAGAGGGAGCGGGTAGGCGGCGTCGAGTGCGAGCACCCGATCCATGGCGTCCTGGACGTCGGCCTTGGTCGGCGCCGGCGTGAGCTCGAGCGTGGCGCGGACGTCGCGTTCCATCTCCCTCCACAGCCTGGTGGCGTTCCGCTGCTCCTCGGCGAGCTGCGACGGCTGGATCTTGTTCACGGCTGCCATGGTGACCGCGGCTGAGGCCAGCAGCACCCCCGCGGAGGCCTTGAGCGCGACCATGCTCGGCGCGGCGGGCGCGAGCGCGGCCATGACGGACGCCGCGAGCGCGAGAGAATTGGTCGAATGGAGCAGCAGGTGGTTCCAGTTATCCCTCTGCCTTCCGATGATGTCATGCATCTCCGCCCTGTCCGCCGCCGCCTCCGCGATGGCGCGGAGCTTCTCCAACTCTGCCGGTCCTCCACTCGCCGGAGAGGGAACCTGAACCTGGGTCGGGACGATCCAGTCGACGTCTAGCCTGAGGCTTCTATCCGACGACGGACTCGGCGCCGTGCGCACTCCGCCGCTCACAACTGCGCGGCAGGGAGCAGCGATCCTGCTCGGCCTCCTCCCCCGCCGGGCCGCACCGCAGCCAGAGGCGGACGCCGCCGCACCCGCCAAGAAGAGACGCTGGTGTGCCTGGATGGCCGCCATCGGTGAACAGATCACAGTCTACTCAATTCACAGCCGACTCCCTCGTGTTACGCGGCGGTGTCGGCGGTTTGGATCGATGTTGCAGATGAGTCGCCGGAGATGAAGAGGATGGGAGAAGATGAGATGGGAATATGGGATGCGTGGTATATATATGGGAGGGGGAGGTTTGACCGGGCTGGGTCAATTCCTCTTCTGGGAAAGCGTGGATCGCGTCCAAAGGCGACCGTTTCATGCATTGATTGGATTGGGTTAGTTAGTTAAGTTAGTTTTAAGCCAAAAAGAGTTGGTCACACTGTGTGGTGCGTCTCAACGGTCACCGCATCCACACTATCAGTCCAGGGCCGGCCCTGATATTTTTGTGGCGCAGTACGGAACAAAAAATAGAGGCCCCCATTCACCATAAAGATACAAAATAATATTGAAAAATTTAGTGCCATTAACAAATCTCACACTAATAAGTTTAAATACAAAAGAGAAATATCTCTAGATTATTTAAAACAATTTCTTTTAACAGGCATGTTGTCCGTGACTTGTAACTAATTTGCAACTGGACTTTATTAATATTTGTGAGGCTTATTAGCATACTAAATTTTAGAGGCCCCCTATTTTCGGAGGCCCGGTGCGGTCGCACTGCCCGCACTGCCTCAGGGTCGGCCCTGTATCAGTCTTCATTTTTTTAAAGTCGAATATTTCTAATTTTTAGGAAGTTTAAATATAATATATAAATATCTATAATATCAAATAAATATATTAGCAAGATATTTTATAGTTGATTCTATGTTATATATTATTAAAAATGATTAATAAAAGGCTAACCACTTATAATACGGGACAAAAAGTACCGATTTTTTTTAAAAATATTTTTTTTAAAAAAAATCAAATATGTATGTCCGTCTGAAAATTTGCAAAAATAGCATACGGTCGGCACTTGAAGTGACGACTGGATGCTGCCACGTCAGCTCTAGTCGGCACTTGAAGTACTGACTAGATGCTGTTACATCAACTCTAGTCGGCACTTCAAGTATCAACTAGAGCTGACGTGACATCAATCGACACCAGTCGGCACTTCAAGTTTCGACCGCATACTAATTCAAAAAGTACCTAGTAATTTATAATTTTATTTGTTCGCAGGTAAAATTTCCACCGTCGGTGGTACAACAAAAAAATCCATATAATCATTGAATGAGAATCATGCGTGTAGTTCTCCAAAACATATCGAAAAGCCGGCATTTTTTTTGCTATTTTTAAAAACTCGAAATTTACAAATTTTGAGCAAAATTTTGTGGAATTGTTAACATGGTAGTGATTTTCCTCGTACGATTTGTTACACTGCTCAAATACCAAGATCATGAAAATTTAACAACCTCGATAAAACACGCATGCCCTCAAAGGTTTGACCGGACTTTCCCTCGGATGGCAACGCTAGCTACGAACTTGTAACTTTGTTTGTACAAGCAATATATATAAATTGTGCAACCTTCGTTTTATATTGATCTTTTCCAAAGCTAAACTTCTGTTTAAATAAAAATATAGTTGATTAAGTGCTTTATATGCGCCAGGCATATATATATATAATATGATATATTTTATATCAAATTAAAGAGCTAGATAATATCTACAAATTTATAGTTGATAGATATTATTTGAAGTCATGTAGGTTGTGAAATGTTTTTTTACAAATTTCAGAAAAGTTAAGATGTTAATAACAGTGGTGTAGCCAGAAAAAAACTTTGGGTGGTATTAGTTAAGACTTCATAAATTCAATATATATATATATATATATATATATCGCAATTTGCATGGAACCTGTCAAGACGACACCGTTTTTCTCAAGAAATTAAATTTGTGTGCATGCATATATACGATCGATCGAGTGGTCGATCCATATATATAATAGCGATAGTTTATTTTTTAAGTTAAACTTATCTAACTTTAATAAAGCTTTAAAAATATTTAAAAATATAATATCAAATAAATAGGCTGTTGATAGATATCTCATCCATCCAAGAATATAATGAGCTCATGCATGCATTTGAAAAGGTTATTTTTAACTTTTAATTAATAATTAAGCTAAAATCATATATTTTTAGTTATACATGTGATACAGTTGAATTCATATATTAAAATAATTTTATACGATATTTATTTTATAGCTGCTGATGTTATATTGTAAAAAATTAATGGTAAAGTTCAACACGATCGATAAACATCTACACACACTTGTACGTATTATTCTGAGACATATAAAATATTTCATAGTGAATTTAATAAAAATAATTTAATATTTTTAGTTGCTATTATATTTTCCTAAAGATGATAAAAGTTAGAGAATTGTTTTAATTTATAAGAAAAGTCAAATAAGTTAATATAAAGCACTACTTGCTACAGCACGTTTATTACAGGCCATTTGGGGAGCTGCGGTTTGTTAGAATATGTTAGTCTGAGTATCTAACTAACTGGTTAGAGTAGTTAACCGTTAAATAAGTGGATTTCTTTAATGATATAGTGGGTAAATAAAAATCTATAGAATATGGAGAAATTGGAGTTGCCTAGCTTAATTTTGAAAATCTGAGCTTCCCGAGATACCATTTAGGAGAGTTTCTGTACAGTTGAAGTGTATATATCTAGCTAAACAGAACTCTCTAAACAGGGTCTACAGTTTGCTCCGATAAAATATGTTTCCCTAACAAATTCAGCTAGCTTGTTATTACGTTTACTACTGAATAACTGATCTAAATCGATCAAAATTTGAAATTCAAAATTATGAACTCAATGGTTACCAAACAGTCAGACTTGGTAAACACTTGGATTAAGAGTTTAACGGTTAACCGCCGATTACCAAGCAGTTTGACATAGCTAACCGATCGGTTAGGTATAGTAACGTTAACTGGTCGATTTGCATCGAAAATGACTGTTTTTAAATCATAATTAATTATAATAAAATCATTAACACACTCAAGATTTTTTTAAAAAATGGGAAAATCTAGAAAAACATAGGTTTTTTTTAAATGAAACAATGATATATAACAAATATTGATATGACATTTATTGTTTAGTGTTTAATTAAATGGTAGAGCATCACATGTGTAGTAACGTCATTTTGTGAAGAAAGTAAAATACAACAAAAAATGCCCACCTCTTCCTTTTTTATTTTTACTGATCTCATATTGTTTATAATTTTTTGAATTTTAAATATTTTTGAAAGTAAACTGCACCATAAATAACCAAATATCTATAGAAATGTTTTTAGAATTTTTTTAGAGATGTAAATTTAAATCTAAATTTTGAACTTAACCGACCAATATAATTCACTTAAAACCCTGATTCAACTCATCAGCTGCTCCTTGCTTGTTTAATTTTTTCGTTTCATTAAAACTACGGTCAAATTTGAATTGTAGAATTTAATTTTAAAACTATATTATTTGTTTTGTCTGTCTTGGTTTTGGGACCGTTTATTAAGTGTTATCATGAAATCATCTTTGCTGTAATTTGTAAAGAAACTCGAACTAGCTAGCTTTTTATTTAGAATAGCTAGAACAAGCTGGATGTATGGGAGAAACAAATTAAAGCAACCTGGATGATGGCTACTTTAGCAAAATGTACTTGTCTAGCTAACGCAATGCTGATTAATTATTGCAATCCAATTTATAACTACTGACGGTTATATATAATAAGTTGATTTAAAAAATTAAAATATGTTCCATGCATGAAGATGCGGCGGGAGAATATATACCAAAACAGAAGTAAAGAAATGCAGCTGAGAATACAAAAGTAGTGATTTTACGGTACTTGAGAAGGAGGTATTAGATTTTTCAAAATTTTTAGTGTTAATTTTGATATCTTCGGTACAACTGAGGTACCAGTTAATATTGGAAGAGATTCTGGTACCTCCCGATAAATACTGTAAAAATTTTCATGTTAGTGTGCTCAAACTTTACTAAAACATGTCTTTTAATTAATTGATGTTTTTGTATAGTCCTGACTTGGTGACTTGGGCTATCTAAGACCTAGCTCCTTCTCTTCAACACTGATTGGATAATTAACAAACAATTATAATACCCTAAAAAATGTTCAGATGGGAAAGGTGCTAGGATTTAGGTATGGAATGACAATAGTTAATTTCTGAAAACTGCATTAATTGTATGGTATTTTAGTCTTTTTTAGAGTATGTAATAAGTTAAAAAATAGATTATGCTACAAGTTTACTAGATTATTATAATATGATTTATTATACATTATAATAAGCTAGCTCAATATGATATTTTTTTAAAATAAATTATTATAATTAAAGAATGCATTCTCACGCGGAAATTAAACAAATTAAGTTAATCACACAACTGATGATTATGAATTTATATGTGTACACGTACGTAAATCTAGTGTTCCAAAACGTCTGCAATAATGGTTGGAGCACAAAGGTCAGCTGGTCTATCAATCACAAACAAAATTAAATAAAAAAAGTCGAGATCACTTCAGCTCATTATAATATAATATAATATAATTATGTGCCTTTAGACAATCTCTAACAACAGGATATAAAATAAAAAAAAGTCGAGATCACTTCAGCTCATTATAATATAATATAATATAATTATGTGCCTTTAGACAATCTTTAACAACAGGATATAAAATAAGACACCTACATGTGATATGGGTCGCAACGAAAGAAATAGATCTCAAACTTAAAAGTGTTTGTCTCCAACAGAGAAGACATAATGTGAATGTATGGTGAGATTTGTTGCGTGTGAAGAGAAAGAAGAAGATCTTATTTTGGGTTTCGTCTGGCCTTTCATCCAAAATAGATACCATGTTTGCCTACTCTATTGGATCCAGATTTTATAAACAAAAGCTATATAAAATACCTATTTTTAAGTTTAGATATCATAACGAGTATGTTGTTGGAGACGGGCTTACGCATGCATCAGTAGTACGTGTCGTCGCATGCATGCCGTGTACCTGAGGTTAGTTTTCAATAATAGTGTGAAGCGTCCTCCCAACTAGGGCACATATCCACATCATGATCATGTGTACATGCGTGTACGTGGTTGCACTTGGTTAATTAGAGCTAGAGCTAGAGCTAGCTGCTGTGTATATTTCCTTCGATCTCAAATTGAATACACATCCGAGATATATATGGACACATATCATATATATCTGTACATTTGTTATATATATATATTAATAAAACTATTAAAAGCATAACTGGTTGATAGTATTTTATATGTATCGAATCCTAATATTTTCTAATATATTAATGGTTCAATATTTAGTTTGTAACATCTACTTGAGAACGGTCGTACGTACTTGCATTGAATCGTCGTCGTCGTTAGCACTTGGTGGATCAAATTGCAAGATATAATTAATAACTTTGCCCGTAAAGACGATGTACGATGAACCTAGCTAGGTCGTAGTACTAGTTAATACGATACATAACGTACATGTACGCATCAATCCATGAATCAATACACGGAGAAAAGGTCCATCTTGAGTTTGTACGTACGTAAGCCCCTTGTAATTTGTGAATTTTTTCCCAAAATAATATTTTTTAAAGAAAATTTCAAGTCTATATATACGACGATTTTGAAGAATTGCAAAATGGATACCGATCGGTACTTGAAGTGCCGACTGGTACAACGTTAGCTCTAGTCGGCACTTTAAGTGTCGATTGGATGCTACCCTCTATCAGATTCTGCCACGTCAGCTCCAATCGACACTTGAAGTACCGACTGGAGCTGACGTGACACCAGTCGCCACTTCAAGTGCTGACTGAATATGACGTGGTATCCCGGTATCTACTTCTACAATTTTTCAAAATAGCCGTACAAATTTGAAATTTTCTTTTTTAAAAAATATTATTTTTTTAAAAAAAAATTCGTCATTTTTATTTATTCATAAGTCAGCTGAACGGTTCAAATATAAGTTATTGTCAAAAAAAAACTTCGAGATGGTCGATGTTTTTTTCTAAACAGCTTCGGCTGAAATATGAGCTTGAATTGTTATATATATAGTATTACTCGTGAACTTGTTTTGTTTGATATTTAATTGATAATAATATATAGCATTGTTATATTTTTGACGTTAAGTGGAGTGGAGTGGAGATATATACAAATAAGTTCAAGAAGCTTCAAACAAAGTTTTTTCTAACAAGATTTAGCATAGGCTTATTAGCTTATGGCTTATTTAGGAGATATCTTTAAACGGTGGTTAATGTTCTTTTGGGAGCGTGAATATAATTAAGCTACAATTGATTCATATATGATTCATGAATAGTGCAGTTAGGAAGAAGGGGTGTTGAGAAGAGATACATAGTTGATGCATTATACAAACACGTATACCAAACATGAACTTCAATTAGGATAAGTTTTATTTTACCATCACACACCACATCGGAATCCCCTCCCCTGAGGCCCAACCTTAAGGGCATGTTTGGGAGCCCATAATCCCGGCCCATTCCCTGTGGATGGGCCGGAATTTTAGTTCAAAATCCAATCCCATTCCCAAGGAATGAGTCGGGATTGTGAGCTCTCAAACCAGCCCTAAATGATGCCACATGAAAGAGCTAGCACATTAACGAAGTGGATGAAGCGAGGTGGGAAGGTAGGATGGAGCGCGGCGAGCGACGTGGCCGGAGTGACAAGGCGCAGCCGGCCAGTGCGGTTTCAATGGTGGTGGAGGCGCAACCGTCAGAGGCCGGAGTATGGCGGCAAGAGCCGTGCACCCATGACAGGGCGGAGCGGCGGGCAAAGGCGGTGTAGCTAGAGTAGGGCATCGCAGCGGTAGCGACGAGGCGAAGCAGCGCGGTGGCGGTGGGCACGAAGCCGCACACGTAGGTGTTGTCGCATCACGGGTCCGGCTGCTTCGCCCCGCCGCCAACCGCGCCATGCCACACGATCGGCCCTCTCCGTCTCCACTCCGTCATATCCTCCCCTCCTCCATGTGACCCCATCTTGGGGAGGGGTGAGAGGGTTTGAGCCTTGAGGCCCTCCTCCCCCGTAGAATTCTTTCCCGCTGCGTCTCTCTTGTGTATTAGTGTATATATATAGTCTATAGTGGTGTTCTCAGAGGAGAAAATAATAGAGGTTCAAATAGAAACATACATGAGATTCTTTAATATCGGTTTATGATAGCAACTGATATCACTACTGCTCGATCATACACGGCTCAGTAACCATTAGTCTAGAGTAAATATTTGCTTTCTCTGTTGGCATACATGTACACTACTGGATCGGACAAATGTTTTCTTACGGAGAGGGACATCTTTAATTACGTATATATGTATGTAGCTAGGTGAGACCACGTAGTTAGTTAATGAAAAGAACCTTAAAGAAAACACGAACAAATCATAAATATAACACACATACTTTCTCTTGTTTTATATCCTCCCCATAAATTAAACCATCAATTAGTGGTTTGGTTTCATCAATGAATTGAATTAATACATGGAGAAAATTAAAGGTCCACTTTGTGCATAACTGGTGGTCAGTATTATTCAGGGAGCGTCAATATTATAGTACGATTAGGGTACTATAAAACTTGTTCATGCATGAGACCCTGACCACGGATCAACTTAAGCATTTTGTCCAATTCAATCAGTGCAGTGCCCTCCTTGACTGCTTCCTTCAAATGTTCAATTCAATGCAGCAGAAAATTCGTCGTTTCAGCGAACGCACGCTCGCTGCTGCATCTGCATCCACTGCTTCCTTCCCCTTCAATTCGTCCATGGATCATGGACCCAACCAACCCAGGCCAGCCCGACCGCTTCAATTCTCACCTCCCCATTGCATGCATTGCCCTCGTCAACATGTCTCCTTCTCCGGCGACCGGCGACGGTATATATAGCCGAGCAAACGTAGCGAGCGTTTCATCGTCGCATCTCACGCCACTCGAAAGCAAGCAAGCAAGCAAGGAGCTAGCTAGCTAGCTAGGAGGGGAGTGTGTGTTCTGTGTAATTGTGTATACGCTACGGGCATGGAGAGTATCGTGCGGTCACTGGCCGGCGGCGTGATGCTTCCGGCGGCGGCGGCGGGGAGGTCGCGGCGGAGGAGTGAGGTGGCGTGTTGTTGCAGGGCGAGCGTGCGCGGCGGAGTGAGTGCTAGTATGAGCACGGCAGACCGGCGGCAGCTGGTGGGCGGCGGTGGCGTGGACGAGCTCAGGTACGGCAGGTCTGATGACACCGCGGCCGTCGTGGTCGGGGAAGAACGCGCCGTGGCGACGAACGGGAGAGCGCCGGCGGTAGGGGTAGGGGCCTCGTCGGTGGTGGAGAGGCTCAGGGCGGTGGCGGAGGCGGCGGCGGACCGTGTGGAGATGCACGACATCATCGGGAAGCAGAGGGACAACTGGAACCACCTGCTGCTCCACTCCACCAACTCCCTCGCGCTCGCGGCGTCCGTCATGGCCGCGCTCGCGCCGGCCTCGGCGGGGCTGATCGCGCTCAAGGCCTCGGCGGGGGTGCTCCTGGCCTCCGCCGCGGTCACCATGGCCGTCGCCAATAAGATCCAGCCGTCGCAACTCGCCGAGGAGCAGCGCAACGCCACTAGGCTGTGGAGGCAGCTGGAGCGCGACGTCCGCGCCACGCTAGAGCTGACGCCGGCGCCGACCAACGCCGACGTCGTGGACGCCATGGACCGGGTGCTCGCTCTCGACGTCGCCTACCCGCTCCCCCTCCTCCCCGGTATGCTCGACAAGTTCCCCGACGCTGTGGAGCCCACTCGGTGGTGGCCCGACAAGAAGCAACACGCTCCAATCATCAAGCCGTCGTCAAAGGCAACCAACGGCGGCGTCCGGCGAGCCGCCATAGGCGGCAACGGCTGGAGCCAAGAACTGGAGCAGGAGATGAGAGGCATCCTCCGGGTAGTCAAGGCCAAGGACGAGAAACAGTTTGTGTCAGACGGCAAGCTGATCCTGAAGGTCAACAAGGGCCTCGCCGTGGCCGGCCCGGCACTAGCTGGCACGGCCGCGCTCGCCGCCGCGTTCATCGGCTCCGGCGAGGCGGGATCATGGGCGTCCGGCGTGGCCGTCCTCGGCGGCTCGCTAGCGGCGGTTGTGAACACGGTGGAGCACGGCTGCCAGGTGGGCATGGTGTTCGAGCTGTGCCGCAACGTGGCCGGGTACTACAGGAAGATCCAGGAGGACATCGAGGCGAACCTGGAAGAAGCCGACGTCGAGCGGAGGGAGAACGGCGAGGTGTTCGAGACGAAGGTGGCGCTGAAGCTGGGCAGGAGGCCATCTGACCTCAAGCACTTCAGGGAGATGGCGTCGCCGGCCGTCGAGGACGAGGACATCAAGGATTTTGCCGGGAAACTCTTCTAGATTCATTGATCTACAACTACTAGAGTGATATTCCGATATATAGTCCCCTTAATTGTATAGATTAACCTTGTTTTGTATATATAATTACTAATTAGCATATAGAAAAATGGATGATTTAGTAGGACTGGTAATGTCCGTTTCCATGCTAACACTATAGTAAAAATCAAAAAATAAAAAATATATTGGTTTTGAACCGAATAACGAGGTAAATATGTAAGAGTTGCATGTAGCACACTAACAATTTTTCAGATCCTATCCCAATAACTATAGAAAATTTGATAATGTTGTGAGAATTAGATGTGCCATTCAATAATTTGCAAGGAGATTGTTGTAATTACTTTGCAACATAGCCATGCTTTCAATTTTGTTTATTCTGAAAATTGCAGTGTCGCCTGAATATCAGTGAGATATATAATTGGTTTATGTATCAAGGGTAATTGCAAATGCAGTGCTTGGTAATTAAATCGAGAAGCCTAGCTGGAATAAATGCAATGCTTGGTAATTGCAAATGCAGTGAGAAGAATAAAGGCTGGATCTTTCTTCTATTAACCACTACATTAGATAGGTTCATCTGTTCTTGGAGTAGTAAACAATTTTTTTAACATTTCTTTTTATTAACAAATAAATTTATATATATATGTGAATAATATATTATATTATCGGACACCACAAATATAATCATAACATTTTCGTTCACCCTAACCTAATAATTATCAGTTGAGACATGACAAATTATGGTCAGTGTGTTATCGACTGATATCTCAAAGACTACATAAGCTATATATGAACATAAACACTAGCAAATCAAATCAAATCAAATCAAATCAAATCCATCCTTCACACGATGGATTGAAAAGGAGATTTTCAAACGCAGAACGTATGCATTTTGAATTTTCCTGCGTTCTTCATGGTGGTCGGTCGGGGGCTGCCTGTAGTTGCCGCCAATGTCGGTGGCGTTCTTGACGGCGGCCCTCTCCTGCGACGCCTCGTGAGGCTTCTCCACCGGCGAATTTTTGCTTGAAATAATAGATATTTTATTCAAAATTTCAAATATGTTAGGCCGCAAAAGTAGTATTCTACTATCGATAATTGATCTGTCGATCTAAACCGATCGATCCTAAATCAACAGACCATCCGTCAATCTAGGCCTATCCATGTCAGCCCTAGATCGGTAGGAGGGCTGATTTAGTCTAAATCGTGGATAATATGTCGATCTATGTCAAATCAACCTAGATCGACGGATGTTATGCTGATCTAGATTGAATCGGACTAGATCGATATATCAAACACTGACATGAGCTTGACGCTAGCCGATCGTCGTACCATCTATTTATTTAGAATCGATCAGCCTACATCGGAGGAGTATATTTTTATCAATTCTGAAATCTGACGTATTTAAATTTTTGAATAAAAAGTATATTATTTTAAAAAATCTCCACCGGCCAGCTACGAAGAAGAAGACCGAATGGGCCCATAATAGCACGTGACGGATATTCATTTGGGCCCATGTAAACTAATTTTGGGCCCAGTTAGCCAGATACGACACAGGCCCTTTTGGCCCATGGGCAGCCCATAAACATGGATAGGGCGCTTTAGATTTTAGGAGTAATTATAGCTGTAAGAAGAAAATTAAGTAGTGTAGCAAACCGAACATCATATCACCTAAAACAATTTCTATCAAAATTTTGACATCTTCCGCATATTTTTTTCTTTGATAGCATCAAACCAAACCCTCGTTTTAAAATTCTACCCTACTAAAAGTTATCAATTCTGAAATTTGTCTAAAGTTTGGCACTACAAAATCTGATAGTTACCAAATCAGGGACGAGCTTGCACGGTTCGTCTTGTTGTTTAAAAAGATACGGGATAAAATATTCTGGCTGCTGCATGCACAAGTGTACAAAGATACACACTGTAACTCAAGAAATCTATGGCAAACAAATAAAAATCCTATAAAACTTGCATGGAATCAATTCGATCTGGCAATTTCTTGCAAGTTTACAATTCATTTGCCTTATGATTGATTGAATAAAGAAGTATTTTTTGCAGAAAAGAGTAAAACTGATGTAACATCACTAAGACTAAAGTGATGAGGGGAAAAGAACTAAAGGTTACAGCACCACTGTCAGCAGATTATGTACAGGGAGGAAGCCATCATCATATCATAATTGGGGTCCAAACCATGATGGAGCTCTGGAAAAACATCTCTGCACTGTCATGGCAGTAACTGGCATCTTCATGCTCATTTGGCAATGACCATGCAGCAAGATATACAATGTTTGAATGAAGTGCAAGTTTCCAGAAATTAGAGTTTCAGGGACATATTATTGTATATGGGACACAATGGCAGAATCTGGGTGAGCATAATGCAAATAAAAGGCTTTCACAAGAACATTATTTCCTTCACAGGCAACGGAGCAAGATACAGCAATGTGCACAAGTGATGATTAGCTCAGAACAGCTCACCTTTCTGCTATTATTTTCCTTTGCTTTGATAAACAATGTATAACAATTTACAGGTTTAAGGCTACAAATCAATGGAATAGAACCCTCACCAGACCTCACCAACCTACCATTTCCTATCTACACGACAGTATAAAATTTAGCTTGTTTTACCCCCCCCCCCCCCACCCCAAAAAAAAAGCTCGGCATTCGAACCAACGGGTTAGCCTAAACACTCACCATGTCAGCCCTAAGTGTACTTGTGCTACCCTTCAAGCCTGACTCGCGTCTTGATCGGCTTCAGTTTTACTCCCATGCTTTCAGGTGATAGGAGCTCAGGTGATATACAGAATGAGCTGAGCGGGCTCCGTGGGCTACTGTCGAACTGGGTCGGCCTGTACAGGCCATAACCCATGAAGAAGTACTCCATCGGTATAAGCATTGCATGTGGTTGCTCCTCTGTTATAAGTGACCCACATGCTTGGACCTGGAACAGATGGCAAAATCGGTGAATGTGAAATCGGTTTTTAAAATTGGTAATTAAATATGCTAGTGAATTTTACCTCAACTAGAGCACAATATCTCCTATCGAGCTTCGATGTCATGTGAATAGCCTCAGTGTGGAACTGAGAATTCTCACCAACAAAAATCAGGGTCCTACACTGAAGCTGTTTCAGGTCTTCTGTCAAGTCATATCTCCTGTAAATTATTGCCAGGTTTGTTTAAACTCAGTCACACGTAAGTTGTTGACGCCACAGTTATTGAAATTAACAAGTGTAGAATGTGTACATACTCATTCATTGTCTGTACGAAGCGCCACACATTCATGCTCTGCCGTTGATCTAGCAACTACAATATAGGTACAAAAGGAGTTAATGTTTGATATATCAAAAATAAAAGCCGAGTAAATAACAGATGAAGAAAAAACTATGTGTGGTACTTACACTTCTGCAAGCCTGCACTATGTCAGATTCAGGTAAATCAGAGAATCCCCGCACTTCCTAAGGATAAGAGGATACCACAAGGAGAGGTTCAAGTAAAGCCAAGGAAATGTCATGTGGAAATTGGAATGATTAGACTAATTTTAGATACCTTGCTGAAGTACCGCTGCAGTAAGCCGTCCTTCACCACTCCACACATCCCATAGTAATATAACAAATTGGATGCCACCTAAAAATGAATTTATCAGATAAATAAATCATATTTTTAATTTAACATGGTAGACCATTTACCAAAGGCTACCTTATTATAAAACCACTCAGTCCAAGTGGGAGCTTTACATAGGGGTGAAACAAGGATAAGACCAAGTACACGTTCCCTATACTTTGCCTGCAACAAAGAATACATAGTTCAACAAAATAAGTTTTGATGAACAAGCAACACACAAAACAATCGTTTTGAAGAAACACCTACTGCGAAGAGAGTAAGAATGTAAGCACCCGCGGTGACACCTAAGCACATGACAGAACCTAACCTGGAAAGAGCAAATTTGATCAGGTAACAAAAAAAACTCAACAAAAGTGGGTTTGACTATTTGATATTTATCAATTTTTTAGGTAATTTGGTAGAACATTACCCAAAGAAATCGAGAACATCTGCAACCTGATCAGCCAAATCATCAACAGATGGTATAGGAACATTTGGCGAAATTGGAGCCGCTCCCAGCTGCATGATTTTCAATTAGAACACAGAGAGGGAAAAAAAGAGAAAATAGAACTGTGGATTACGTAATATGTCACATTTAAGGCAAATGCAGATCTTAGTGCTAATGAGTTGCATAATACTAACCTCATGTCCTGGGGGGCTGATATGGTAAATGCAAAAATTGTGAAGCAGCAGGGAAGCAGCTTCAGGGCAGAAAAGCAATCCTTGGAAGCAAGACATATCTGGACAGAAACCAGAGAGTTAAAATGAATGTATTTTGGGTTGCTGGAATAATTTGCAGGGAGCACTTCTGCGCTTTAAACTATTTTGGCACACTTACGATTTAAAGCAATATCTGGGTAAGTAACAAGAGCAGGCTTGTCATGGTCACCATACACCGCAACAGACACAGGTCCATGATTTGTATGGATATGATGTTCCTGAAGAAAAAATAAGGTGGAAGCACTGTTTAAACAAGGGGAAAATAGCAAGAATGGTTTAACTAACTAAAACAAAATCTAACAGGAATTTTGTTTGCATGTTGCAAAGGACATGAAAAATACACAGTGGCATGCCTGCATCTGCTGATGCTTTACTAGCTTACATATTAAAAATTATGTACGTTGCCAGCCACAAAAAAAAGTTCAGTGCATAGGAAAACTGTGAAAATCAGTGGAACAAAATATTACTGTTAAAGCATTGTCATAAAAACCCTGTCCTAACTAAAATACAAAACAGATGTGTCAACCAGCCTTATATGGCCATTACTAGAGAAACCAACAACATGTTTACATCCTGAGTAGATGAATATCCTAATTAGAACGAAGAACACCCTTGAAATCAAAATAGCTTTCAGTTCGACAACCCTAAAAAGTTAAAACAGTAAAGCACAATACTGAGAAAATCAATTGAATGATGTATTACAATGATAGTCTAAGACAAGTGAACGCACCATATGGCAGCACTCAAGTGGAAACACGGCAGATTAAGTCCCCAAGTTTATAGACAAGGATAACATAAGTGTTCCAATCAAAGCATACATACATACATACATACATATATATATATATATATATATATATATATATATATATATATATTAAGCTACAGAATCCTTAACAGCTAAGGAGTCATGCGCTTCCTGTGACCATACTACAACTAAGATGTCAGCAGCCCAGAAACACCCATACAAAGAGAAACGGTCCTTTAAACTTGGTCAAGACATAGATTATGTTTTCTTTCGGGTGACTAAAGGTGGCAATCCTCCTCCCCTGACTCTTGAAGGAAAGAATTTCTCCAAAATGACGCAAAGGTGATGACTTCATGATTGAAGGATCTTGGTTTTCTGTATATTATTATACTAAAAGCTGAAAAGATGCTAACAAAAGAAAAGGGGGATAATAGTTTCATTATGATGAGTGGAACTAAAGTGATGATTCTTCAGACATCTCTTGTAGTTGAAAGGTAAAGCAAAGTACTACAGAACATAATACAAACCATCACAGAAGAAAGAGGCCAGCCAATACGAAATCACAAATCACTGTGTTTTTCCCTAAATATTGTAAACATGATGGTTTAGTAGCTACACCACAAGCATTCTACTAAAAACAAGAGAAATTCACATGAAAGAGACATGTAATGTACGCTCAATATTTTTTACCCACCTACTCAAACACTACTACACTAGTCCACGGTCAAACAGGACAGAAGATTCTATGGAGGAAAAAATAAGCACCATATATAAAAAATACATCAAAATGCAAACAAACTCGTTTTTTTCTACAAGTTTCAATTTCTCCTGTACATACGCAGAAGAAGTAATCTGTGTACTGAAATACCCTATGCAAGTTTATGATCAACAAACCCAGCCAAGCAAATAAAGGACTGAACAATCGCTACAAGAAAAGCGGTAGTTAGGACACCGAAGCAAGCACGCCAGGTCGTCCAAGCCCGACTCTTTTTTGTGCTAAAATTGCTAAATTAGCTTAATTTTATAAGCGACACAGGTAGGGCACCGGACAATATGACCAGGCAAGAACCGAAGGTTCGACTTTGCAGGGACAATTTTTCGCATGGGCATGCATACGTAGGCGGAAGACGCCATGAGACGACGCGGCCAGAGATTCATCTCCTTGCGGGTTGAATTCGGCGAGGGTTACTTCAGAATCGCGTGGAAAACGCGTGGAAAGTCTCTCTCTTTTTTGAGGGGGGTGGGGGATACGGAGCAGGGCATGGAGATGAACTCTCATACGATTGGGCTCGCAAATCCGAGTATAGTTCTCTTTCCGTTGGACTCCTCTATTCCAGAAGAAGGTGAAACGAAAGCGAAATCGACGCGGGGAAGAATCATAACTGAAAAATCAACTAACCGGAAGCAGCAATGCAACCCACGGAATCCAACAGAATCTCCCAAAATACAGCATAAACACCGCCAAGTTCGCATCTTTTTTCGCCCAGGGGACTCCCGAACACCCGGGAACCAATGCGAGCAGCCAAACCGGGAAGAAACGAAGAACACACCGAGAGGAACATGAAGAGATCCCTGAGACAACACGGATTTCCAAGAAAACGGAGAGAGATAGAGGGAGAGGCGGGGGTAGGTCCGGACCTTGCCACCGAAGGAGATGCGCTCGACGTCGATCGACACGACGGAGCCGCCGGAGTCCCCCATCCCCGTCCCCCTCGACGCCGGCCGAACCCACCTGCTCCGCTCCCCCTCCCCCTATAAATGCCTTCTCTCTTCTCTCACCTCTCTCCACCCCGATTCCTTCTCCTTCTGCAGCCGTCGCTTCTAAACGAAGCAGCACTCTCTCTCTCTCTCTCTGAGTTTCTGCTTCTTCTTCTTTCCACCCTTGACGAGGACGGAGGAGGCCTTGCTATATTCGCTCCGCCATTCTTGCGCTTTCCGATTATTGCAGCTCAGTCCCGGCGTTATTGGTTACTCACCGTTTATAGAAAAGAATCCAACTCAAGTCAAATCCTAGTCTAGACAAATCACAACCTACCTTGAACGTCACTGTTATTCTGCCCGTCAAACAGGTAGCTGGTGATAATCTCGTGCATGATAAAATTCCATATAAATTTAATTTACTTGTTTAGCAATAGCATCACTACATACCATATCTACAGGTGCTATCACACCTCGTGTTATAATGTAATTTTGGAAATGCATGAGGACCCATATGAAAAATGTACTCAGTTCACCGGCCGCCGACCGCCGTGGCCGCGGCGCCGACGCTTCTCGCCGTCGTCTACTCGTCTCACGGTCTCTCGCTTACCGCACCGGTGACCGCAGCCAAGCAAAAAGAGATCCCGGCCGTTGCGTGCTCCCGATCGGACGGCTCACCATCCCGAGCGGGACCCGCACGGCGACCGCTGCCGCACACAAGGGCCCACGTGTCATTGAGAGTTGCGCCGCTGGCCCGCGGCGTTTCCGCAGGCGACCGTTGGCTCTCGTGACACGTGGCGTCCTTCCATTGGCTCTTACACGTAGGTGTGCCCCACCTGTCGGTCTCAGGCGCGGGGTACGCGTGGCAGGCTTGCCCCAACCGTGGGCCCACACCCCACAGCCACCGCGCCGCGTTTATTGCCTGCAAACCTGGATGCTAGGGGCAAAGAGGTAATTTCACATAGACAAAAAAATGATAATTTATTACTCTTGAGATGACAACTTATTATATTATCACTTTATCATAATGACACATGATTACTAATATTTTATCATAATTATCACTTTATTTGATAGTCTACGAAGCAATGCAATTATGCAAATTAAGCAACTTAAGAGCATCTACAATATAATTATTCAAAGATTTTTAGCTGGATTTTACTCTACTGATTTAAATAAAAGGGAAAAGATAATTTTATGTATGTAACATACAATAGCCAATTGATATTTTATTTAACATTTAGTTTTTTTAAAGAATAGCCGATCAGATTTATTACTACACCAATGCTTAGTTCGTCCATCAATATGCAAAAACAAGTGGATGAGTAAAGTATATCTTATTAGTCCTAAATTAATCTTCCTTCTTGCTTGAGTTGTGGGCGTTGTACGTGTGGATGAGTAATTAAAAGAGAGAGATTCATGCACGTACGTGGAAATAATTGCGTATCTTGTGGAATGCAATTCGATCCATTCATTGCTGCTATTCCAGATTTCGACGTCTCCAATCCATCGAGAGCTTCTCACTTAGGGAATGTTTGGTTTGGGTCTGCTTTAGTTCATTTTAGTCCCTAAATTGTTAAACATGGGGACTAAAAGGGAAAACTTTAGTCCTTTAGTCCTTAAAACTTTGCTAAAAAAGACTAAAAGTGCTACTTACCTCTCAGTCCTCACCCTCTTTTAGTCCTTAGAATCAAATAAGAAGAGACTAAAGTTTAGTTCTGTAAAAAGAAGAGGGCTAAAATTTAGTTTAGTCCTTAAAAGAACCAAACAGTCCCTTATACGGCCATCACTAATTCAGCATGTTATATGATGTTTATAATATTAAATAAATTATAATGTAAAAAACTTAGGTGACAAATAAGTTAACGAAGAAAGAGCATGAAAAGTGAGTATAATGCAAAAGAGAGAATTGAAAGAGGGAAAAAAGAGTAGAAGATTTAACGAAAATATTTTTAAAAAATTATTCATTAAAAAATGATGTCTATGACGGTGTGTTACTCTTTTTTTTTTCGATCCAAGATATTACACATAGATATTATGGGTCGAGATTACCTAGTATGATTGCTAGTATATTATGTGGCTAGGGTTAGGGTTCAAATGCTCACAAATGATTACAATTAGTTTAATCTTGATCATTTTCTGTAACGAAGCATTACTTATCAAGCGTGCGAGTTTGTGGCCAATGCTGTATGACCTGAACAAAGATGAACGAAGCTGAGGTTTTATAATAATTATTTAAGGTTTAGACGAATAGATTTAATAACTAAAATGGTAATGAATGATTTTAAAATATTTCTTCGATGATTTATGTGTGTATATTTTGAAAATGCACTGCTTAAAAAATTGGAAAATATGCTCGAACTTACACTATACGCCAAACTTAAAATAAATGTGTGCTCAAATTTAGGTGGTGTTTGGTTCCCTGGACTAAAGTTTAGTCGTGTCACATCAGATGAATAGACATCAATTTAAAGGATTAAAGTTGAACTGATTATAAAAATAATTACATAATTGGAGGATTATTCACGAGACAATTTTTAAGCCTAATTAATCCATGATTAACAAATGTTTACTGTAGCATCACATTGTCAAATCACGGCGTAATTAGGCTCATTAGATTTGTCTCGCGAATAATCCACCAAATGGGTTTTATAAATAGTCTCCTTTTAATACTCCAAATTAGCACCCAAACATCTGATATGATAGGACTAAAATTTAGGACTTAAGAACCAAACAGACCTTAATCCATTTTCAAGCATGAAACAAATAGTCACATGAAGCTTGGAAAAAGAGGAAAGCAACTAAAGAGGTGTGCAGTGAAAATGTTGGTTGTGAACACATCATGCCAAAGGGCCACTTTATAGCATGATTTTTTCTATATTTATATTATACTACTTTACTTTTTATGTGTTTGTTATCTACCATCCTTTTGAGGTAGAAGTCCTAGGGGGTGTTGGGTGTTTGATTTGAGGGACTTAAGTTCTTGTCACATCGAATGTTTAGATATTATAATTGGTTTGAGGGACTTTAGTCCCTATCACATCGAATGTTTAGAGTATTAAATGTAGAATATTTACAAAATCCATTCATAATTGGTGGATTATTTGTGAGACGAATTTAATTAGCTTAATTACATCATGATTTGACAATGTGATGCTACAGTAAACATTTGTTAATCATGGATTAATTAGGTTTAATAAATTTGTCTCGTAAATTATCCTCCGATTCTACAATTGTTTTTATAATTTCTTTCAATTTGATGTCCAAACATTCGATGTGACACCGACTAAATTTTAGTCCGTGAAACCAAACACCCCGCTAATAAAAAAGCATTATAAATTATGATTAACAACTACACAATACTTATATACCACTTAAATGTAGAAAAACCTAAAATAATCCTTGTAAGTAATTATGTGTATATTGCCCTCATAAAGAGAAAAAGAGTTGGGGTCTATGTCACATCGTACAATCCGTATACAATACAAATATAAATAGGGATATGTCAATATATAGTATCATAGTACCATGCCATTTATACACAGTGAGAGAATTTAATTTTTTTTTTCCTTTTTAGCTCTTGGATCAAAACTTAAAAGCATGGGTTGTGAAACTAATCACTGGGGTGTAGCAACATGAGGTAGGGGTTGGTTGCCAAAGGAGGGGGCAACCTTTTTTGTATTTTACTCTATATCAGAGTACTTCAGTTTTTTATGCATATTTTGCTTCTTTTTTTCTTTTAGGTGAGCAAATCTCTCTTTCAGTTTACCATCACACTTTTCTTTTCAAAAGAGAAAATGTGGGGAAGCCAAATGTTGCTTTTCTTGTGTATTGTGTCTTTTGTATCAGGTCAAGATGATGTAGCAAATGGAAAGGGCATGTGAAAAAGCTTCTTGATTTTGTTTCATATTTATGTTGGTTTGTATGCATGGGAATGTTCTCAATAATTCAAGAAAACTGCAGAAATTTATGTGTTGCATGTTTCTTTTCGAAAATCCGACTAGCTTGTATGATAACACCATAAGCTAAGAGACTTGATTAAGGTACATAGTACGGTACCCCACTGGGATATACATCATTGTTGTGTCTAAGGAAAAATTGATCATATACCCTCCATTTAGATGAAAATTAAAGATTTATTCTCCTGATCCACATGTCATTGACATGTGGACTCCGCATGTCATTGAGATGCGGTGGGTAAATCCCCAATTATAATCTAAAGAATGAGTATATGATCAAATCCTCCCTAATATATTTGTCTGATATAGTAGGGCATGCACAATGATGTTATCAAATAACAGAGATCATCTGTATTTAATATGAGATTATTATTATTATTAGACATGCATATTAAATATAGGCTAATAGAATAATTTAGGGCACAGCATGCGTGATGCACTTCGTGGGGCCATGGAGAGATTGGTTTCTCAAAACTAGCTGAGTGGTCGAAATGTTTTTGCAAGAGTCCACTCTACTGCTATGATGGTTGGGTCATTGCACTACTTGATTGTCCTACACGATCACACTAACTCCAATCTTGAATTCTTGATCTACTCAAGGATAGACTTGTTACCGAAGGAAGAACAGTCATAATAGAGTCTCACAATACAGTGTCCGTACTATTTAATAATAGTGTGCATAAGTTGTTACCGGAATACTCAAATTCGTCGAGCGTTCAAATCTTTGCCGAGTATATTATATCGGTCACTCAGTAAATATGGGTTTGCCGAGTGTTTTTTTAAAACCCTCGGTCGACGAAATATAAACACTCGGCGAATACACTTAACGAAAATCGGTAGTAACGAACAATGTATCACCCTCTTTAATAATAGTGTGCATAAGTATCACCCTCTTTTAGAATAAGCATGAGATGCCTATATCCATTACCCTAACGATGGTATAGTCATATTTGATTTGGGAATGGCACAAGATATCACCTCTTAGTTATTGGGTGTTATACTAGTCTACACTCTACAACACTGCAGAGGACTTGCGCCCATTGCATTGCATGCGTCAATTATCTTCGGAGACGAGTTGGTATCAAGAGTGCAAGTGGGAAAGGATATCAGAGAAGTTTCCATAAGAAAATATTTGCACATTGAAAACATGATCTTTCTTTCTTTCTTTTTAATTCTTGTCCCCGTTATGAGGAGTGCCTCTGCACAAGATATGCCAATGATGCGAAGCAAGCTTCAATTCCAATAAACAGATATATACAAGTAGTCGACAATGATGTTCTCACTGAATTGTGCTTATTGCCCTATTAAAAAACATTTTGCACCACAATTTGTCAGGTCATGGAATTCAACACCGGTTCTCATTGATGCCTCCTTGCTACTGTCTTTTACAAGTTGAGAATTGTTTGGTTTTTTTAGTCTAAAATTTAGTCTCAAATTTTAATCCCATCGCATCGAATATTTTAGTACTAATTATAAGTATTAAACATAGATTAATTATAAAACTAAGTATATAAATGAGGGCTAATTCACGGGACGGATCTATTAAACCTAATTAGTTCATAATTTGACAACGTGATGCTACAAAAAAATGTACTAATGATGGATTGATTGGATTTAATAGATTTGTCTCGTGTATTATTTATATATATATATATAATCCCTTTGAATACTAGTTTCATCTATGGCCTAATTGATGTGGAACCAATACGCATGATTTATCCCTTCCTAACTAAAATAAGTAATTATGTGTAAAGAATTAGACATTAAAGCATGATTTGCGGCAAGAAATGGACCAGATTGATTATCAACTATCGAGCCGACAACCTATAGAAGACAAATTTTATAGTGTTGAGGAGGTACCAGGTCCGTGAAGAGATACCAGGAGGTACCATATTTTTCAGTGTTAATTTTGGTACCACCTGACACATGAGGTACCAAGAGATATCAAAATTAACACTAAAAAATATGGTACCTCCTGTCACCTCTTCAAGGACTATAAAATAACCCATAGGTACTAGGAGGTACCATATTTTTCAATGTTAATTTTGGTACCTCATGACACATGAGGTAAAGAGATACAAAAATTAACATTAAAAAATGTGGTACAGGTACCACATTTTTTAGTGAGTACTAAAAAATATGGTACCTTCTCAAGTACCGTAAAATTTCTCATAGAAATATATATAAATTATAGAGCTTGGTGAGACTACAATTTTGTAGTTGAAAATTTTCTCCTTCGAGATTTACAACTTTGTAGTTTACATGTCCAAATACATGTTACAAGTTCCGAGATCTTCACCCAGTTTAACTTTCAAACTGGTTTGGATGGAGACAAACTATATATAAAATTACTTCATATATAGCTGATGATCTTTTCATTGAAAGAAATTTAGCATATTAAATACACATTGCAATTTTCAAAGTGGTGAATTCAAAAGAACAATATCTATTACTACTTTAATTTAAAAGGAGCTAGTGGTGCTGGTAGTGAATACTACAATCCTTCTCAATGACATGTAAGTCCTCGTTATCAATGAAATATATACTACTTTTAATATTATAATATTTTAAGATGGTAAATAGGCTACATGTGGAAATAGAGAGTTTGGTTCAAATACAAACTGTGTGGCATACAACCATACAAGTATCAGTAAAAATACAAAATATTTCTTAGGTTTTTCCAAAAAAAATCAACTTTTCAAGTTCATTTCCAAAGGCGGCCGCGTGTAAAAAAACAGTTTTTTTTAGCAGTGGAGGTCCCATGCATGTTAGGGGGAGTTAGCAGCATGGCGTTTGGCCGCTTATGTGAAAAGGAGAGGTTCGTTACAGAAAACTATATAGAAATCACACCAAAATACAAACAAGTTTCAACCATGGAGGCATACAGTTGACAAGAACTTGCATTGGTTCGCTAGGAACCAAAAGGACAGCTGGGGAAGAAGAGCTTGCATGTACTGATGTACCTCTCTTGATGTGGATACACGACGTGTACTTAGCCATAATAATTGCAACGTCTGCATACTAAACACAGCTGATATTTCTCAGTGACTAGCTAATAAACTCCCAATGCAAGTTCTCGACCACTTCACAATAATGTATGCATTAACAAAATGATAGATATATGGGTTTAATGCTAACATATCTGCAATTAGCTCCCAAGAATACGGCCAGAAGTTTTTTAAAACACATAAAAATTTGTAATATGCATTGAAATGGGTCAGTTCACCAAACCTAGCCGCCAGAACAGAATAGGGACCATGCAGAGATACAAGCAACCTGCTTTCAAGGAAGACCACATGTGTTGTGAGATGCAGAAAGAAACAAAAGGAATTGTGCACAACAGTACAAGCAACTCTTCTGTTTGAGCAATTGCAGTTCTATCTTCCATCCAGTTCTTTGATTTGTTGCAGACAATTGGGAAAATGTCTTTGCTCTGAAGAAAACACACATGATGTGAGCTGCTGTCTGCCCCACAAAATGTTGACCAATTAGAGAATTGCAATATTTTTTGTGTGTGTAGTTACTAAGCATGCAAATTGGATTGTTCAGATTGTGTAGAACAGAAGGCAGAAGCCATCCACTTGTTGCCCTGTTTGAGAAGCTTCTTAGATGTGCCGGTTTTTCAACCTGTTTAGCAGTACAAGGGAGGTTTCCCAAAAAGAAAAGAAAAAAAAAATCATGTTTGTAGTTTTAAGCTGAAGTATAAGATTCCAAAAGAGTCTTCTTGAGTGCAGAAGCTTTGTGAGGTCAATAATTTGTAGCGAAATTCCGGTTTGGTCCAAGTGCAATGTTTGTGTATTGCATGTATACAAGTCGTATGTCGCCTAACAATAAAATGGACGATTTATGGCTACTTTAGTCTATGACTCTGAAAAAGACATTGTAACGGTTCAGATTTAATATCGATGAACTATTGGCTAGAGGTAATATGTATATGTTTCCTATTATATTCATAATATTACAAACAATATTACAAGTAGTTTCACTTTTTAAAAATTATTTTCTCTAACTTTAATTAAGTTTAAATAAAATATATTAATATCTAATAAATATCATATTGAGACATATAATTTATAGTAGATTTAATGAAACTAATATGATGTTATAATTATTAGTATATTTTCTATAAATTTTGATTAAAGTTAGATGATTTTAACTTATAAAAAACAGTTGAGTATGAATTAGCATGGCCCATCACCAATCATAATAAATCTTCGTTGAAGTCGTGACAATTTGAACGGTTTGATGGACTGTTCTGTCTTAAATAAACCAAAAATATTTTTAAAAAGAGCACATATAAAAACAAATTAGTAATGTGCTCGTGCGTTGCAACGGATTCATAATTTTAATGGCAATATATTTAGAGCATAATATATTTATTGAACACATGTTTAATAATATTGCGATGATAAGAAATAAAGTGATATATTATTATACAAAACAATACATAGAGGCATCCTTTCTATATAAAGTGTCATTGCATATTTATAATTACAGATCTAATATGAAATTGTAAAAAATAATATACAGTGAGTACATTTTCTTTTATCTACTCAATAAGCACTTCCTTGTAAATGATATTCTTTGTTAGCATGCTTGTTGAATTGATACCTCTATTTTTTCTGGAGGGGCGAGTATTTTTTATGTTGCTATGAGAAGTCGCTCGTGACAGAGCTACATATAACTGTCAATGAGAGAACATTGGGTTCAGGAGGTAGATTGTAACATGTGGTATTGTTTGATCTTGTACTTTATTAATTATCATTGTAAAACTCACCCTAACAGGAAATTGATTCTTCTTAAACTTGAAGGGAACATTTCATCATTGGATTGGCAGAAAGGTATGCGTGCGTGGAAGGAAGACTCTCTCACAACATGTTATCCTCATACAATTTCAGCATCAATAGTATTCCTTTGAAATGCTCGGACTATCAACCTAGTCTTATTACACAAACCATTGGCTAGGTCAATATTTCTGAGCAAAATCACAGGACAATTAACCTTGAGTTAATAAATTCAAGAACTCAAGCGGATAATGGTTGCATAGATCATCGACTACTCGATATGACTGTAATAAATCATCTCATCACTAGGAAACGTTCGATAAGCTTCATGTTTATGGCATCAACGTTCTCATCCCTCGTTGACAAAATAGCTCAAGATGTGATGTAGTCTGCATCAGTCATGTTTGCACATAACATTGGAAATATCATGTCAATAAGACCATCAATGTCTGATTCTGCACCAGTATAGGGTACGCATATTTCGTTGGGTAAATTTACATAGTCATCTTCGATGGTCTTTTCAATGCCATTGTCAATTCGTAGCAGGTAGTCTGAAAACCATTTATCTGATCGAGATCTTATGTTATGAACAAGTCTCAACTGATGCATGTTATCCCACAGGTAAGATCTACGCAATGTTGCACTTACAATTTGAGTCATATTCCCCTTTCGTGTAACTAGAAGAACCTGTCTGAAGTCACCTCCAAAAACCATTGTCTTTCCTCCAAATGGTAGATTGACCTTTTTCATTATGTCTCTTATGCTCATGTCTAACGTCTCTATTGCTTGTCTTTTTGTCATGGAGGCTTCATCCCATAATATAAGCGAAGCTTTTTGAAGAAGCTTCGAAGTACCACTTTGCTTGATGAAATTACACACCACATTATCTTATATGCTTAGTGGTATCTTGAACCTTGAATGAGCAGTTCTACCTCTAGACATAATGGAAACAACAATAGTAGATGTTGTAATAGCAATAGCTATCTTCCCCTAGCTACAGACTTTTGCTAATAAAGCTCCGTATAGAAAAGTCTTTCCTGTTCCTCCTGAGCCATCAACAAAAACACATCTCCACTATTGTTGTTAACGTATGATAGTATAATATCATAAGCATATCTCTTTTCTGGATTAAGAGAAGATGTACTCGATATAGCTCATTATCCATCTCTATAGAGGACTCTTCACAAATTTCCCTCACCTCACCCGCCATGGTGTCAAATGATTCATCGATTTCTGTAAGAGGAAATGATGTTATCTCCTTACTTATTGACTGAAGCAATTTCCTGATATCCAATAACATCATATGTTCAACTACATACGAATTCATCTAGAATCGTCGGATGTCATCAGACATTGCTTCGAAGTGTGTGTTCTAGAGTCCACACACATCGTTAGGTTCACAATAAACCAATATTATATCAAACAACCTTCAAAGGGACGATGGCATATGGAAAACTTTGGCTTTAGAGAGGCACTCATCAATGTTATTATCTGACTCAATAAAACCTTTTTTCTTAGCGCTTTCTCGAAATGTAGGGTATACAACACTGGCATATGTCCTAAACTCCTCAAATGAAGTAGCACCAACCACGTGGTTTAATAGCACCCTCAAGTAGTATCTCTCTCCCTCCGCTGGATGTGCTAAGATGATCCTCCTAACCTATGTGTTTTGTTCTCTTATTTTCCAATGCTTACGTCCAAGCAACCACACTGCATATTGTGGGAAATCCCTATAAAGTAACATACGTACCCACGTAAATTCTTGATTTGCCTTGACATACTCAGTCAAGATAGTTCTTGAGGCACCCTGTTGGTCGAGAACTTCATGTACATCAGCATTCTCTCTATAGTACACAAGATGCAATCCTGGGAGGTGGAGCTGTAACTGTAGCACTGGTGGCGAAATCCCGATAAGATCAAATCCAAATATTCTCCACAATGCCTCGTGTGATGTTACTCACCTAGCATCCTTATAATCATTGATCTCATTAATCTCGCGGTTCTCATTGGCTTCATTGATGGACATAGACACCCTATCATGCCCCTTATAAATATACTTGTAAAGGTACTTAACAAACTTAATGCTCGAACAAACCTCTACATTGATGTGACAATCATACCTTCTTAGAAGTATATGATTATATAGAACAACTCATCTATTGTCCAACAATGCCCTCTTAAACTTATCCTCTGTATGTCATCTCTTCTCTTGTAGATAGAGTAAGAATATTCGCCTTAGATAGTTGTGTCAGTAAATTGGTGTGGATAATAGTATTTGTAACTACCATTTTTCATGCATGAACTCTTCCTATTTAGTGGGCCACATGGCCCTACATCATATGTTTGACTTCCATTTCATATAGCTCCAGGTACATATCCTTATTTGGAAGTTCTGCTGAGATAATATTATCATACTCATTGGGACAACTCAATCTGTATGTAGAATCCATGATAAGGAGGAAATGTGCATGTGGTAGACTCTTTTTTTGAAACTCGATTACATGGACTTGTGCTGCAATGATTCCAAGGATATGTTTACGAAATAGCTAAAATTTTAGATCCTCTAGCTTGGCTTTAAATACTCGCACAAGATCAAGACGATCTTGTGGTGTTTGGCCAAGTCCAACCTCCCTACTTATTTCTTCGAAATTAGGGTTACAAGTCATTGTGATAAAGATGTTTGATTTTCCATACTTCTGTACTAAGGCCATAGCATCCATGTATCTTCGTCTCATATCTCTCCCGCCACCGATAAACGTCGCAGGCATGACCCATCGTTTTCTCAATCTGCTCGCTCAATGTTCTCCAACAGATACACTATCCATCAAGCTCTGGTAAAGATCTTCACGAATTTTCTTCTGATTGTATAAGAAGTAATTCAGTCGAGATGTTTCAATCTTTATGTAGGTATCAATTACAAATTATTGGAATATACGCCTCCCATGCAAGACCGTGTTAAAATTCAACGACGCATCTGAAATTTATAGCAATAATACTTGCGCATCAAAACACACAACCTACTGGTAGTATCTACAAAGCAAAGAGAAATCAGCTAGGCGATTAGCTTATGGATTAATAATCTCGTAGTAATATGAATATGTATCACTTAGCTAACTTGGGTTGTCAGCATTTCTTTTGTCGAGTTGTACTTATCTAACTAATGTTAATACCTTCTCTTGGTATATCAGAATGTCAACTGAGCTTTCCTCTTGGAAAAAATAGAAGGTATGACAAAAGGTCATAGCACTCATCACTTGATCTAATTGAATAATAGTTGTTGTTATTACCAAATAAGGTGATGCTACGATCAAAATGTTTATGAATATCATTCCCCTCAACCCACACAACAGCAACCTCTGATGTTAATGGTCTGTTATAAGTTCTCTGGTCTAGCTTATAGTCTATGTTTAATACAATACGATATCCATCATATCTTCAACCTGTCCTAGGCTCTTGAATGTTTTAGAGTAAGGATTATCTCTCAAGATATCTACTAAACATCTAATAATAGATATGTCTTTTGCTCTATATGTCTCATCTCTAGCACGGCGAAAACGATGTGATAAGCTAGGATCATCATTATAGAAGTAAAACTGCAAGTGACTAGGTTCATTGTCTCTATTCCCAAAAGAGTGTATGTTATGATACATTTGCCCATGCGCTTTAAATGTGTACACTCCATCCCTTGCACTTGCGAGGTTCTTGTCATAATCACAGTACATTGTGGTGAAGGAAAAATGGCTGTTGAAATATCTAATATTCTCCATAAAATGTTGTGATTGAACGTCGTCACCTGTGTACAGCCGTCGAAACTCCTTAGGTGGTTTATACATTTCAAGTTTGACATTGCCATTCATACAACAAAATCTCGGTGGCTCATATTTAAACCTTTTTGCACAACAGTGACGACAGTCTGATTGAGTCTTTAAATACTGAGTGCTACCTGGTAGGTTTTGGTACATAATGTCAGTTGTACTACTACATGCCACTAAGACTAATGAGGAAAAATGTGTACTCATTTCAATTTTTTATAGTTGTGGATGGTCGTCATAGACAAAAGAGATATCACAGTAATAATTTGTCTCACGACTCTTCTGGAATTTGTATTTGACAACTATCACACACTCCATTAGAAAATTTATCGGACAATGAAGATGTGTCAAATCGACTATCGTCCTCATTTGTTATTCTTACGCAAAGTACTGTTACATTATTGGGATTATTTCTAGAACAAGCCTCTAATGATATAAACCACTACTATGTGAGTTGTGCAATTACTAATAACATATTTTATCTCATGTGATTACATAAAACATTATCCAGGTGCAAAATCTGTTATGGTACCAATTCCAACTATCGACTCACAAGATCAACAATCAATTCTCTCTGTTCAACAAAATCCTCTTGACCGATCGGTAGATCGTGCTGACATAAGGCAAGCACGTGAAAGAACACGCTATGAAAGCTTGACACCAGAGCAACGGAATAACAGACGTGCAAGTGACAAAGTTCAATATGCAAGTATGACAGATGAGCAGAGGCATGTATTTATAGAACAAAATAGCCAACAAAAATATGAAAGACGAAGAACTAAGTGCTATGCAAGCTTGACACCGGAGCAACAGAACAACAAACGTGCAAGTGACAGAGCTCGATATGCAAGTATGACGGAAGAGCAGAGGAAGGTGACGCTAAAACAAAATAATCGACGAAATTATGCAAGACGAAGAACTCTTGGTCCAAATTGTGTTATTCTGAATGCGACACATGGCTCCAACATCAGCTCTAACAACATCGATACAACTGACATTATCTACCAAAACCTACTAGGTAGCACTCACTATTTAAAGACTCACCAGACTGTCGTCACTATTGTGCAAAGAGGTTTGAATATGAGCCACCAAGATTTTGTTGTATGAATGGCAAGGTCAAATTTGAAATGTCTAAGCCACCTGATGAGCTTTGACGGCTGTACACATGTGACGACGTTCAATCAAAACATTTTACGGAGAATATTAGATATTTCAACAGTCATTTTTCCTTCACCGCAATGTACTATGATTATGACAAGAATCTCGCAAGTGCAAGGGATGGAGTGTACACATTTAAAACGCATGGGTAAATGTACCATAACATACACTCTTTCGGAAATGGAGACAATGAATCTAGTCACTTATAGTTGTACTTCTATGATGATGATACTAGCTTATCACATCGTTTTCGTTGTGCTCGAGACGATACATATAGAGCAAGAGACATATATATTATTAGATGTTTAGTAGATATGCTGAGAGATAATCCCTACTTTGGAACATTCAGGAGCCTAGGACAGGTTGAAGATATGGACGAATATCGTATTGTACTAAACATAGACTATAAGTTAGACAAGAGAACTTATAACAGACCATTAACATCAGAGGTTGTTGTTGTGTAGGTTGAAGGGAATGATATTCACAAACATTTGGATTGTAGTATCACCTTGTTTGGCAATAACAACAACTACTATTCAATTATATCGAGTGATGAGTGTTATGACCCTTTGTCATACCCCATTTTTTTGAGTTAATTTTTTCCATGCCATTACAATTTTCACAGTTTGCCAATATGCCATCGGTGTGTCACTGACAGATGGGGGCCGCCACAGTCACTGACAGTGGCATATAGGCAATTTCTGAAAATTATAATGGCATGTGAGTAATTTTCCCCATTTTTTCTAAGAGAAGAGCTCGGTTGGCATTCTGATATACCAAAAGAAGGTATTAACATTAGTTAGATAAGTACAACCCGACAAAGTGATACATATTCATATTACTATGATATTATTAATCCATAAGCTAATCACCTTGTTGATTCTCTCTTTGCTCTGTAGATACCACCAACAAGTTGTGTATTTCGATGCGCGAGTATTATTGCTATAAATTCCAGATGCATCGTGGAATCTTCAACACGGTCTTGCATGTGAGGCGAATATTCCAACAATTTGTAGTTGATACCTACATAAAGATTAAAACGTGTCAACTGAATTATTTCTTGTACAATCAGAAGAAAATTTGTGCATATTTTTACCAGGGCTTGATGGACAATGTATCTGTTTGAGAACATCGAGCGAGCAGATTGGGAAAACGATGGGTCCTGTCTGCAACGTTTATCGGTGGCGGGAGAGATATGAGACGAAGATGCAAGGATGCAATGACCTTGGTGCAGAAGTATGGAAAACTAGACATCTTTATCACAATGACTTGTAACCCTAATTGGCAAGAAATAAGTAGAGAGCTTGGACCTGGCCAAACACCACTAGGTTGTCCTGATTTTATTATGCGAGTATTTAAAGTCAAGCTAGAGGATCTAAATTTCAGCTATTTCGTAAACATATCCTTGGAATCATTGCAACACAAGTCCATGTAATCGAGTTTGAAAAAAGAGTTTACCACATGCACATTTTCTCCTTATTATGGAGTCAACATACAAATTGAGTTGTTCCGATGAGTATGATAATGTTATCTCAGCAAACTTTCAAATAAAGATATGTACCCGGAGCTACATGAAATAATAGTCAAACATATGATGCATGGCCCATGTGGCACACTAAATAGGAAGAGTCCATACATGAAAAATAGTAGTTGCAAGTGTTATTATCCACACCAATTTACTAACAAAACTATCCAAAGCGAAGATTCTTACCCTATCTACAGGAGAAGGATGACAGGGTAAGAGTGAGAGGGCATGACTTGGACAATAGATGTGTTGATCCATATAATCCTATGCTTCTAAGAAGATATGATTGTCACATCAATGCAGAGGTTTGTTCGAGCACTAAGGATGTTAAATACCTTTACATGTATATTTATAAGGGGCATGATAGGGCGTTTGTGTCTGTCAATGAAGCCAATGAAAACCACGAGATTAATGAGATCAATGATTATAGGGATGATATGTGGATAATAGGGGGCATTGTAGATAATATTTAGATTTGATCTTAGCAGGATTTCACCACCAATACTACAGTTACAGCTCCACCTTCTAAGAATGCTTCTTATGTCTATAGAGAGAATGCTGATGTACGTAAAGTTCTCGACCAACAGGGTGCCTCAAGAACCATGTTGACTGAGTATTTCAAGGCAAATCAAGAATTTATGTGGGCACTTATGTTACTTTATAGGTATTTTACACAATATGCAGTGCGGTTGCCTAGACGTAAGCATTGGAAAATAAGAGTGGAGGGAAAGAGATACTACTTGAGGGTACTATTAAACCACATGGTTGGTGCTACTTCATTTGAGGAGCTGAAGACATATGATGGTGTCGTATACCTTACATTTCGAGAAAACACAGAGAAAAGAGGTCTCATTTAGTCAGACAACAACATTGATGAGTGCCTCTCTGAAGCCGAAGTTTTCCATATGCCATCGTCCCTCTGAAGGTTGTTTGCTACAATATTGGTTTATTGTGAACCTAGCGATGTGCATAGATTCTGAAACACACACTTTGAAACAATTTCTGATGACATCCGACGATCCTAGATGAATTCGTATGCAGTTAAATAGATGATGTTATTAGATATTAGAAAATTGTTTCACTCAATAAGTAAGGAGATAACATCACTTCCTCAAACAGAAATCGATGAATCATATGACACCATGGTGGGTGAGGTGAGGGAAATTTGTGAAAATTCCTCTATATAGGTGGATAATGAGTTACTATCGAGCACATCCTCCATTAATCCAGAACAGAGATATGCTTATGATGTTATACTATCATACGTTAACAACAATAGTGGAGATGTGTTTTTTGTTGATGGCCCAAGAGAAACAGGAAAGACCTTTCTATACAGAGCTTTATTAGCAAAAATCCATAGCTGAGGGAAGATAGTTATTGCTACTGTAACATTTGATATTGCTACTTGCATCATGTCTGGAGGTAGTACTACTCATTCAAGGTTCAAGATATCACTAAGCATACAAAATAATGTGGTGTGTAACTTCACCAAGCAAAGTAGTACTTCGAAACTTCTTTTAAAAGCTTCACTTATGTTATGAGATGAAGTCTCCATGACAAAAAGATAGGCAATAGAGACGTTAGACAAGAGCATGAAAGACATAATGGAGAAGATCAATCTACCATTTGGAGGAAAGACAATGGTTTTTAAAGATACCTTCAGACAAGTTTTTCCAGTTATACGAAAGGGAAATAGGACTCAAATTGTAAGTGCAACCTTGCGTAGATCTTACCTATGAGATAACATGCATCAGTTGAGACTTGTTCATAACATGAGAGCTCGATCAGATAAATGGTTTTCAGACTACCTGCTACAAATTGCCAATGGCATTGAAAATACCATCGAATATGACTGTAAATTTACCTGACGAATTATGTGTACCCTACACTGGTGGGGAATCAAACATTGATAGTCTTATTGATATGGTATTTCTAATGTTAGGTGTAAACAAGACTAATGCAGACTACATCACATCTCGAGCTATTTTGTCAATGAGAAATGAGAACGTTGATGCCATAAACATAAAGCTTATCGAACGTTTACTAGTGATGAGATGATTTATCACAGTCATGATCGAGCAGTCGATGATCCATGCAATCATTATCTACCTGAGTTATTGGATTCATTGATGTCAAATGTGTTACATCCACATATATTAAAACTCAAGGTTAATTGTCCTATGATTTTGTTTATAAATCTTGACCCAACCAATGGTCTATGTAATGGGACTAGGTTGATAGTTCGAGTATTTCAAAGGAATATTATTGATTCCCAAATTATATTGGGACAGCATGCTGGTGAGAGAGTCTTTCTTCTACGCATACCGAAATGTACCCCTTCAAGTTTAAGAGGAATCAATTTCCTATTAGAATGAGTTTTGCAATGACAATTAATAAAGCACAAGATCAAACAATACCACATGTTAGAATCTACCTCCTGAACCCAATGTTCTCTCATGGACAGTTATATATAGCTCTATCGCGAGCAACTTCTCGAAGCAACATCAAAATACTTGTCGCTCTAGAAAAAAATAGAGGTATCAATTCAACAAGCACGCTAACGAAGAATATCGTCTACAAGAAAGTGCTCACTAAGTAGATAAAAGAATATGTGCTCACTATATAGTATCTTTTATAATTTCATGCTAGATCTGTAATTATAAATATGCAATGATATTTTATATAGAAATGATGCCTCTATGGATTGTTTTGAATAATAATATATCACTTTGTTTCTTATCATCGCTATATTAATAAACATGTGTTCAATAAATATATCATGCTCTAAATATATTGCCAATAAAATTATGAATATGTTGCAATGCACATGCACCTTACTAGTAGATGTAAGACCACAAGCAATTAAAAAGTATTGCAGGCATGATGCTAATTTGGTAATAGTTAAAAAAACAAATAGGGAAAAATATTAAAAAAATAAACAGGGAAAATTCTCGATAAAAAATGCTAAAAAATTCAGAAAAATATAAAAATGCTAAAAAAATTTCAAAAAAATACTCATAAAAATACTCAAAAAATTCAGAACAGTGGTATCTAACTTAACTTTATCTTACTTTTGGGCATTTTTCTTATTTTCCACATAATAATAAAAAGAAAATGCAATTCTGAAATTCTAGAAATTATAAAAAAAATTAGCCTGCATAGTGCAAAAAGCCCAGCCCACACAGTAAAGTCAGCAGTCTAATGTAACCTGGGCCCAGGCCGAGAATTCCACGCGCTCCCGCACGCGAAACCTGGGCCTAGGCTGAAATTCTTCATTCTCGCCTGGGCCAAAAGATGGCCCAATCAACGCTAGTCGTCGGATCGGATCTGACGGCCGCACATCGATATCGACCATATAAAAGGCACACAACGCCAAGGAAATCCTAAACCTAGCCATTCCGACCGCGCACGTCAGCGGGAGCGAGAGCGATGGAGCCGAGCACCACCCGTCGGCTTCCTCGCCGAAGTCCTTCGCTCACCCGAGGGTGAGTGAGGTTCTGTTGAGGTAGCCTGCGATGGTGCGGTCTGCCCGACCCGAGCGCCTATCTGTGCTCGCCGACGAGCGGGGGTGAGCGATGGCGGCCCTAGACTCCGATGAGGCCAAATCTGACGGCGAGGAACCAAGGTAGGTTCTCCGGGTCCTCTCTTAGGCTTAGTTAGGGTTAAGGTTAGGGTGAATCCCTAATCCTAATCGTCTAATTCCCCTTTATGTTTTTGGTCTGAGTTTTGATTCTAATTTTTGCCACGGGGTTCTAAGGGGGTTTGTAGGGCGAGTGAAGAGGCTTAAGAGGATTAAGAGGGGGCGCAGGGGAACATACCAAACCCTAGGCAGTGAGGCAACAACAGGCTTGTCTGAGCACAGGGGAGAGTGGTCTGAGCACGAGGGAGAGATGGTCTAAGCAGAGGGATGTCTGAGCACAAGAGAGAGTGAGGAGGGTTATTAAGAGGAGGCACACGGGATGTGGTCGACGATCGTAGCCCGAGCGCGGTCAGGACAGCGGTTGAGCGGGTGACGGAGGGTTGGCGACGGCGCTGGTAGAATTCAAACGGAGTGAGCTCCAAGGGTTATGGGTCGAGCGCGTGGGCCGAGCGCTGCGCGTGGGAGAGGGATTCCCGAGCGCGTTGCGCGCGGACGTGTGGGTAGACAGAATCCGTGGACTATCTCGGCACTTTATAATAGTAGAGAAGAGATGCTTGGAGTAACAGAAATAAAGAGAAACTAGCTAGATTTCAGGATGAAGCAAGACAATTTCACCACACTAGTTTTGTGATTGCGCAAAACAAATGTCGCATGTTCATGCTCTTCCCATGCCAATAGATTTGATGGTGACGAGCCAGAGACGTTGACGTTTGAACTTTGAAGTAATCGTAAGGAAGTCGAGCTTCTTTTCTTCTGATGCTAGTCTTTTTATCTATTGTACCTTTCAGATTTCAAAGGAAGAACCCTCGAAAAGAACATCCTACAACTTTACTTTATCATATGAAATGACTGACCAGCACTAATTGTGTCCGTATGATTGTGGCCAGGGGAACAGAAAACTTACTGAATGTTTAAGAGGCTATTGCAGTGGAAGCACGCAAAGGCCATGGCGCACCGGCCATTACCGCTTCGATTTCCCAGGTCTCTCGGGGGCAGTTTGTCAGGTTCATGCATCCATGCGCAGTCACATACTGGAACAAGGAAGGCATCAAGTTAGTGCAGAAAGGGAGGGGGTTAACACTTGGTAAAGGCAAGTGTGACATACTAACAAAGAGATGACGCTTGCAGTAATTCATACTAGAGAATGAAATGAAATGAAGTCAACACCAAAAGAGTACCAAACACATTACGAAAACAATGTCTAATTCGAACTTTGCAGGGGAGGTGATGCTATTGTACATTAAGCTCATTGTGTTTCACTATGAATAATAATACAGATGTGAAGTGCAAAACTAGATCTGTAAAAATAGTGTCAGTGTCAACTCAGGCTAGGCAGGAGAAGGGTCACCATTGTCTAATATGCTTATCGAATTCCTTGAGGTTCACAAGGAATAAAAAGATAGCTGTAAAGGTGATGGAGCATATTGTTAGCATATTATGTTATGTAGGCTCTAAGGGGGTTCGGCCAGGACCCCTGTCCGGTCTATTGTATCCTTTGGCAAGGGGGTTTTCTAGCACTAGTAATTCAGTTATAAAGTAGTTATCCCCTTGCCTCTATATATGTACCTAACCATGGCTCATCAATAATCATCCAAATTCCATTCTCCTTCATGGTATCAGAGCTCCCTCGCCTCCACTTTCAGCACCATGACTCTCACCCCTCCGGTGAATAACGACTGGTATTTTGATACTGGTGCCTCTTCCCACATGACATCCCATGACGGTACCCTCTCTCACTATTCGGTTCCACGGTATCCCTCCCCCACTTCTATTGTTGTCGGTAATGGTTCACTCCTCCCAGTCGCCGCGACCGGGACGACATATCTTGGCCACCTTACCTTAAATAATGTTCTTGTCTCACCACAACTCATTAAGAATCTTATTTCTGTTCGCCAATTTACTATTGATAATAATTGCTCTGTGGAATTTGACCCTTATGGTTGCTCTGTGAAGGATCTTCTCACGGGGACCGTGACCATCAGGTGCAATAGCTCCGGACCACTCTACCCTCTACAGGTTCCAGTGGCGCACTCTCTTGTTGCGGGCTCCACAACAGCTTCACTTTGGCACCGACGTCTTGGTCACCCTGGTCGCGAAACTCTTTCCAAACTTGTTTCGGCCATTCCGGCTTGTAATAAAGACTTGGATTCTATATGTCATGCGTGTCAGTTAGGACGACATGTTCGTCTTCCTTTTGGTACTTCAGTCTCTAGGGCGTCGAACAACTTTGCTCTTATTCATTGTGACTTGTGGACATCTCCTGTTGTTAGTGTCTCTGGTTACAAATATTACTTAGTTGTTCTTGACGACTGCTCACATTACTTGTGGACATTCCCCCTTCGGCTAAAGTCTGACACATTCATGACATTATCTAACTTTTTTGCCTATGTCTCTACCCAGTTCGGTGCTCGCATCCAGGCCGTCCAAACCGACAACGGACGGGAGTTTGACAACTCCACCGCTCGCACTTTCTTTACGACACATGGCATCCTCTTCCGCATGTCGTGCCCCTACACGTCGCCCCAGAACGGTAAGGCCGAACGGATCATTCGTACTACTAATGACGTTATCCGCTCTCTTTTGTTTCAGGCGAGCATGCCTCCTTCATATTGGGCTGAAGCGTTGCACACTGCGACCCTACTCCTCAACATCTTACCTACCAAGACCCTTGACTTCTCGACCCCGCACTTTGCCCTCCATGGTAGTGCGCCGTCCTACGAACATCTTCGGGTCTTCGGTTGTAAGTGTTACCCCAATCTCTCGGCCACTGCTCCCCATAAACTTTCACCCCGCTCCGCCCTTTGTATTTTTTTGGGATACTCTGCTCACCACAAGGGATATCGCTGCCTTGATCCTACCACCAATAGAATCATTATTTCTCGTCATGTCATCTTCGATGAAACTTCATTTCCCTTTGCTGAGCAACCCTCACTTCCCAATGCTACGGATTTCACCTTTTTAGATGAATTTTCTAACACGGCAGTCGCTCCCATAGGACTGCCAATTTTTTCTTCTACAGGTACATCTCTCACCATACCACTTTCGACGCCACTGGTTCCACCAAGATATCACTCCCTACCTCGCGCGGGTGTTGTGCCACGCGCGGCCACGGGTCCCTCAACATCCTCTGTACCACGCGCTGCCCCGACCTCATCTTCAACGCCTACACCCGTACCATGCGCAGATGCCACGTCTCCTGCACTCCCACGTGCGGGACCGGCTCTGCGTGTCTACTCCAGGCGTCCCCGACCACCTGAACCTCCTCCTCCAGCGGCATCCACTACTTCCCCAGCACCGGTGCCGCTACCTCCTGGTGCTATTGCTGTTACCCCAACGGTGAACCATCATCGCATGACGACACGGGCCAAGGATGGGTTCCGAGTTCCATCCCTGTTCCATGCCGCACCACTATCTCCAATACCGAAGACCTTTCGTGGTGCCCTTGCCGATCCCAATTGGCGGGCTGCCATGGAAGAAGAACATGCTGCCCTCATCACAAACCAGACTTGGGATCTGGTTCCTCGCCCGCAGCATGCCAACATTGTCACCGGTAAATGGATATTCAAGCACAAGTTCCTCGCCAACGGTTCCTTGGAGCGTTACAAAGCACGTTGGGTCCTCCGCGGCTTCACTCAACGTCCAGGCATTGACTTTACAGAGACATTCAGCCCTGTTGTCAAGCTTGCCACAGTTCGCACCGTTCTCTCGTTGGCTATTTCCCGCAAGTGGCCTGTTCATCAGCTCGATGTCAAGAATGCTTTCCTCCACGGCACTCTGACAGAGACAGTGTTTGCAGCTCAGCCGTCTGGTTTTGAAGACCCCGTTCACCCAGACTTTGTTTGCCGCCTCAACAAATCTCTTTATGGGCTGAAGCAAGCCCCTCGTGCTTGGTACAGTCGCTTTGCCACGCACCTGGTCTCCCTTGGTTTCATAGAAGCCAAGTCAGATACTTCGCTGTTCATCTACCGTCGTGGCACTGATACAGCATATCTGCTTCTCTACATGGATGACATTGTTCTCACCGCTTGCTCAGCACATCTCCTTCGGCAAATTATCTCAGCTCTTCAGCAAGAGTTTGCCATGAAGGATCTAGGTGAGCTCCACCATTTTCTGGGGATGCAGGTTCAGCGCAGTGATGATGGTATGATTCTCTCTCAGCGACAATACATGCTTGATATCCTGGACCGAGCAGGCATGACAGAGTGCAAATCTTGCAATACGCCAGTCGACACTAACCCCAAAGTTTCTGCCGACTCTGGGACTCCAGTCGCCGATCCTTCAGATTACCGCAGCCTTGCTGGTGCCCTGCAGTATCTGACCTTTACGCGACCGGACATCTCTTATGCCGTACAGCAGGTCTGTCTCCACATGCATGATCCTCGAGAGGCTCACCTTGCTGCTCTCAAGCGCATTCTTCGGTATATTCGGGGTACTCTACATCTGGGTCTTCTTCTTCGGCCATCGACGCTGGATGACTTGGTGGTCTATACTGATGCTGACTGGGCAGGTTGTCCCGACACTCGCAAGTCCACTTCGGGCTACGCTGTGTTCCTTGGCGACAACCTGGTTTCTTGGTCATCTAAACGGCAGAACACCGTCTCCCGCTCCAGTGCTGAAGCAGAGTATCGCGCCGTGGCCAATGGCGTCGCTGAGGCTTCCTGGCTTCGCCAGCTTCTTCATGAGCTTCATACTCCGCTTCACCGCGCCACTCTTGTCTATTGCGACAACATTAGCGCGGTCTACATGTCCTCTAATCCAGTCCAGCATCAGCGAACGAAGCATATCGAGATCGATCTTCACTTCGTCCGTGAGAAGGTGGCCATGGGTGCCGTTCGGGTCCTTCATGTCCCCACGACATCTCAGTTCGCCGACGTCTTCACCAAAGGGCTGCCCTCTTCGGTGTTCACTGAATTTCGGTCCAGCCTGAATGTCCGTGGCTAAGCACCGACGTTCAGACTGCGGGGGCGTGTTAGCATATTCTGTTATGTAGGCTCTAAGGGGGTTCGGCCAGGACCCCTGTCCGGTCTATTGTATCCTTTGGCAAGGGGGTTTTCTAGCACTAGTAATTCAGTTATAAAGTAGTTATCCCCTTGCCTCTATATATGTACCTAACCATGGCTCATCAATAATCATCCAAATTCCATTCTCCTTCACATATCACAGATTCACAGCATCTCCAACTTAACTATGAAGAGTAGAACCTCTTCATCAATGCATAATTGCATATTAAAAATCTTCAACTTCAAGTCTGAAAGCTTGAAAGTATCCTCACCAAAACTAGTTAAACAAAAATGTAAGGCCCCGTTTGGATCCCAGATATTGAAAGAATTGAAATTCATTTCAAATTCTATAAAACATTGAATTATGTGGAATTTAATTGAAATCCAATATTTATGTTTGGGCATTCCATAGAATTGAAATACGAGAACTAATTCCCAAACATGTTTGGTTGATAAAACCATGGAATCAATTCCATTAATACAAGAAAAATATTAGCTACAAAAACAAGCTTAATGAAGGAATGCATAGTACAATGATCAATCTTGATAAATATAAGAATTCCAGTCAATTATTTTTTTTTTGAAGAGGAATTGGGCAGAATTGTGAATTCTTGGTTGAATTCTAGATCAGATTTGATAATTCGAATTCCATAATGGCCCAAACAGCCCACCTCATGAAATTTAATTCCAATTCTTTAATTCTAGACCCAATACCTAGGATCCAAGCATGCCCTAAAATGAATTGCAATCAGCATATGCATGTTACAGAAGCTGTAGGCAAAGTGGCAAATTCTGCAGTCAATTCTTAGCTTCCTAGCAGCCAAATCTAGTTATTGATGTTAGGTATGGTTGTTGTCAAGAAGAAGCTGTTACATTCTGATCCATTATTGTGATGCAAGAGACAGGGTCACTGGAAACCATACTGAGTATGATCACTGAGTTGGTGTTGTAAGTCAAGTACATTTTTTTGTCTCACGGTCCTAATGTGAATTATTTGAAACATATATAGAACCTCTTGGCCATTTTGATACCCAAATATATCTTCAGTTTTCAACTATCTACGAATGGTTTTTCCCTTCTGGCAGTACATGTTGTGGCACATATGTTGAGCGTGTGCAAGATAGGTTGCCTCATCAATGGTACTAGTGTACTACCAACATATATTTGGTTCATTCATAATCAAGGTTTTCCAAGCTAGAATTGTAAGAGTACTGAGTACATATTCTAAAAGTTAGTCGTTACAATTAGTGTTGCACCAAGCAATAGCATTAAAGAGAGCATGTTTGCGTGATCCTTTTAAGTAGTTCAGTCATGTAATGGAAAAGGGAAACAAAGCCATACCACATCACTCTCGATACGAACACCACCAAAGCTTTTGTACTTTTCAATCTCTTCCCAGTTGAAGAACTTCGAGGAAACTGGATCATCCCTTGCTGGTATCAGCAAAGCATCAATGAAATAACAGCCTGGTTCGACTGTAATAACCTGCAACATAGATCATAGATATCAAGCGTCTGTTGGTGCTGTAGATAGGTCACCATCATCCAGACCCTTCCCAGCATGGGTAAAAAAAATGTTAGGACGGGGGATGGCAGTGTGGTACATTTTTACACAAACCAACTTTTGTCATGTGTGTTGGGCTAGGGTATTTGGCCAAAGCCAAGCAACCATAGGAACAGTACCAACAGGTACTGTAGAAAAATTAGGATAAAGAGTTATCTTTAGGATTCCTAATCTATATTTCATTAAGAATAGCTAAGAGGTTATTTAGATGTATTATAAATATGCCCCTAAGAAAAAAGGAATAATGCATCCAAGAATAGATCAAAAGAGGCTGGGTTGGAACCCTACCTCGCCGGCACAGAGGCTGCCGTGCCGACGAGGCTAGGTGCCAATCCGGCTATGTCTTTTAGGAAATATCACTGCATGTGACAACTTGTATCAAAAAACACCTTCCTTGGACGCTCTCACTGCCTGACACCAATGACTACTGACGGCTCAGCTGCTACGCTGCCACTGGTGGAAGATGTGCTCAGGGAAGTCCTTCAAAGGATGCAAGAGTTCCATCGCAGCAATCAAGAGATGTGCGAGATGGCCCAGTACACCAATCGAAGGCCCGACGATGTTCTACAACAACAACAACAGGCCAACCCTGTCGCCCTCTACCACCTAGAACGTGGCTCGACTGAGATCGTGGTCTCCTGCATACCTCACGTCGGCAACACCGAGGCGCATCCGGCTGCCCCACCTGTTGTTGCTTCGCCAAAACCGCTGCTGCACGGACTACCACCATCGAGCAGCCATAGGGTCACCACCTTCATGCTGTTGTAGATCAGGACACCATTGCGAGAGCTACCGCCATAATTTTCAGATTGCTTGGGTTCTTCCACATCCATGGTGTCACCATCCTCTGCACCAGATGACAACATCAAGGCCTTGGCTTCTTTGACTGGTCAGGTGGAGTCGTTGTCCTAATGATTTTCAATGCTAGAAATATAGAATCCTTGCCTAAATGACAGGCACTGCAAGCCTCTAATTATGAGAAAGTCTAGGAGGTTCGCGCTCTGAACCAGACTTGGCTTGGAGTTGTCCTTTTTATACGATGTATGGGATGGGGTCCACCTCAAGCTAGGATTAGAATTCTTTTAGTTCAGAATAATAAGCCGAGATGTAAAAGGCTTAAGTATTAATCATGTTAAGTGTCGAGTTAAGATTAATGTCGTCTTGCAGCTTGAGGACGAGCTACTAAAAAAGAGGGGTGTAGGTGTCATGTGTGTTGGGATAGGGTATTGTTGACGCCAAGAATTGGTAAAGCCCAAAAGTCCACCAAGGAAGACGCGCGGTCAACAAAAGGTCAAAGAAGATCCGGTCAAAGAAAGTCAAAGAAGTCCGTCCGCAATAGTTACATGATCGGAAGGGGAGTCGATGGAGATAAGCGCAACAACGGTTACAGATTCATCTGAAATCGGCTAGATAGGTTACTTGGACAGCAAGTCTACGGACTATAAATATGTATCCCTTGGGTTAGATTAGTTTAACTCTCGTTCAATCTACAATCGTCGCATCACCACCCTTGTGCCCCAAGGTTATCCGGAGGGACTCGGGCTCTTGGAGCTGGCCTGCATCAGTTTTATCTCCGGCGAAGAGGTGAGTCCCTCCACCCCCGACTTCCGTGCCAATTAGGTTAGTATCCTCACAGCTGCATCGATTCAGATCGATCTCTTGAGGAGAATGGTGAAACAGCACGGTCGCCGGTTATTCTCAGTGTATTTGGCTAGGTCTAAGGCTGCATCAGTTAGGTTTGATCTCTTAGATTGAAGTGATATGGGTTTGATAGCTTGAGGCTTCATCAGTTAAGTCTGACATCTTTTGTTGTTGTATCGTCTTCATGTCGTATACTGTTCATCTAAATAAAGTTTGCCCGATTCATTGATATATTGTTCAGATCATCGTGACTAGCTATTTTCTCAGTTAGGTCCGATCTAGTTATTGTGATGAGTTCCATGATATAGATCTGTTATCTAGCATGCTTTATTTATTTTTATCAGAGTACAAGTTGATAGGTTATCTTTAATTCATCGCCAAATCATGTTCACCATCGAAGGGTGCTCATCGGCCTGTATGCGCATACTATTTTCTCTATCAGCCGATAGCGCGCTCGCTCGATTGAGCCAACTCAGGCTATCGGGCGTATGGCCGATTGGCGCGTTGGTCCACGACTTTATCTTTTACATCATGGTCATCGGCTTGCCAGCCGATCGGCTATGCTACTAACGTCTATATTTTCCGATCCCTTATCAGTTGCAGGGTCAAACTGATTGGCACGCCCTGAACTCTTTTCTAAGACGTAGGACCTGCACTGGAGTCAAGCAGATCTCCCAAATCGCGCGTGTTTCAGTGTGTGACCAAAAAGCACGCCAATAGGTATTAGGCCAAGGCCCAACAGTCATAGGAATAGTATCCATGTGGGTACTACAGCATGAACTTAGGATAAAGGGTTATCTTTAGGAGTCATAATCTATATTTCCTTAAGAATAGCTAGGAGGTTATTTGGATGTATTATAAATATACCCCTAGGTAGAAAGAAATAAAGCATTTAAGATTAGATCAAAAGAGGCCGGGTTGGAACCCTACCTCACCGACGCGGAGGTTACAGTGCCAATGAGTCTAGGGGCCAATCCGGCCGTGTCTTCCAGGAAATATCGTTGCAAATGACACTTTCTTCTTCATTTCCTCTCCCCAATTTTATACATAAAAGGGAGGCTGAGGTACTAGATAAGATTTCAGATGGGAGATATATACTGAAGCTCTTTTAATAGTTTGCACTCAAATCTTATAATTTACAAAGAAAAGAACTCATTAAGATTATTATATCATCTCAGGAGCTTGATGCCTACAATAAAGGAGCTTATTTATGAAGAATTAGCAAGATAAGAAATGGGAAGAAGTTCCTGAAATTGCAGGATTCTATAGATATTAGATAACAAAGGAAATAACTCGTCACAAATAATTGGACATAAATGGAACAATGAAAAGAATCAAACTATAATTCTCAAAAGTTGAAAAATACTTTGAGAAGACACATAAAAATATAAGGATATTTTCTGCTAAATAAATCTTCAGAATTAATCAGACATGTACTAACCATGCCTTCTTTAAGTTCTCTTACGGTCCGCAAGGAGCTCAGTCCTGGCTCCTTTGGCCTCTCTAAGCCCTAAAGTTAAAAAGAAAGGATATTCGTCTCAGTTGAATGAAGGGAACAATTTAGCATTGAAGTTGTACTCATAGATATTTCATAGCACAAAGGATGTATTGAACCAACCTCAGGATAGCCCCCAGGATCATGAGTGTCAATTCCAAGCAAGTGTCCAAGACCATGAGGCATGAAAACAGCACCTAACCTTTGGGTCATCATATCAGCGACATCCCTAAAGTAAATGATTTGCAAGGAAAATGAGAAACCAAGGGTGGTTTCGGTGTATGTGATGAGTGATTGACAGGCTTTTACCCTCTGTTCGAAGGGTACCTCCGAAGGGGCTTCGGAGGTGGTACCTCCGAAGGGTGTTCGGAGGTGTGTCACCGGAATGTGTTCGGTGTTTGCTTGCTGCAGCTGTGCAGCGGAGTGTACCTGTCGGAGGGGTCCGACAGTACACGATGACTGGGTTCGTACCGAAGGCTTCGGTACTTTGGGCGGTACACCGGAGTGTGTACCGAAGGTTGCTAACCCGGAGAGGTCTCCGGAGTGCTGGATACACTTGTTTGCTTGTCGGTGGTGCGCAGGGACTTCGGAGGCGACGGACAGGGTTCGAGCCGGGTGAACCTGGGTCAAGCAGGAGGCTTGATGCCAGGGGAGCGGGGGAGCTCCGTCACGGTGGCTGCGAAGGTGGTCCGGGTCGGTCCTCGGGTCGAGACGTGCCAGGTGAAGGCAGAGAGTGCGGAGCGTGGCTCCGGCTGAAGGTACTCCGAGACAAAGTCCTCGGAAGTGAGGCACTTCGAAGGTACTCCGAATGGAGTGACTTCGGAGTTGGTGAAACAAGTCCTCTGCGGAGGCAAGGAGTTCGAAGTGTGCTCCGGAGGGAGACACTCGAAGGTTACCCGACGAAGGTCTCAGAAGTCGAGGCGCATCGAAGGCATGGTCCGGGTGAGGCTCGTCGAGGAGTGTGCTCGGGAAGAGGCACTGCGACGGAGTGCTCATGGAATGCTTCATGCGGAGGCCTTGGACGAAGGAAGGACTTCGAAGGGTGGTACTCCGAAGGTGAGGCCTCGGAGTGAGGATGACTTGAGGTGCTTCGGCCATGCATGGCTTCGGTACACGGACGGACGGTGTTCGAGCTCGGAGTAGCTGCGAAGCCGTGGTGATCCACTCCGGAGGTGGTGGTGCGAAGGCCCAAGGGCTTTGACGGCTTCGGCTCAAAACCGTCACTGTATCGAAGGACTTCTTCGGCGGAGCGAAGGCCTTCAGGCTGCAGGCTTCTCGCCGAAGCTACCGCACCTTCGGGTGCGAAGGGAGGTTCCAGAAGTCAACTCTGTAAAGGCTGACACTGTCTGTTCTGAAAAAGACTGACACTGTCCCCTCTGCAGCTGACAGAGAAGCCTCCAAAATAAAGGTGGACTACCTTTTGTACCCCTTAGTTCTGTAGAGACAAATCTGTTGTAAACCCTAGGGGTAAAGTAGTCACTTCCTTAGGATGAAGCCGTGGGCTATAAATATGGGGGCTCGGTAGGTAACATTTAACACTTTGAGCATTTACTGTTGAGCTCCTGTAGACAGACCTCGCTGTATTCATTCTGAGTTCAATACATTTGTGTTCCTTGTTCAAGCGGCGAAGCCCTGCTTCTGTGTGCTTTTGCTTGAGCTCGTATTGCATACTTCGCTAGTTTTAGTTCACCGAAGCCTGTCTTGGCGAAGGGTGTTTTTATCGCGAAGTGTGTTTTACAGTGTGCTGTCGCTCTGTGTAACACGAGGCAAGACCTCGCTGCTTACTAGCGAAGCCCTGTTCTGTTCCCGTAGTGCTTCTTGTGTCGAAGCCCTTAGCGTAGTCCATTTGCGTGTGCGTGTAGACCTTCGGGTACGAAGCCCAGCACCCGTTGCTGTCGCCAAGTACTTGGTCGAAGTCCTCAGAGGGCTGTCCACTCTTGCGAAGGGTGAAGTGCGAAGCCTGCTCGAAGCACCTCGTGTGCGGAGCCTGCACTGACTTAGCAGAGTAGATTTTCGAGGGTTGTTAGTCGAGCGAAGTCTTCTTGGCTTCGAACTTTTGCTCCTGCGAAGCCTGTGTTCGGAGCTGTCGAAGTACCTCCGAACCAGACCTTCGAAGGTTGTGTTCGAAGCCTGTTTCGCAGAAGACAGAACAGACCCGAAGGCTAAGTTTTTAGCCCGAAATTTTAAAAGCTCCCATTCACCCCCCCTCTGGTCGCCGTTTCCGGTCCAACAATTGGTATCAGAGCAGGTTAAGATCACCAGTTGACCTTAACCGGTTTTGTGATCTGTTGGCGACATGGATAGAGGCAGTAAAATTCCTCTGTTCGATGGGACAGATTTTGCATACTGGAAGGTGCGCATGGAGGCTTACTTGTTAAGCCAAGGAAATGCAATTTGGGAGATTGTGGACTCACAATACTCCATCCCTGATACCCGCATCACTCAAACCGAAAAAGATCAGTACATTGCCAACTCGAAGGCAAGGAACATACTGTTCATTGGTCTGAGTCGGAGTGAGTTTGATAGGGTGCAGCACCTTAGGACTGCTAGGGAGATTTGGACAACACTCACTGTCTTTCATGAGGGCTCTGCTCAGATCAAGGCCAGGCGCCAAAGCACCTACAATCAACAGTATCAGCTGTTTGTGCAGGCACCTGGTGAATCTGTAGATGCCATGTTTTCTCGTTTTGACGCGATAGTGAGTAACTTGCGATCCAACGGGACGCTTGCTTACAGTGATCACGATAGGGCTATCAAGCTTCTCTATGCTCTTGACCGTAGCATATGGGAGGTGAAGATATCCAGCATTGAGGAGTCCACAGGCTATGACACTCTAACCTGTGATGAACTCTTTAGCAAGCTGAAGTCCACAGAGATTGCCAAGGCATCTCTTGCAGTGCACAGAAGCTCTTTGCCACAGCCATTGGCATTGGTTTCTAGCACTAGTCGTGGCACCACTGCAGAACCAAGCACATCAGGCACTTGTGTTCTTGCAGATGGTTTTGCTTTGTCCTCCCTGGTCTCCGTCACAAAGGAGCAGGTGGACACTCTAGCTGATGATGAGCTTGCTCTCATTGCCCGGAGGTTCACCCGCTTTCATCATGAGAGACGGGATCAGAGGAGAAGTGGTTTTAGTGGTTGCTATGAATGTGGCGACACTTCTCACATCAAGGCTAATTGCCCCAAGATCAAAAAGAGAGATGAGAGTGACCGCCCCAAATACCACAAAAAGGAGAGGAAGCCCTTTGTGAAGGGCAAGCGCGACAAGATGGCTAAGAAAGTAGCCAAGGCCGCTTCCAGAGCTTTTGTTGCTGCTCTCAGCGACATCGACACTTCCTCAACTGAGGAGTCGAGCTCTGAGGAGGAGGAGTCCCCAAGAAAGGAGGACAAGAAGGACAAGAAGGGACGTGACTTCACCGGCCTTTGCTTCATGGCCGACAGCGATCACAGCGGCGATGAGCTTGACTCATCTGAGGTAAACCTATCATCTGACCAGCTTCTAATTAAATTAGATGAGCTGAATGAAGTAGTGCTTGGTCAGGATAGATTACTTGTGCATGCCGCTAGAGAAAGAAAAGACCTTAGACTTAGGCTAGAAAATATGTCTACTGAATATGCCATGCTTAAGTCTAAATTTGATGATGCTGAATGTGAGTCTTGTTCTGTTGTCATGGGTGAGCTTGCTCAGTTGCGTTCTGTTCATGCTCAAACTCTCTCTGAGCTTGAGACTGCACAGAAGCAGCTTTTGGAGGTGGACTCTAGACCTCATGATGTTATTGATTGCATGAACTGCTCTTTATTACGCGATAGCATTAATTTACGTGATAAGCATGTTCATGATTTGGAGGCTAGATTGGAGAGGGCCGGTAGTTCTAAGGATGTGCAGCCTGTGTGTGACACTTGCATTACCCTTAAGGACCAGCTAGGCACTGTTAGAGAGCGAGCTGAGAACCTCATGTCAGAGAATGAATACCTTCTTTCTGTGGTGAACAAATGCACTGAGGGGAAGGGTAGGATGGATTTGCTCTTGGCCAAGACCAAGTTGTGTGCTGACAGAGCCGGGGTAGCTCTAGGTTTGGGTTTTGAGAGGATAGCTTCAGACAGTAAGACCAAAACTGTTTTTACCTCTCCCACCACCCTAGAGAAAGAGAGAGCTGTGTTGGACACCCCATCAGCCAAAAAGCCTACCCATCCACCAAAGAAAACCACTCCTCCTGCCAAGAAAAATCCTCCCAAGAAAACCACTCAGAAGAAACCCAAGGAGCCTGTGAGAGTTGCTCCTGTGACCCATGAGAGTGTCCCCAGGAGAGTGTTTCATTGTTCTTATTGTCAGCGGGCGGGTCATTTGATTGGTTTCTGTTTCCGTCGCATCAAGGATGAGCGACGTGCACAGGCGATGAGCTATCAGGACATGCATTACCCATCTTTAGGTATGCATGAGTCTGAGTTTTACTCTCGTCCTGTTTTAGAGGCTCCTCGTGCTTCTCGAAGAGGTTTTGCTCCTCGAGGTGTTCACCATGTTCCATATGGTGGTAGACCTCGGGCGAGTAGCTTTGTACCTCGTCAGAGTAGGAGACCTCGACATGCTTTCCGTTCTTTGCATGTTGGTAGACCTCGCACTTTGCATCATTCTGATTTTTATGTGCGTAGACCGTCTACTTTTACTGTGCCTACTACTCGTGTCACTCAGTGCTGGATGCCTCGTCATTATTTTACTCACCCCAGCACTGAGCGATCGAGGCGTTCTTATCATGTGTAGGCGACAGGTCGAGGCTTGGAGGGCACGTGGATCATGGACTCCGGTTGTTCGCGCCACATGACCGGAGATGCAAACTGGTTCTCCAGCCTCACAACAACCAAGCAAAGGGAACATATCACCTTCGGAAACAATCGAAGGAGTAGAGTGAAAGGTAAGGTGTGGTAAGGATTAACGCAAACTTCACTCTCAAAGATGTTGCTTTGGTTGAGAACCTGGGATACAATTTGCTGTCTGTATCTCAGTTGCTTGATGAGGGCTTCGAAGTGCGATTTCATCGCGATACTTCGCAAGTGCTCAATTCTGATGGCGTTGTGGTATGTAAGATCTTTAGGGTTGGGAGAGTTTTTGGAGCTGATTTTTCAGAATCGTCTGGTTCTTCTCATTGTCTTGTTGCTCATTCGACTTCTGAGCTTTGGAAGTGGCATAGGAGACTAGGGCATATGAGCTTTGAGTTGCTCGCTCGTTTGAGCACCCTAGGTTTGATCCGAGGATTGCCCAAGCTCAAGTTTGAGAAGAATTTAGTTTGCACTCCTTGTCGACATGGAAAAATGATTGCTGCTTCGCATTCGCCAGTCACCACAGTGATGACTGAACAGCCCGGAGAACTTCTCCATATGGACACTGTAGGTCCTTCTCGGGTTAGTTCTTTAGGCGGCAAGTGGTATGTACTTGTTATTGTCGACGATTTCTCTCGCTACTCTTGGGTCTTCTTTCTTGCCAGCAAGGATGAAGTGTTTTCACACTTTCGAAGCTTGGCTTTGAGACTTTTCACTGAACTCCCAGGTGCATTAAAATTCATTCGAAGCGATAATGGCACCGAGTTCAAAAATAGTCTCTTTGTTGACTTTTGCATGGAGCATGGCATAGAACATCAATTCTCTGCTCCGCGGGTTCCTCAACAGAACGGTGTTGTTGAGAGGAAAAACCGCACTTTGGTTGAGATGGCTAGGACGATGCTTGATGAGCATAGGACTCCTAGAAATTCTGGGCTGAGGCCATGAACACTGCTTGCTACATCTCAAACCGAATTTTCTTGCGCTCAATTTTAAACTTGACATCTTATGAGCTGCGTTTTGGGAGACAGCCCAAGGTTACTCATCTTCGAGTTTTTGGCTGTCGCTGCTTTATCCTAAAACGTGGTAACTTGGATAAATTTGAGTCGCGATCTTCTGACGGGATCTTTTTGGGCTATACAACTCATGGTCATTCCTATCGTGTTTATAACTTGGAAACTAACACTGTCATCGAGTCATGTGATGTGACTTTTGATGAATCAACCCCCTCTGTTAGTTCTGCTTTTGAACAGGCAAATGAACACGACATGGAACAGACTTTATTCGAAGACGAAGATCCCGGAGAATTCGAGGATGAACCCCTACTACCCTCGACGTCAACCCCCGAAGCTGACCCCGCTTCTACTACTTCGGCACGAGGTCCCGAAGCGACTACCTCAACATCGGTCATCTTGGACCACTCCAACGCACAAGTTGAGGGGGAGACTGCATCCCGCCGCGAGGCTCCACATCATGTCCAAAGGATGCACCCTCCCGAGCAGATCATTGGTGAGCTTGATCAAAGGGTAACACGTTCTCACGCTCATTTTACTAATGCTGCTTTTGTTGCTTCTTTCGAGCCCTTAGATGTTAGTCATGCACTTTCTGATTCTAGTTGGATCAATGCCATGCATGAAGAGCTTGAGAATTTTGAAAGAAACCAAGTCTGGACTTTAGTTGATCCTCCACCTTTGCGGGATTTCGGGTTAGATTATAAAAGTGTTCCACTTTTCTGTGATAACACTAGTGCTATTTGTATTGCAAACAACCCGGTTCAGCACTCCAGAACCAAACACATTGATGTACGGTATCATTTTCTCAGAGATCACAATGAGAAGGGTGATATTGAACTTCAATATGTTGATACCCAACACCAGCTTGCCGACATTTTTACAAAACCCCTCGATGCTTCTCGATTTGCTTACTTGCGTGGGGAACTTGGTATTTGTCATCCCTATGGCATTTTGTGAGGGGGAGCTGATTTTAATTGTCTTGCATATGCTCTTTATGGGTGAAATTGCATTTACATATTTTGCTATTATATGCCTGCTTTTAATTCAAAGAAATCATGACAGCTCAGCTCTGTGAAATATGTCTGGAACATTGATTGTGCATGATGTTTTATCTTCTAAAATCAAAACTTGCTCACCGCACAATCTTGTATCTAACTTGTTTAGGCTGGACTGCTTATAGCTATCTTTTATCTACTTGACAGCAAGACACTGTTCTTTGGATGCTAAAAGTTGCAACTTGAAAAATTGTGTTCTTTATTCATGGATATTTATCAAAATATTTCATTCATCTGAATCAAAATCAAAAATCCATGATTTGCCTGGTTTAATTGAAAAGATCCAGGAGGGTTTGTTTGTCGCACTACTCTATTCTGGACTGCTTACCATTGCACTTTGGTCTGAACTAGGATAGTATAGTGTATGCCAAAATCACCGCCTTAAGCTTCAGATGGCTTTCTTGCCTAGGCTTGGCCTGATTGGAAAGTATAAGGTGGACAAACAAATAACCCCTGGCATTAAGAAAAAGAACAACAAAATTAATTGATCATCAAGTTTGTTTTCACAGCTCCTTTTGACCAAGACTTGTCTGTCTAGGGTAGAATTTGTTAGCTTTGCGCAGTCCTTGCCTTTCATGTCTAGCTACTGTGATTAAGTGGTGATGCTTTCACTTCAAAATGACAAAATCACATGCCATCATCTTGATTCACAGATTGTTCAATTGAGCTGAGCACATGATCATTTGTGTTAATTTTGGCATATTTTTGCATTATATGTCTTTGCAATTCTATTCATTTCGCAGCTTTACATCTTTTGATTGCTCCTTGATGCTTGCATTGCCAAAGGGGGAGATTTGCTGTGTTCTCTGCCGCAAGAAGGCATAATTTAGCAAGGGGAAAGATTTTTGACATAAAGGGGAAGAAAAATTTGCTTAACTCAGGGGGAGTTCTTATCAAGGGGAGATTTGCCAAAGGGGCTTTTACTCTTTTACAAAGGGGGAGAAAAAATTCTTTTATCAAGTGACATGCTTTGGCTCTTTTTGAGTTTTTATGGTCACTTGTGTGCTGAAAATTTTTACATTTTCTTGAACTTCAATTTGGTTGTCAATGCACTCATCAAGGGGGAGATTGAGAAACCAAGGGTGGTTTCGGTGTATGTGATGAGTGATTGACAGGCTTTTACCCTCTGTTCGAAGGGTACCTCCGAAGGGGCTTCGGAGGTGGTACCTCCGAAGGGTGTTCGGAGGTGTGTCACCGGAATGTGTTCGGTGTTTGCTTGCTGCAGCTGTGCAGCGGAGTGTACCTGTCGGAGGGGTCCGACAGTACACGATGACTGGGTTCGTACCGAAGGCTTCGGTACTTTGGGCGGTACACCGGAGTGTGTACCGAAGGTTGCTAACCCGGAGAGGTCTCCGGAGTGCTGGATACACTTGTTTGCTTGTCGGTGGTGCGCAGGGACTTCGGAGGCGACGGACAGGGTTCGAGCCGGGTGAACCTGGGTCAAGCAGGAGGCTTGATGCCAGGGGAGCGGGGGAGCTCCGTCACGGTGGCTGCGAAGGTGGTCCGGGTCGGTCCTCGGGTCGAGACGTGCCAGGTGAAGGCAGAGAGTGCGGAGCGTGGCTCCGGCTGAAGGTACTCCGAGACAAAGTCCTCGGAAGTGAGGCACTTCGAAGGTACTCCGAATGGAGTGACTTCGGAGTTGGTGAAACAAGTCCTCTGCGGAGGCAAGGAGTTCGAAGTGTGCTCCGGAGGGAGACACTCGAAGGTTACCCGACGAAGGTCTCAGAAGTCGAGGCACATCGAAGGCATGGTCCGGGTGAGGCTCGTCGAGGAGTGTGCTCGGGAAGAGGCACTGCGACGGAGTGCTCATGGAATGCTTCATGCGGAGGCCTTGGACGAAGGAAGGACTTCGAAGGGTGGTACTCCGAAGGTGAGGCCTCGGAGTGAGGATGACTTGAGGTGCTTCGGCCATGCATGGCTTCGGTACACGGACGGACGGTGTTCGAGCTCGGAGTAGCTGCGAAGCCGTGGTGATCCACTCCGGAGGTGGTGGTGCGAAGGCCCAAGGGCTTTGACGGCTTCGGCTCAAAACCGTCACTGTATCGAAGGACTTCTTCGGCGGAGCGAAGGCCTTCAGGCTGCAGGCTTCTCGCCGAAGCTACCGCACCTTCGGGTGCGAAGGGAGGTTCCAGAAGTCAACTCTGTAAAGGCTGACACTGTCTGTTCTGAAAAAGACTGACACTGTCCCCTCTGCAGCTGACAGAGAAGCCTCCAAAATAAAGGTGGACTACCTTTTGTACCCCTTAGTTCTGTAGAGACAAATCTGTTGTAAACCCTAGGGGTAAAGTAGTCACTTCCTTAGGATGAAGCCGTGGGCTATAAATATGGGGGCTCGGTAGGTAACATTTAACACTTTGAGCATTTACTGTTGAGCTCCTGTAGACAGACCTCGCTGTATTCATTCTGAGTTCAATACATTTTGTGTTCCTTGTTCAAGCGGCGAAGCCCTGCTTCTGTGTGCTTTTGCTTGAGCTCGTATTGCATACTTCGCTAGTTTTAGTTCACCGAAGCCTGTCTTGGCGAAGGGTGTTTTTATCGCGAAGTGTGTTTTACAGTGTGCTGTCGCTCTGTGTAACACGAGGCAAGACCTCGCTGCTTACTAGCGAAGCCCTGTTCTGTTCCCGTAGTGCTTCTTGTGTCGAAGCCCTTAGCGTAGTCCATTTGCGTGTGCGTGTAGACCTTCGGGTACGAAGCCCAGCACCCGTTGCTGTCGCCAAGTACTTGGTCGAAGTCCTCAGAGGGATGTCCACTCTTGCGAAGGGTGAAGTGCGAAGCCTGCTCGAAGCACCTCGTGTGCGGAGCCTGCACTGACTTAGCAGAGTAGATTTTCGAGGGTTGTTAGTCGAGCGAAGTCTTCTTGGCTTCGAACTTTTGCTCCTGCGAAGCCTGTGTTCGGAGCTGTCGAAGTACCTCCGAACCAGACCTTCGAAGGTTGTGTTCGAAGCCTGTTTCGCAGAAGACAGAACAGACCCGAAGGCTAAGTTTTTAGCCCGAAATTTTAAAAGCTCCCATTCACCCCCCCTCTGGTCGCCGTTTCCGGTCCAACAGAAAAGAAACCAGCAAAAATCAGCATTACAGCTTTACAAGTTGATGTTCAATCACAATCAGCATAATAAATGAAGACATACACACCCATGGATAATTCTTTCTTTCATGAGAGATTCAAGTATTGTCTGCTCCGCAAGTCCAGGGGCGGGCCCACTTGTATTCAAGGGTATGCAATTGAATACCCATTATTTTTGCAACAAAAAATTATATATATAGTGTATATTATGTATATACATCAAAAAATAAAATTATTACTATACAAGAGGCTGGTGACACAATTGGCTAGTGCAAGCTAACTTAGTTGCTAAGATCATGAGGTCTAGAGTTCAAGTCTTCCCCCACCCCATATTTTTTGTTTGCAATGAAACACAAAGAAACATATAATTATATTCTCTTACTCTTACCACTAATTTAATAATTTTATTTTAAAAATAAAGTCATGGTATAATTATATTCTCTTACTCTTACCACTAATTTAATAAATTTTATTTTAAAAACAAAGTCATGGTAGAGCGGAGAAAGTATTGTCTAATATACTTGATTTAGATCTTACCTCTAATTTAATAATTTTATTTTAAAAGTAAGGTCATCGTAGTGTGGAGGGAGTATTGTATAAATTATAATTTATTTAATTTCTCCATAACTTAGTATCACGGGAGACCGATTTTTAAACTTTTATATTTAATATATTTTTGTATCATTTATTATAGTATCATGTAAGTTGAAAACTATATATAATAATACAATTAATATTTTTTTTTTATTTTAAAAGCAAGGTCGTTGTACAGTGGAGAAAATATTGTTTAATATATTTGATTTCTCCTTAACTTTTGGTATCACAAGCGACCGATTTTTTAAACCTTTTTATTTAATATAATGTTACATCATTTATATAATTTATTATAGTATCATGTAAATTAAAACTATATATAATAATATAATTAATGTTATAGTCTATCGGTCTTATAGACCTCACTTGGATCCTCAAGTACCTCCACGACTCATCGAAGGCTACCGGCCACTGGGGCTCCCTGTCCCTGCTCTAGGCCCCCGCACCTCCCCTGTCGGCCATCAGGCTCCCTACGCCAGGCCCTCGTTCCTCCCCTCGTCGGTCGCCGGGTCCCCAGCGCCGCTCCCCCGCCCAGTGTCCCAAGCCTAGATCCAGAATTCTAGATTCTTTTCTCCAAAAATAAAAGAAATATGTTGAAATATACGGTGGAATCTGTTTCATTCTCATTGAAATTTGTTTGTTGAAATCTTACTGATTGGATTGATGAATGTTGATAGTTATTTTTTTTTCACATAAATAAACAGGTCTACACACCAAATTAAACTACATGTAGTCGTGTTGTTGTTTTTATCTTTCGTTACACACAAAAAAATTGCTATCTGGAATTTTGAATACCCAGGGTCCAAATCTTGCGCCCGCCTCTGCGCAAGTCTGCAATGAGTCAAACTAAGCTTGAAGAAACAGGGGGCAAATTCATTTTTTTGGTAAATAAGCATTATATATTACATAATTCAACTGTGAGTATTAATGGAATAGATTGGTAGAATTAAATTTCATGCACTGGAAACAATGTACTTCAAAAATTCATGGACTTTTTAAGTTCCAAAATCCATTCTTACTTGTGCATATCCATCCAATTTACTCCAGGCTGCATGTGTGTTATGACAGCATTATGAGCCTTGAGAACAGCCTGTGAAAAACACAGATAGTATCATATAAAGATGGTGACGTATGCATATAAGTTCAAATCACATGAAGAACCTTTTTTACGACTTACAGCGATAGTAGCCTAACGAGGCTGGCAAAAGCTAACCCAAGCAAATGGAAGTACAGAAAATAGGTAGCACTTGTTTCTCCTACAATTTAAAAGGTACCCAAAATTTTGAATTTTAGAATATAATTTTAGGATATAATTTGAAGTTTTTATCGATTTTTGGAATTTTTGATGGTAGGGCCATTATAAATATAAATATAAAAATTTTACCCCCAAAAAATTGTTCTAAAGATGCCGGACAACAACTTTTTTCTACCGGCTCAAAAAGAACATCCAAACAGGCCCATAGACCAGCAAGAATGAAAATGGATTTTTATCAGTACTTATGTTGTATATTATTGTCTGATTGTTGCTGAATTTTCCGTTTATCTGAAAAGGCGTAAACTCAGTTAGATCATATTAGTAGACAAAAATGATATGATGAAGAGAAAAATGGTGGTTATAATCAAAGTTATGCTAAAAAGCAATGTGTCAATCTAGATTCCAGAACAATACAACAAACAAAGAAAGGGTGATACCTCTATCAGCTATAGCTTATAGGCCAACTGGCAAAAATCAGCTAAGTCTATAAATCAAAAAGAATCATAAGATAGCAATGTAGGAGGGTTGAATTGAGAGAGAAAATGTGATAGCACCCAGATAAGATCATAAGACCAATATGATTCAAATGTGAGCATAACATAAATAATAACAGCTAACATCTACATGTAAATGTTTGTGGCACAAGAATATCCCTGTGGTGTATAACACTTTCAACAAAACAAAAAACAGTTATAAGAAGTTGGAAATTGAACACAATATCTATCAAAGTAGATGTCTAAATATTCCAAAAATCTTACAGGGTAGGAGCATGTTATATCAGATCCATAAAAATGATATTCAGCTCCCATGTCCATTAGTGTCACGTCTCCATCATTAAGAGTCTGGAAAAAAAATAACTTAAGTTACAGTGTTTTCCCTGCTAGCTAGTAATGTGCACCTGCGGGCTGCGGTGTATGTTAAACCACAGACACAGAGTATCATCAAAAGAAAAGGAGTACCCAGTCATTTGGTGCTGCAGCGTGTCCGTAATGGAGAACAGAACTGCACAGTAAGTACAAGTATTATAAGTTTATAACACCAGATAGTTCAACAAACTCAAATATAATATAGTGTCATGTGTGCAGGTTGAAAAAATAATCTTGGTAGAATCATTGCGCCACAATAAATATTCATGATAGAGGAGTGGTAAACATATAGCATATGCTTCTAACTAAAATAATGATATAGGATTATTGAATTCAAATAATTCAACAAATAGGGGATTGCCAACTTCAATAAATGAATGCTAAAAGAGAGATCCTATTGATACATCAGAGTGAGTAATCTTATTCTAGCACTGAAGTTGCTTTATAAAAAAAAGGCTACCTCTACTGGGTACACACTAGAAGATCATGGTCACATGGTGTCAAAATGTGTAGATATTATTGCCGTAACTTTGAATGGAAACAGCAGGCAAGATAATGGTGGATACTGGATAATGATTTTTTTCATAATCCTTAATTTCCTATCCACAGCTTGTACATATCAAGTTACGCACAAAATTAAGACATTTTAAATATAGATATTTGCTTCACCGTCAGAAATAATATGAAAACTCACCTATTCTCTCCAGTGGCACATATACATGTATAAGAGCAATGTCGACATCCTCCATACATATAAACATGATGAAGAAAGATGCTTTCTAATTGATATTCCTTCATGCCTGGTCTTGCTTGTCTCATGACCTTGTAAAGTGCAAATAAATTAGTGGATACATTTAATTTGGATCCAATAAGTAATGCAGTCAGTAGTTGTAACACCCAAATGCCAAACATATATTTTTACGAACAGGAAAAGATAGTGGTTTCTGGTAATATGACTTTATCAGCATTGCATTTTGCTCAATGCATTAGGACCTATTGTGGTAGGACAGATGGATGCTTATCATGTTTTTTTGATTTTTTTTTGTAATCTTACTAGTATTTATATTTATCGGCTCCTAGATCCCTTTTGAAGAAAAGAAAAAACAAAAGAAAGTTCCTAAGTGCTAATTATTGGCCATAGCAACTATAGGACACATGATTTGATACCCAAACAAAGATGATTAGATTTCTATGACTTGATTCTAAGGAATTATGTACTAGCACAGCATAACATCCAGAACCAAAATGAGTGTAATTCAGCCAACAATATACTGCAAACTAGATATACAAACCAAACAAACCCAAAAATGAGTAAGCATGATTCGATTATGCCAGGGACTAAGCACATTTCAAATACCAATGAAGATGAAAATAAACTATTAACGTGGAAATGGGGCTTCAGTGGAAGAATAATACTTACCTCAATATGAGCTGAAGAGCTCACGTCATTAGCATACTGAATAAGGGCAAGCTCCATGTCAGATTTGATAACACGGCATTCAGTTAAAATAGGGTGAAGTGTACTTGAATCAGAATCAAACTTCTCCATACCTTAACAAACACAGGAAAAAACAATGTAACCTCATCAACATAGAACACAAAATTATGTACGGGTGTACCTCAGTACATATAACCTCATCAACGCAGAACGCAGGCAGAAAAGAAATGTAAGAGAAATTGGGTGCCTTGACAAAGTACATATATCATATTACAGAAATGAATCTTGTTTGAGAATAAACATGCCTGCTTATTCTTTCAAACTACAGCACTTGAAAAATACAACAATTAGGCAACATGATACTGTTCACGACAACACAGACAATGGCATTTTATGTACCTCAAAACTGGCTGGCTTTGAGTAATTTCCACTGTCTGTATTCTTTCCATATAAGACTAACAGAAGAGGCTTTCCATGAACACCAAAACGATCCGGCAGAACTTGTGCAATCTCATCAACATAGAACACCATGTCAACCTTGTACCTATCCTGCACAGACTCGTGGAAGATTGTGTTGGTTCAGAATGTGGCAGAAAATGCAGAGCATGAAATATCTAGAAGATCGAATACCTTAAAATAAGATGATGGTTTTATTTCACCCATCCACACAGCATAATCAGCTGGCAACCTTGGAGCGAATAAAATTGACTGACCAGAGACAATATCCTTTCAGAACAACAAAAGGACGAGTTAGGACATGTAGCATTGAAAAACTAGTATCATGAAACTATTCAGGATGACCTGAAGTAGCATGGTTTGTTGCCAGTTCAAAAATCTTTTAGATACAAACATAACCAAAATAATTGGCACTGAAATAAGAAATTTGCCCTACAAGTGTGCTTATTTAAGGATGCAAGTGGACTGTATTGAACCAACCCACCAATTCATCCTACATTTTGTCTTGCCACTAAATTAAGCAGGGTGGATCAATGATCTGGCCCTTTGCGTACCTAATTCAAATTGGGAAAATTACTCACATGCCATTATAATTTTCAAAAATTGCCTACATGTCACTGTCCGTAACTATGGCGCCCCCTATTTGTCAGTGACACAGATGGCATATTGGCAAACTGTAAAAATTATAATGGCACGGAAAAAATTAACCCAGTTAAATTAGGCTAACAGCACGGTGAGTCATATACATCCATTATCCATATAAGCATTCCACCTATATTTTGAGAAGCTCTAGTATTTCTATGCAAGAATAAGTACCACTCTTCACCCGTACATACCGTGCCAATAATCACAAGGACAATTCCAATTCCCAAGAATGTATGCATTAGCATTTGCAATTAGACTGGCTGCCAAGAGGAACAAAAAAACTCACTATTGCACCGTAGAACCCCGGCTCTTGCACTCCAAAGAGATAAGCAAAGTAGCTCTCCTGCCTGAAAATTTTCCGCATTTTCCCTTAACTTCCCATTTGATTATCCCAATAACAGAAATAATACAGAAAGAACAAAATCTGAGTTTTACCTGAAGAGCTCGAGATGATCGGTGCAGTACCGCGTCTGCTCATCCCCGCCCTGGAGAAAACGAACGCGAAGGCACCCGACGAGAGTTATAACAATAGCTGGATCAATAAAACCTCCGAAAAGGGGATACAGATAGACAAACGGAAGTGGAGACTGCGAACGGGACCTGGAGGAGGACGAGGCCGTGGAGAGGTCGCGCGGAGGCGGAGAGGTGGGCGCGGAGCGCTGCGACTAGGCGATCGCGGTTGCCGGCGTGCAGCCCCATGGGCACCTCCGGCTCCGGGGGAGCGAGAGAGGAGGGGGGCGACGACGCCGCCATGGCCGGAGAAAGGGCAGTTATGAAATCAGAATGTCTCCTTTGAGATTACTGGTACAAACTTGTAACCGTTTTATACGGAAAATTTGTTCCTTTTCACGAAGTTAAATGGCGTCTTCAAATGCTTAAGTATTGTGTTTGACGTTTATGTTTTAACTCTAAAGTCATTGGTTTATTTATATATCACTAATAAGATGCTCGTGCTTCATACCAGGTTTATTTTATTGTTACGATGATAAGAAAATTTTATGCTAACTATTTATATGCAAAATTCATAGTTTTTTATAGTTTTGTATGATTTTTTAAAAATTCAAGAGCCTTTACGCAAAATTCTTAGTTCCTACGTGTGAGCAAAATTCATACTTCGGTGCAAAATACAAAAATACAGAAATTAAAGTATTAAAATGCAAAAAAAATACAATTTTCTTTTTCTTTTATCTCTTTTCTTTTTTTTCTTTTTCTTTCAGGTGCATTCTTTTTCTTCATGTGCATGCGGGCGGCCAGTTAGTTGTGCATGCGGTTTTTCTTTCAGGTGCATTCTTTTTCTTCCTGTGCATGCGGGCAGTTGTGCACGCGGCGGGCGAACTCGCGCTGAGGAGTTGAATGAGGCTTGCGGACGGAATCCGATGTTTAATCGATAAAACCATTATTTAGAATAGTTTTAACATTAAATGAAATAAAAAAACCAAATAAGCTCAAGAAGTTTTTGACTAATATCTTGTGATTTATAGAACTGTCAAGATGACGTTATACTCCTAAAGGTTTTTGAGGTGTAAAATACCCCGTATATCCAATTTCTAATGTAAAATAGATCCACCAGACGACTAGAGGATGTACGAAACGACAAAATGTTAATCATGGCAAAACAAAAAAAATTCGTGCTCTGGCTTAAGGAGAAACACTCCACCAGACCACCAGGTCGAAACTATCTTCCACACACGAGCACAGACACCACAATCGAATCCACCGCTGATATATTTGGGATAGAAATCATAGAGAAGCAAAACGACTGTAAATTAGGACTCCGAATAGATTGCATATTACGGATAGGCCTATAGAGTTCATAGCACTAGCTCAGAGTTGAGCACAATAAGCAAGAGCACACACAATCACGTCTTAGTACAGTTCAGGCATCAAAAACAGCATAATAAACATTTAACACAGTTAAGTACTAAATAGTAATAGTCGATTCTTTAAACAAGTTTGGATTAATGAGAAAGAAAAACATTTCTGACACATAAAACCGGGAGCCCTCTTGCCTAAAGGGGAGCATTAAAGAAACAGACCCAGCCAAGGAAACCAGATGAGTTGCGGAATGAGCAGGTGCATGATTAACTGGGGGGACTTGCTCCACTGCTATTGGAAGCTGGTGCAGGAGCAGCAGCTGCCGGCGTAGCAGCTGCAGTTGCTGCTGTGGAAGCAGATTGGTCCTGGGAGGCACCAGTTGTAGCTTCAGTAGAATAAGTTGCAGGCTGACCGTAGCTTCCACTGCTATAAGGATCACCATAATACTGCTGTGGGCCATAACCTGGGTTGCCTGCAGAGGGTGCACCAGGGTAAGGCGGGGGTGCGCCATATCCTTGCTGGCTGTGTGGGTAACCATATTGCCCATAACCACCAGGCGCAGATCCAGGAGGCGCTGCCTGTCCATATGGAGAAGAACTAGGTGGCTTCTGTCCCTGCGGAGGTTGACCATAAGCGCCCTGACCATATCCTCCCTGTGCTGTAGGCTGGGTACCGTAGCCAGGCTGTGGTGGAGGCGGAGCCCCATATCCAGACTGAGGAGCAGCAGACCCTTGAGCTGGGTAGCTTGATGGAGCGCTAGAAGGGGGTTGACTGGAATAACCAGGGTGGCTTCCAGCAGCAGGAGTTGAAGTTTGCTGACCAGGAGATGCTTGACTGGCCCCACCTTGAGCACCATAGCTTGGTGCAGACCCATCCTGAGTTGAGTTAGGAGTTGACCCATAGCCAGAAGAGCCATAGCCCTGCTGATCATATCCAGTCTGCTGAGAGTAGCCCTGCTGCTGCCCTTGGGTCTGATAATAACTAGAATAATCATGCCCATATGCTTGCTGCCCGCCACTCTGCTGAGAGTAGGTAGAATCACCATAACCTTGGGGAGCATATGCAGGAGGCTGGCTGGAATTATAGCTAGTAGCATCAGCAGGTGCAGCAGACCCAGGGGCAGATTGTTGCTGTTGAGGTTGCTGTTGTTGGTTGTAATAATCATAGCCAGTGCCAGGGGGAGCCTGCTGAGACTGCTGATTTGATGATTGATCCCACCCAGTCTGATAACCACCAGATGCTGGAGGGTAGTTGCCATAAGGTTGCTGAGGAGCACCATACTGTGGGGGTGCCCCAGGATAGGCTCCAGGCTGCATGTAACCATAACCAGGCTGTTGCACCGGTGGCGCACCTTGTGAACCCCAATTTGACTGAGGACGAGGAGGGCGATAGCCCTGCTGAGAATAGCCACCTGACATTGGGTTTCTAGCACGATTCTGCAAAAATATAGTTTGCACATCTGTATATATGTATACAACAAAAGAACATACAACAAACAGCACAGAATGCAGTACAAAAAAACAGACAAACATATACAACCCCAAAGCAAGGTAATATACAGAAATTCCAGAACCACCAAGAAAATAGAGGGAGCAAAACTCACCGATCGCGATTCTCAAGCAACACTGGTGATGCCCATCTATCGTCTCCCATGTGCAAAACTATGGGGGCTAATGAAGATTGGACATCTAGACGAACATATATATTGGATAGCAATAAAGAGTGCCATGCAGTTTATATATGTTGACAGATCAGAAATAATTGATTGATGAGTGATGACACTACGCAACTATGTTAAATTTCATTGCTAAATAAAAACAGATATAAGCACAGATAAGTTCTTTTGTTAGCAGTCTCCTCCAAGAATACGGTACAAACTACTGTACAAAAGATATATCAAGGAGGAAAGTTTTGCAGTTTTTAGCAGCTTAGGTATGGTAACCTGCAAAGTCACACAGGAGAATATAGGGACAAGAAACCAACAAATGAGGCATCCTGCATGCTCATGTTACATGAATTTAAGTTTGTATGTATATATATATATATATATATATATATAATTATATATATATATATATATTCACAATATTTTCAAAAATGAAAGTAAATTGCAAGACAGTTAGCAAAGATGCTGTAGCCTAAATACCTGCACCTACATTGCACAGCCTGCAATCATACTGTACATTACCACGCAGATAAACTAACCACCTGAGTAAATCAATATATGCATTCTATCCACAAGGAGGTACCAAACCAGAAAATGAAATTTTAAGAGGTACATGGACCAGCTATATAATGTATTGATGTCAGATAAAGAAAACAATATCCAAACTATCAGTTAAAAGTTTGTCTTCTATACAGAAGGATTTTGTGTATTAAACTTCAAGACATAACAAACCTGGTCTCCAGGGCTGATGTGTTTGCGCCACATACCAAGGTATGGACAGTATTTATGTTACGAGAATCAATAACTAACATGGTAACATAGATAATTGCATAATTGTGCATATTTAAAATGTAGTCGATAAAGTGACAATTAAAGATAAATAACTTATAAATTTGTGCATTGGGTATTGAAAACTATAGAGATGCACGTGCCAAAACAAAATTGACACCCTCATATGTGTGGGAGCATGATTGTATCTCCTGAGCATATTATTGGCAGAGAATCATAGTGCATCACAGCAGCAAAAAAGAAGGCAAATATTTTTTAAGCAAACCATAAAAAAGGTACATCAACTAGGTGAAAGGTAAAATAAGATGAATCAACAATATCATAAACCAAAAGCAAGACAGAATTGTTTTAACACCACAGATAAGTTGCAAATTGGCATAGCAATCAGAAAACAAATATGACAAGGGAAAAGGCGGACCTCACTGGTGACCTCATTCACCAATTGTTTTGCAATTTCAATTTGCTCTGCTGTACCATCAATATACACTGTTCTCTCAGTTGTAGGATCACCAGGGGGTAAGTGTAAAGGAATAACCTGAAAAGGTATGCACGAGAACATAAAAGGGATAGCAATGCAAAAGCAAAACAGATTAATAGGATACAAATCGAAGGGCAAATCCAAGAATACATCAGGTATGCATAGAAACGTTGGAAGCAACCAGTTTACAGTAGAATATTTCCGATACTTCAAATGGAAACAGGTAAGCACTCATTTGGAATTCAGTATAAACACAAATGAGGCATCAATAAACAAGACAAATATGAAATACAGAAGCACAAAGATTACACAACATGGGTCATTTATACTGAACACGAACATAACTGAGATTTGAATTCAATTCAGCAGAGTTAATGCCAACAATATAAAATGAAGAAAAAATGTTACTACAACAAAAACAATAGAAAGCCAACACCACAAACCTGTATACGAGCACCAGATTTGGCTTGCATGGATTTTATAGTCTCGCCACCCTTTCCAATAACCAAACCAACCTGAAATAAATAGAATTAAGTGAAAAAAGGTACAGTTGTCACAAAAGGTTGTTGCAGCAAGCGTCAACCGAGACCATCATCCTCAAGGTATGTTTTGCACAACTGTGATTTTTTTCAATAGCACAAAGACAAATCCAGTACCAGAAAGATGTTTACCTTATTGTTACCAATTTTCATTTGGAATTGTTCAGCACCAGGTTGAGGTGCACTGTATTTGCGGCCAGGGATATTGCCAGATGAAGCAACATCCGCCTACAGAAGGTTGCATTACAATATAGTTAATGAAAAAGACACATAACTAAATGGCAACTCATCCGTAATAAGTAAAAAAGGAAGTAGTGAGCATAATAGTTGATACCTCTGCAAGGACTTCATTGATCAAGTGCTCAGCTCTGCTTATCTGATCAGGAGTACCAGAAAGTTCAACAGGTCTTGTTTGTGAGCCAGGTTCAGCATCGAGGTCTCTTGTTACTTGGATCTTTGCTCCTGACTGAAGTTGGAGATTCTTTATAGTTTCCCCAGACTTGCCAATGATAACACCAACCTAAATTAGGTCAACAGAATTGTTAGCATGACGAATTCAGGTAGTATTTCTTCCATAACAAAATTTCAGCACTCGGAACAAGTAAATCTAATATAACATACCCTTCCATTTGGGATTTCAATTTTTTTGCTTGTACCCTGGTATCCACCGTATGAGGAGTACTGAGGTGTGCTGCCATGAGAAGACAATGAAGGGATTGCAGCACCATGCCCTGAGAAACAAAGTTAGTGATATTGAAGGAAGAATGTAGATCCAAAAAGAGAAGTGGAAAAACAGTTCATATGAAACAACAATGCAGGGAAATAATAGGGATACTTTCAATAGCAACAAGGGACCCAGTCGTAAAATGGTAACTGATACAAACATGATGGAACGAATGGAATACAATCAAATCCATAGCCCTAAACAATGATAAAAGGAGCCAGAGGACAATGGTGAGTAGTGACGATCAAGAGAGCACACAGAAACATTCTAGTTGTTTAACTAATAACAGTTTAGCACATAATTATGCATGATGACGTGCTCTCACCACCCTAGAACAGCAATGATGTTATGGGTTTATTATTAGAGGCATTAAAGAAAAGTGGTATAAGCGTTATGGATGCAGGCGCATGATAGTATGATATTCCTGGTATAAATATGGCATGCCTTAGGCTATAGCAAAACATGGTACTACTGCTGAACTGTAAATCACACGATGTTGCACAAGTACTTGCAGCAATGCAGATTACTAACAGAGGAATTGCAGACTGTAACAAAACTACAAAAGTACCACTGCCTAAACTTTATGCTTGCAATCGACTGAATAGCAGTTCAGGCTGATAGATCTTTTAATCCAACAGAAAAATTGAATAGTAATTTAAGCAAAAGGAAAGCACTAAATCCACACCACAGCAACTTCCACTAACCACGGGCACAGAAACCAGATCTCCCAATCTAACAAGGGTTTAACGAGATAGCCGAGGCACTCACCCCCACCGGCCGAGGACGAGAAGCCGAGTCCGGTCCCTCCGCCGCTGCGGCCGCTGCTTCCCAGGGAACCCAGTCCGACGCCTGAGTCGTCGTCGTCGCCGCTGTCCACACGGGGGCGCTTCGCCTCGGCGGCGTTGAAGATCCTAGCGGCGATCGCCTGAGCGCGCTGCTTCGCCAGCTGGATCTCATCGGTGGGAGGCGGCGGCACGCTGTTGTACGACGCCGGCGCGGGGGCGCCACCCGAGGGCGGGGAGGCGGTCGGAGGGCCAGAGGAGAAGCCCGTGCGCCGCGGCGGCGGCGAGTGGTCGTCGTACTTGCGCTTGGAGGAGTAGTGGTCGTCGGCCATGGCGGACGGTGGGGCTAGGGTTTGGTCGGCGGCGGCGGCGGCGGCGGCGGCGGCGGCGGCGGCGGCGACCGCGATGAGGCAAAGCGAAGGGATAAGGAAGCGGAAAACCCTAGCGGACAGCCGGGGTGGTTATTTATAGATCTGGCCATTCCAGTTTTTTTATTTTTTTCTCTCACTATTCATTTTTCTCTATTGTTTTTGTGCAACTGGAAATTTGTTCGCAGATTGCATCTGAAAACGGACCTTCGTAACATAACCATTGTTTTGCTTACGTGAATTATACGACTGCTATAGTTTTAAGGGCACGTATAAGGCCATCTCCAACGCGCTGCTTATAGAGGAGCTTAGGTAAAAAACCCCGGTTTTTTTCAAGCGGGCGGAAGCTTACGGCAGGAGGCGATGCTACATCTAGCATCGATGCATCAGTAGTCGCTTCGATGAAAATTTTAGCTTAGCCATTTTGTCGATGACGCTGGCGGGAGGCAGTGAGATCAAGAGAAGCACGACGACGACAACGAGAAAGAACCTTGCGGAGACGAGCAGCGAACAGACGAAGGAGACCACGACACCGAGCTTGGGGAAGGAAGCCTCTCTACTCCTCTGCCTTGCAAACTAGCGATTAGGGAGCAGAGATTTTGGCTTTGTGAGATACTGAGATGGGGAGAGAGGGGCTGGTGACTAGTGTGTGGGGAAAGAGATGGAGGTGAGCGTGGAGTTACCTCATTCCTGCAACAGTGTAAATGTGTAATGGATCATAAATCCTACCAGATGCAAGTATGGATCAAAAATAAGTTTAAGCACCTATCTTTAACGCATAGCATTGAAATATGAAATTAGTATTGGACAATAGTGTGCTTAATAAGATGCTATGATTTCAAAAAATAAGTTTAAGCACCTTTTTTTAGCATCTTCCATTGAAAATTGAGGCTCTTAAACAAAATGCTTAGCACATTTTATTACTTTAGCATCTCTTTAAGCATTCATGCATTGGAGGTGGCCTAACACAGCAATAGTTTTAAGGGCACGCCGGCACCCTCCATGCTTCCCTCTCTCCCCTCGAGTGGTTCCCCCGCTGCCACTGCAACCTCCCGCACACCCGTGCCTCCTCTCTCCAGTTGACGCCAAGAGGGTCGGCTGAGCCGCTGACGCAGTGCCTCCTGCAGGAGCTAAGAGCATCTACATTGTACTTGCTATCACACTTGTTATCCCATAAAATAGTAAGTATGATTCAAAAAATCACTCCGTTGTACTTGCTACTTGACTTGTTATTTTAGGGGGCTTGCTATTCCTCTCTCCACACTTGCTACATCTAGCAAGCCAACCAAACTTGCTATTCCAAGTTTGTTTAATTATTTTCATTTTCTTTGCATGTATATAAATTGATAAAATATAGTTACATTTAAATAGATAATCATATTTACTAAGTATATTGGAGTGAATAGCAAAATAGCAAGTCAATTTGAATAAGAAAGCTTGTTATTGCTATGAATAGCAAGTCAAAAATAAAGTACAATGGAGATGCTTTAACAAGCCAATCAAACTTGTTATTCCATTGAATATTGAGATTGTTTAATTGTTTTCACTTTCTTTGCATATATATAAATTGATTAAATATAGCTCCATTTGAATAGCAATTCACATTTAGCAAGTACATTGGAGTGGATAGCAAAATAGCAAGCCAATTGAAATAGGGAGACTTGCTATTGCTATGAATAGCAAGTCAAATATAGCAAGTACAATGGAGATGCTCTAATCCCTGGCGACCACAAGCAATCGCGCGCTACGGAGTTGCGGCGGGTGCTCGACATCACGGTGGAGGCGGAGCAATCGTTCGGATTGTTACAAACCAAGTTGTTCCCTTCCATAGCATCCGAGGAACTCAAGCGGATCTGTGGGGGCGTCGTGGAGTCGTCGACCAAAGTCGGGTATTTACATGATGCGACCGTGTAATCCCATCTCTCTCTGCATTGTTCACTAACTTATAAGCGTTCAAATTACGTGCAGGGAGAAAACCAAGTCATTGTAGTGATAGAAATTATTGGGCTTAGGATTGCTAGGGCTAGGACTAGCAGGGTACGAACTTAGGGTTACCTTTTGGGTTGCACGAAGAAGAAGGGGATGCCATGGTTGTGGCTGTGGCGTCGAAGTCCGGGTGACGATGGAGGTTAGGGAGCCTTCCCGTTTCTTCGACAATCTTCTCTTAGATCGGTTTAGGTCTTAGGATTTGGGAGAGGCAGATGAGAACGAATTCCGCAGTCTTCGCATGGACTCTGCCTCTCCTTATTTGTAGTGCCGCGCAACAGGGGGGCCCTAACAGAATTCTGTTGGGGCGTCCCCGATCAGGGCGCAGTTGGATCAGGCGCATGTGCATGACCTATGCACATGCGGGGAGGAGAGGGACTAAGTCTCCCTCTCCTTTTGGGAGATCTGTAGCTAACATTCTCCCCCCAGATCTCTACTTAGTTCTTAAACTGCACTTAACATAATATATGTTCCGTTATAGATAAATGCATCGAGCACGCTGCATCACAATAGTCAGTTACGTACTACGTGACTCAACGACTACAATACACCTTTCCATTCTGAAACAGAATCTTAACTTATTTTGGACCCCTTATAAATCCATAGATCATAGGTTTTCATTAAACCCATGTCAACTAAGTGTTCTCTGAACACAGTGGGAGGTAAGCCTTTTATGAGTGGATCCGCAAGCATTCACTTGGTACTTATATGCTCTACTTATCGTTTGATCTTGGATTCTCTCCTCAACAATATAAAACTTAACTTAGATGTGTTTGGCAGCAACACACTTCTTCTTGTTATAGGAGAAATATACTATTGACTTATCATTACAGTATAACTTAAGTGGTTTTAAAATATTGTCGACCACTCTTAAAACCGGAATAAATTTCTTAAAACATAGTGCCTGTCCGGCGGCCTCACAACTTACTACAAACTTGGCATACATCGTGGTAGATGCCATCATAGTTTGTTTGGAGCTTTTCCACGACACAGCTCCCTTTGCGAGTGTGAATATATAACTTAATGTGGACTACTTAGTATTCACAAATCTCGCAAAAACTTAATTTGAATAACCTGCAATCGCTAGGTTATCTAATCTTACATACGTTAGCATGAGGCCTTTGTGACTTACATAAAACTCAAGGTTTTCTTAATTTAATCTAGTGATCTATTTCTGGTTTTTCTGATTTCTGCCAAGCATTCCGGTGGCATAAAATAAGTTAGGGTGAGCACATAATCGAGCATACATTGGCTTCCGACAGCAGAAGCATATGGAACCAATCTCATTTGATCGATCTCATATTGGTTCCTGGGATACTAAAAGTTCCCAACTTATCACCCTTGACTATCGGATCAGGCGATAGCTTATACGCATGCATACTATATACTTTCTCAGTATATCTTCTATTATGCCGTCTGCGATAATCTTAATACCCCCTTAATGATATCTTAGAGAATCTCTAATCCTAACACATATGAAAATTTCTCCAATATACTTAATATCAAATGAGATGACAAGAATTTCTTAGTGTCTGATAGTAGATTGACATCACTATTTGCAAGTAGAATATCATCCACATACAAGAATAGAAAATAAATTTCCTATTATTTAACTTCAATGCAGTTGTCCTCTTCATTCTCCTTAAAACCCAAAATTTTCTAATAGTCTAATTAAATTTTAGGTGCCCTTACTTAAACTTATTTAAGTCCATTAGACGTAGACAAAACGGCATCCTAAAATTTCCTTTCATTTCTATGACAAAACACTTAGTTGTGTCATATAGACATTCTCACTTAAAGCTTATTGAAAATGTCATCTTTATATCAATCTGATGCAGTTCTATGTCATAATATGCCTTAATGATTATTAAAGAATCCTTAAATAAGACATACAAAAATGTCTCATTTAATCTGCTTCTTATCTGAGTTGGCACATTATTTACTAAGTTAGAGAGTTGTTTCTTTACTTCTTCATTAGCATCATCTAGAAATGCAGATTCCTGAATAACAGGAGCCTCATGTACAATAGATGTCGCTAATGAAGGTCCAAACTCAACTGTTGGACAAAGGACACTACCACAAGTACATGGAAAAATTGTTCTTGAATCATAGGCGTGGATTCACTAACCCACTTCTCTTCAAGATTAATTTCTCTAAGTACCGTGCTCCCCCTGATTAAAGCATCTTCTAAAAAATGCATGTCTCGTTTCTACAAACTTAACATGTCTGTTAGGACATTAAAAAACGAGATCACTTAGACTTATCTTTGCAATCAATAAAATTGACAACTTACTGTCTTATGACTTTAACTTATTAATATTTGGGTTAAAATATAGCCTTAGCAGGACGACATACCCTTATTCCAAAATAATTTAAAAAATAGTTATTGTCATGTCCATAATTCTTATGATGCTTTTAGGCACAAACTTATTAGGGATCCAATTAAAAATATGAATGGTGGTTTTAATGCCTCCATCCACAAATTAATCGGTAGAGTGGAATAACTTACCATACTACTTACTATGTCCACTAAGGTGCGAGTGCACCTTATAGCCACTCTGTTATACTCAGGTACACCCGGTATAAAATACTGGGATATTTTGTCATTTTCTATAGAACCTTGCAAAAAGGGTCAAGAAATTGGCCATACGGGGTATATTGACCGTAGCACGGTCAAATCTTACTCTTTTAAAAACTTTAGATCATGCTGATATAAGAATCAGCCTTAAAACATCTTAAATTTATCCAGAGCAACCGATGATCTGATCACTATGATCTGATCGCTCTTTGATTGGATAAATGTCACGTGAACGAAACATAATCATTCACATACATTCTAGAAAATGAACCACACAAAACTGTGTGAACTTAATTAAACTTAGTCGTAGTAACTTAATCAATTAATTCTAAATCACCGTTGGACAAAATTAGAATCAATTGAACTTAAATATAGTAACTTTATCACCAACGTTGGTCAGGAGATAAAATTACTACAATAATTAAACTTAATTTCGCGTCTTTCTTAATTTATTTGACGTATTTATCTTAATGCAATCTATGCATGAAACTTAGTCTAATGAAACTAAAGCGGAAGAATTGACTCAACGTTCAATCCTCCCCTCGAAATATGGCCCATTAGATAGTGCCATAATTTCAAAAATATGTCATCAATTCTTTTGCTCTCATCATTATTCTCAGATGATAAACTGATAAAATAAATAAAGTTTGTCATGCTCAAAAGCAAGACTAAAGACTTTATTTCTAAGTGCGAAAATTCATCTATTACCATTCTTGTTCATCCATTTTGGAAACTCCACATATTCCTTCATATGGTGTTCCTCCTTACAATGTCTGTAGAAGTCCTTCAGGACATCATGTTCCTTTATATAAACTTATAAGAGGAGTCCTTAGCATCATTAGAACGAGTCTTATAGTGCTTCTTCCCCTTTATTTATGTTGCACATTATGACCTAAATCATTGTGAGCTTACTTAATTTTTGCTCTCTCGCTGTGAGTTGTAGTTGATCACAAAATGATCAGAAAAACTTAGTGTGACGTCATAATAAGATGGACGATAATATCGTCCTTAAACTCTTGGGCCAAATTTTTCTATGCCATTATAATTTTTACAGTTTTGAAATATGCCATCGGTGTGTCACTGACATATGGGACCTACCACAGTCACTGACAGTGGCATTTTTCAAATTACAGAAAATTGTAATGGCATGTTTCAAAATTTCCCTAAACTCTTTATTCATGGGTTTCATCTTTGAAAACCATGTTGCAAATCCTTACTATGCATTTCTTAATAAGCGTGCTAGCATACGCCTTAGAAAAGTCAGAGTACTGACCCTTCACCTTATTCAGATACTCACGACGTGGGAGAAAACCACTAATTAGCTCCATAATGGAGCTCTTAATCATAATACATTTGCGATTCGACTGATTTCATTCAGTATGATTCATATCATACTTTTATTCTTATTTCTGCGAAGTCTTGTAACCTTGTGACAAAAACCTCCTGGCTTTCATACTTACAGATCACGGGCTCTGCAGATCAGGCAATCAAGCATTATAGCAAGATCATGTCTCATAGCGTAAAAGCTATCTTAATATCTCATCTTCGGGAACCGTAGTTCTTATCATTGAGAGACTCAATGACGGAGATATGACTTAGCACATTTCTAATAAGGAACATTATCAAAACATATTATAACAGACATAATATGACACATGAAAATTTAACATTGGTCAAAATTAACATGTGACATGCTTAAAACTTAAAAGGAGAATTAATTCTACATCACCGTTGGGCAGAAATAGAATCAATTCATCTGAACCACAGTAATTTCATCACCAACGTTGGTCAGGAGATAAAATCACTATGTTATCAAATACAATATTTATAATGTCAAATTAAATTATCTCGTTGGTTCAAATTTAATTGACAGAATAAATGCTACTTAATTGATAGGATGAACATGATACTAATCTTAAAATAATGTATACATAGCGGAAGACTTAAAACTAATTGATACACTGTTTAATCAGTAATAAAATTTTGAATTTACAGCACAATACTTATTTAAAACAGTGTATACACAACGGAAGACTTAATCTTAATTAATACACTGATTAAAACAGTAATAAAATTCTGAATTTAAACTCAAACAAAAGTCTTAATAGATATTTCTCAATTAAATATAGTCCTTAGACTATATTTAATAAATAAATATCACAAAAATACTGAAAATGCTGCAAAATTCAAAACACAATTTACTGAGTCTATACAAAATTATACAAAATTTTCCCCGCAGATAACTTATCTTTTCCTTAATTTTGGGCATTTTTTGAATTTTTAAGATAATATTTAAATGAAAAACTAATTCTAAAAGTCCTGGAAATTCAGAAAATAAATTTTGGCCTGTACTGTGAAAAAGGCCCAGCCCACATGCGAAATCGGCCTCGGCCCACATCCTTCTCACGCGCGCGAGCGGACCCAGGCCGCAACCTGGGCCTGGGCCGCGAAAGCGTGCCCCCGCCTGGGCCACAATCGGCCCGGTTAATCCTGGCCGTTGATCAAGATCAACGGCCACACGCTAAGATCGCCCTCACAAAACCCCTGGTGCGCCGCACGCCCAAACCCTAGGGGCATTTGCACCACTCACGCGACCGGGAGCTGAGCGGCGGCGGCGGGAGCGGCGGCGGCCCCCGACGTCGACCTCGACCGGCGGCGTGCCGCCCGCCAGTTAGCTGGCCGGAGACGCGCGCTCACCTGAGGGTGAGCGGCGCTCCGTCGAGCTGACCGGCGGCGGTCACAACCCGAGTCCCGAGCACACGGCGGCTGCGGTCTTCTCGGACTCCGGCGAGGCCAGTTCCGGTGGCGAGGAGGCTAGGTATGCACCCGCCCCCTTCTAATGCAAAGTTAGGGTTAGGGTTAGGGTGAAAACCCTAACCCTAATCCTCTGTTCGCCCTTTTTTTCTGTTTTCTTCTTCTTCCTTGGCCGAAACCGAGGGCCCTATTGGGTTCTCTTACTGCGGGGTTAGGATTAGGGTTTCAGAAACCCTAACACTGGGGTTATGAGTAGTGCTTAGTGCGAGGATTCTGGGTTTTCTTACGGGATTTCTGAGGAGAATAGGAGGGGGTACTTAGGGTTCAGATTTGCAGATTTATTTCCGCATCCGAGGGTGCTAAGCAGTGGCCTTAGTGTTAGGGTTCCTTGAACCCTAATCCTAAGATCTTCCCTGTTCGGGGTCTGAGAGCAGTAGTAGCGTCGGCTCAAGGTAGCCACATGCCACCCTAACCCTTAACTAGTCTAAGCCCTAGAATAAACACACGCTCTGATACCATTGATAGAAATTATTGGGCTTAGGATCGCTAGGGCTAGGACTAGCAGGGTACGAACTTAGGGTTACCTTTTGGGTTGCACGAAGAAGAAGGGGACGCCATGGCAGTGGTTGTGGCGTCGAAGTCCGGGTGACGACGGAGGTTAGGGAGCCTTTCCGTTGCTTCGGCACTCTTCTCTTAGATCGGTTTAGGTCTTAGGATTTGGGAGAGGCAGATGAGAACGAATTCCGCAGCCTTCGCATGGACTCTGCCTCTCCTTATTTGTAGTGCCGCGCAACAGGGGACCCCTAACAAAATTCTGTTGGGGCGCAGTTGGATCAGGCGTATGTGCATGGCCTATGCACATGCGGGAAGGAGAGGGACTAAGTCTCCCTCTCCTTCCGGGAGATCTGTAGCTAACATGTAGGATAGATACCGTAATACCATCACACGAAGGCAGCAGAGGAGTGAAGGAGGGGTGACTGAGAGGTCATCGGGGAGTGTGTTGGGTTCCCTAAGCAATGCGGATAATCCTGGCCAGAGGGTGGAAGAGAGAGCTAAGAGCGCAACCATAAGCAAGCATGTCTGTCCGTTCATCGCTAGCAGCAGATGCACGGGTTTGCACTTCTGCTACTCTAAAGTTACATTTAGGATTTTTATTTTGCTTGTTTGACACTTTCCCATTGATGTACATGAGTTCGGTTAGTACTATAGGATTACAACACTATAATCAGAAACATTGCGGTACACTGGTACTGTTAGTTTGAACTTTGAACAACATTTAATTGATCAGTTTGGCCTTTGATAAGTCATGCCTTTGCTGAGTTGTGTGCTTTTCTTGATTGCTCGATTAATCTTTTATTTCAAACACTTGAAACTTACTTGGTTAATCATGGTGAGTTTTTGCTTTGCTTGGTTTATCTCTTTTGCCAGCTATCTGGTTCCAAACACAAGCATTTATCACTTCAGTATGTTTCATGCCTCCCATTATCTGGAGTCCATTGTAGCAACTAAAGATGAGGTAAAAGCATCCCCTGGATGACTTGATTCATATGAAAATGCCAATGTAAGTTCTTACTAATGTATCTATGTGTAATACTGTTGAGATTGAAGCTAAAGTGGATGTTGTAAAAGGAGTTACCGGGGTGCTTCTTGTCGTGTGGCAGGTTTGGACCTTTAAGAGCACCCTATTCTGTCAAGTGGATTCATGCACATCTATCTTCCTCATGTACTCTAATTTTAGCATGTTGTCCTCTACTATTGTTGGTATGCAGAGTTTTAGAGGTTTTCTTTTTTCTCCTTTTCTTTGATGTGTTCAGGTTGAATCTGGTACTGATCCTGCCAACATCCGCTCAAGATTGAGAGAAGTTCTTCCTCTTGCACCTCAAAAGCAACTGGTAAGAACTAAGAACATCTTGGATAAATCATTCAAAATTTCACCACACCCTTCTTCATTCTCAATACATAATAACATCATGGGGCAGGGAATTCGGCATTGCATGAAGTTTTGTGTAGAGTTTTTATACGCTAAAACTTAGGACATAATTGTTGATTACTAATTTCTATTGAGCTATTCTATTTTTATGAATCTGTTATTGAGCTATTCTTTTCACTCTTGATAGTATGACCATGTTCTGCTTCACACCTCTTTGGCATGTATTCTGGGACATCCAAAGATCCCACAAGAGGTAGCCTGCAAAGAATTCAACTTCTCATCTATTACTTTCTGTATTTTTAGCACTAGAAATATCTCTTCTTTTCATTTGAACTGTTGCATGTATTGAGTATTTGACAATTGACATTCAGAAAGAGTACTTATTTTATTGAAATATATATATGGACGTATATTTCACATCAAGGTAATAAAACATCAAACTGGTCTAGCCATGAGCTGATATTGTTTAAGCCTAAGCAAAATTTGCACATACTATAAAAATGTTTTACATCTCTCAAAACTTGTCTGGTACATTTTATGTTCGTTGTTTTTTTTAACTTTTTGTTCATTCTCACGTATCATTGCATGGTATATTTGTTGTTCTTTTTTTAGGAAAGTGCACAACCTTTTGATCATGTCAAGTTCTTCCATGATCTGGTAGCACGAGTTAATGGGAAGATCCGTGGCTTCCAAGTAGACTTATCGTTTCGATTACCAATCATGTATCTGCAAATTAATACCTTGATCCGTAAATTTGGGATGCATCTCACTGCTATTCAAGCGACAGTATCAGAGCTAAGGTATGTAGACGAGTATGATGTTCTTGCACTGGCACTGAATGGAAAGATGAAGGTACGAAGGCTCCAATTTAGTTGCTATGAAGGTCAGGTCAATGGAAATATATAAAAAAGGATCACCAAGGGGCAAGGGGAGCATTAAGTCATTAACCCATGATGAACTCACCCATTTTTCTGCAATTCTTGGAGGGCCCAAACATAATGTTGCAACAAATACCCGTATGCAGGAAATTGTATGCAATGATATGTATGTAATTTTTTTGCTGCTGCAAAGGACCACCACCACATTGTTTGTATACCTATAATCTCTTTCATATTCTTTTGTACGTACAACATGCTGCTTATGCCCCATGTTCTAGCATAAGGAGACCGTATTGGTAGATCCCCAGTAAAAAGGGAGTAGAAAAAAGGTTGTATTTGTAAACTGCGGTGTCTACACCTGAATGTTCATTGGCATTACCATTTTTTGGTATGACTGATTCAGATTACAAACCAAACAGGCCTCAGTACAATATCCATTTGGCTGATTGGTTGTTAGCCAGATGCCCACACCTTATTCGTATGACAAATATACATCTGAAAGAGGGGAGCAATGAAACAATCCTTGGAGGCAACGGACATAGCAAGTTGCCAACACTTGTTACTCCAGAATGTGTTAGGAAAGAGTGGGGTGTCTTCCTTTTGGCACCAAACCTATAGCAAACACACTAAGGCCATGTTCGTTTTGGCAGGAAATAACTGGGATTGGGCCACAATCCACGGGGAAAATCTCGGCCTGGAAAAAACCTAGCCCATTAAAAAAAGAGTATTCGGTTAGCCCACTCGAGATTTTATTCCCGGTCCAACACTGAAATTTTTCCCTCACTTGGGCCGGGAATTTACCCACCCCAGCCTACTAGAGGAAAATTTCCCAACTCTACCTGCCGCAGCCGCCGCCGCCTGTTCCCCTACCCTGCCTCCGCGCTCGCCTCGCCTCCGCGCCGCCACGCCCGCCCCGACCCGCCCGCCCCAACCGCGGCGCCCTACTCACCCCGCCCGCCCTGACCCGCCCGCCCCGCCACGCCCGCCCTACTCGCCCCGCCTCCGCGCCGCCACGCCCACCCCGTCCCGCCCGCGCCGCCCCGCCCACCGCGCCCTAGTCGCCCACGCCGCTGCAGAAGATAGCAGCGTATGTTTTAGCCCGTAGTCCTTTGTAGGACTGTTTTACTACTACGTTCTTAGATTTTGGTGCTCTATTACACCAAGTTTTTTCCACTGATCTGGCATTATTACAATGTGGCTTTGTTCAGGCATATGAACCTCATTTGACTGTGCTTGTCTGAATCTCTAACGTTTACTCATCTATTTGTTATTGTTAAGGTTTCTGAGAAGATTCTGAACAAGGAGGAGCTGGAGTTCTACAAATGGGAGGGTAATGTGTCCCAGCTACTGCAGAATATCCGCCATGTGCTTGGCTGTGTTTGTTATCATTTTATTGCAAAGTTCATGGTATGATGGTTTGTACGTGATAAAATCTAATGCGTGGAAATGGTTTGTATGTGATGTTTATAGTTGCTTATTCTTTGGTTTCAATTCTTCTCTGAATTACAGCCATTGCTTGCTTACTGCTGCTGGTTTGTTGCTTACTGCTGGTTTGTATGTGATGTTTATAGTTTGCTTACTGTTGCCACGCCTGCTGGTTTGTTGCTTGCTGCTGGGCAACCAACCGAACAAGGAAATTGCTAAATCCCCATGAGGATTAAACCCCCATGGGGATTAAGTTTATAGAAAGGGATTAACTCAATTCCTGTGGGGAATTATTTCCTTCTAGGAATTGTTCCCAAGTAAGCGAACAGTGCCTAAGGTAACAAGACTAGCTACATTATGGCAAAGTGTAACATTAACCAAACAACCCCAACATCACATAGTCCTATCTCTGGAGCCGGTAAACACCAGCATGACGACAAGGTGCATTAAATCTCTTGAACATGAAAAACACAAAGTGATGGTAAAAGGAAAAATGAAAGGAAAAAACTTTTTACAAGTCGTTATTCTTGTATCTACAAGAAAGTGTTCACTATATAGATAAAAGAAGTATGTGCTCATTGTATATCATATGCAATTTCATGTCACATTTATAATTACAAATATGTAATAACACTTTAAATAGTAAAGATGCTTCTATGTATTTTAAATGATGCATAACTAATGTTAATACATATAACTGACTCTCTATCTTTGGTTTGTTTCGAACAATAATATATCACTTTGCTTCTTATCATCACAGTAATACTAAGCATGTGTTTAATACATATATCATGATCTAAATAGATTTTGCCATTAAAGTTGCAACGCACAGGCACCTTACTTATTACTAAACATATGTTTAATAAATATATCATGCTCTAAATAGAGTTGTCATTAAAAATAAAAAATTGTTGCAACACACGAGCACCTTACTATCATCGCAATATTTCTAAACATATGTTTAATAAATATATCATACTCTAAATAGATTTGCCGTTAAAAATATAAATTCATTGCAACACATAGGCACCTTACTATCACCGCAATATTTATAAATATATGTTTAATAAATATATCATAATCTAAATAGATTTTCTGTTAAAAAATATAAATCCGCTGCAACGCACGGGCACCTTACTATCATCGCAATATTTCTAACGCAAACCGTTTAATAAATATATCATACTCTAAATAGATCTACCTTTAAAAATATAAATCTGTTGCAACGCACGGGCACCTTACTAGTTAATGAAGAAAGAGAATGATATCAGTGGCAGATTTAGAAATTTTATAATGGGGGTACGAAATTAAACGTAATACAAAACACATATGTAATATAGTGGAAATTAGGCGATCATAGTTACAAAAGTAATATATCAAAAACACACTCAATCTAGATAGTCAAACACAATTGCAAAAGTAATATAACGAAAACATACATAATCTAACAATTACAATAGTAATATAAATATGTAAGAAATATTGTCAAATCCTACATACTTACTTGTCCATTAATTTATGTATGTTGTTATTGTTTTACCGGCAATACAAAATTGATCTTATCTTCTATCTACTATAAATATATCATAATTTCCGAATTTTAGCATACACTATACAAAATACAACATCAATTATTTACATAAACAGTCAATTAATCAAACATAAACATAAACAATCTCAATTAATTTAGGTATTTTGCTATACTTGGACGACTGGACTGCTGTCATTCTGTTGTAGTGCGGTGCAGCCCTGTTGGTGCCTACCGGTTGTTGCCTGGTGGTTTGGCAGGTGTGCTGCTGTGCTAGCGTGGTAGCGACTTGGAGCGTCGCTGGAGACCCAAAGGCTGGAGTGTCAGACGACGGACGATCGGGGATGGAGATGCCCGAACGTCGGGGTGCACCGTGGCGGGGTAACTGGGAAGCAGAAGGCAAGGCCCAAGGGGCGGCGGGCGGCACCGGAGGGCAGCAGGTGAGGTGTGTGTAGTGCTCCATGGCCCGTGTGGCGTGCTGCAGTGCTGGTGTGTGGGTGCACTGGTGTGTGAGCTTCATGGATATGTGGAATCATGGCGGCGATTGGACACTGAGGCAGCGTTGCAGCGAGAAGGGGAAAGCTAGGTTAAAAATCTGATAATTGGCTATTATTGAGCTTGTGAATGAAATTAGGCCCAATAAAATATAAAATCATATATATAGTTATTTTTCTGAAATTTTTAGGGGTATATATGTACCTTGACTAGGGCACGACTGTATTCATGTGAATTGTTGCGTCCCATCGACAATACATCAGAGTCTCGTGCAGTGGGTCAGCGATTGAGTGGGAATAGTTCCCGCCAACAAATCGGTTAACATGACTATAGCTGATTTATCAGTATGGGAAATGGAAGTTGTCTACCCGTCTGACAAGGCTTGGGACGATGATTTTCTCGAAGTATCAAGTGACAGGATCGAACCAATCAGTAATGAACAGTCCAAGCTTACCCTTTGAAGGCGGCATAGACGAAGCAGAAGGTAAACTCGGTCAAGGCTTCGCCGCAACCGATGAGCTACAAGAGGTAGACATTGGACCTGGTGACAGACCGAGGCCAACCTTTGTAAGTGCTCAACTTCCAGATGAAATAAAGAACGAATTAATCACATTATTACGAGAACATCAGGACTGCTTTGCATGGGAATATCATGAAATGCTAGGACTAAGCCGATCAATTGTGGAACAACGACTCCCAATAAGACAAGGGTATCGACCCTTCAAGCAGTCACCTCGGCGGTTCAAGGCAGAAATATATCCAGATATCAAGGCCAAGGTAACAAGGTTATACGATGCAGGATTTATAAGATTGTGCCAATACGCAGAGTAGGTATCCAACATCGTGCCAGTATGGAAGAAAAGTGGGAAGATTAGAATATGTGTTGACTTCAGAGATTTGAATAAATCAACCCCTAAAGACGAATACCCAATGCCGATCGCGGATTTGCTGGTGGATGCCATATCGGGTCATAAGATTATCAATTCCATGGACGAGAATGTAGGATATAATCAGATTTTCATGGCTGACGAAGACATCCACAAGACGACCTTCTAGTGCCCAGGAGCTATCGGACTTTATGAATGAGTGGTGATGACCTTTGGTAAAAAGCAAACTTTTGATTCTTGCACATTACGGGTGGCGACATTTTCATAACATTCGTGTCTGGAATGGAAACCCAAGAAACACTTCATTCAATATTATTACACCATATTGCGATGATTGAGCATGTTTTTGAACATTTTTGTTCCGGAAGCAAACTTTTGATTATTGCACATTACGAGTGATGACATTTTCAAAACATTCGTATCCTAACCGGAAACTCTAGAAATACCTACTTAGGTACTATTACACCACATTAGGATGATTGGGCATGTTAATGAACCTTTTTGTTCCGGAAGCGAAATTTTGATTCTTGCACATTACGGGTGGCAACGTTTTCACAACATTCGTATCCAGAATAGAAATCCAAGAAACACCTCCTTCGACACTATTACACCATATTAATATGATTGGGCATGTTTTTGAACCTTTTTATTACAGAAGCGAAATTTTGATTCTTGGACATTATGGGTGGCCAGCCCATGAAGGATTTCCCGACCACCAGGCCTCTACTCGGGAGCGGATGTGCCCGAGTGGTGAGACGCCAACGGTCGGCCCAAGGCCATGTGCCCAACGGTTATCTCCAATCAACGCCAACGCCTCAATGACAACCATTAGCGCCAATTAAAGGTAGTTATGCTGGTAGTTATGCGGTTGTTTCTGCATGCTATCAATGTTATGGTTAATTTCTGTAACTCCCTAGTCCTTATCATATAAAAAGATTAGGGGAGACCCTAAAAAACAGAGACACAGACAAGACATAGAGACAAAAGAAAGGAGGTCGGCACGTGAGATCACCTGAGAACTCATATCGTCAGATACCCCCCATTCATCCATACACACACATGAGTAGGGTTGTTATCCTGTGGGAGGCCCGAACAAGTCTAAAATTATCTCGTGTTCGTCTCCTCATTGTTTTTACCCCTTTCTTTCCTCTTTCAATAGGGGTAACCATCGAATTCATAGCTGCAACTCCTCCTTTCTGCCTACACAAATCACACTACGGGTACCCCTATAGGCTTGTCGTTCCCATGCAACGACAAGAAGAATCGGACCCGCAGTGCCTCGTCAGCCGATGCCTCTCCGCACTAGCGAGGAAGCGACTAATATGCTCGATCGTGGAGATCGAGCCTTGTCCCGAAAATTTGGTGAAATCGGGTACCTTGTATCGGCTAGGCAGCAGCACTCGATCGAACCATTCTAGATATGGCCGCTGATACATATACGTCTGTTCTTTGGGATTCAACCCAAACTGATCTTTGATGACCTCTGTGATCCGATTCACCCATTCATCTTCTTGTTGCCCCAATGTCGGATATTGGCCGGGTCTGGGAGTCTGTTGATATTGCTCTTGTCGGACAACATTGCTTCCATACTGCCCCTCATCATTGTAGGGTTGCGCGCCATAATACGTCATCTGATGATACCTGAGAGGGATGCCATCGGTTGCCCCCTTGATGGCACAAGATCTAGCATGTGTTCCTAACGATGCCATACGTCATCGGCGGCACCCCCTGTCTTGGTAGTCTTGCATCGAACACTGGGAACGACGTTGACACATTCCTCTCAATGGCATATGGTGCGCTCTGCAGCGTGCCCTATGTGGGGCAAGCTGGATGAGCCGTCTTGTTGGCTTCATGGCTAGGCGAGGTGCCCAGCTACTCTAGCCTCATCGACCCTTGCGTTTGTAGCGCCGGCCGAGTATGCAACAATTTGGTCGGGTTGTCTAGAAGGTATGCCGGGCCTAGCAGGAGTCTGGTGACCACGGTGCCTTCGACGACTTTCTTGATCAGCCCCTGCAGAGTGGTGACCAAGGCCCTAGACTGGTTGGCCAGAGAGTGGCGAATTGTTTAGTCGACGATTTCCAGGAGATTGGCCTGAGAGCTCTCCGCTGTCTAGGCTCCCTCTATTGCCAATACTAGTCTAGGAAACGAACTCTTCTATACATGCCCCATCTGATTCATGTCGTAAGACTACAGTCATGACTTCTAGAACTCCTCCACGTGTCATTGCACCTCTAGTCTTTGGTCTTTTGTTCCATGGTGACCGAGATGATGTTCTCATCGTTGATCTCGTTCCCCATGGTTGGGTTGTTGGAGATGGTCCTACTGGGCATGCCAAAAAGCGTGTTGGTACATTTTTTGGTCACACTTTGACACACGCGTGGCCTGGGAGATCTATTTCACTCCAGTGCAGGTCCTACATTCATAAAGAAATGGTTTAAGGCGTGTCAATCAGTTTGATCCTGCAACTGATAAGGGAATAGAAGATATGACATTAGTAGTATGGCCTATTGGCTATCAAGCCGATAACCGCGATGAGGATTGGATATTTGTGGAATGTCATGTTGATCGGCCATAAGGCGATGACCTGAGACAAATCGATCAGGTGAGCCTGTCATCGGCCGATAGGATAAACATTGAACCGCGCCTACTGATGGATGCTTTTCCGATGACTCATAAGATATATCATGGAATCAATGATAACTCGTCGGCTTGTACTCCGATGAAAATAAATAAAATGTGTCGGATAAGAAGTCTATATCATGAAAATCATCACAATAACTGGATCGGACCTAACCGAGACAATAGCTAGTCACAATGATCTTAATAATATATCAAAGAATCGGACATGCTTTATTTAGATAAATGGTATACAACATGAAAGAGATACAATAGCAAGAGATGTTGGACTTAACCGATGAAGCCTCAAACTATCACATCTAGATCACATCAATCTAATAGATTAAACTGAACTGATATAGCCTTAGACCTAGCTAATACACCAAGAACAACTGACGACCGTATTGTTTCAATGTTCACCTCAAGAGATCAAACTGAATTGATGCAACCGTGAGGATACTGATCTAATCGGTACGAACGTCAGGGGGTGGCGGGACTCACCTGAGGAGCCATGTTGAATAGCATGGGCCTCATGGCTTCAGAAGTGATGAGTCATTGTCAACGATAGTCAAAGAGGACAAATGAAGAAGAAGAGATCTGTTGTTTCATGGGCCGCGTGTGACTCAGGTACACGGGCAGCGAGCGATTGTCGGGATGAGAGAGCTGCGAAGTCGGGCTGGCCCAATCCGGGTACATGGGCCAGAAGCAGTAGAAGACCCACTGGGATGTTGACCAGGGTTGACTCAGGTACACGGGCGGTGAGTGATTGCCGGACTGAGAGAGCTGCGGAATCGGGCCGGCCCAATCCGGGTACCTGATGCAAAGTCGGTGGAGGCTTTGTCAGTTTTGGCGCAAAACTGACAACCGTTGATCTTGTATCCGACTGTCCAGATCCGGATAAGTCATCTGTATCTCTAGGCCCACAGTCAGTCAGTCGTGTCTGTAAAAATACCTAAGGGCAGTTGAGTCTTTTCCTTTTATTCCCGCGTCTATAAAAAACCCTAAGGGGCTGGTGGAATATTCTAGGTCATTGGGCAGCCTATAAATAGGGCCCCAATCCCTAGGGTTGGACTAACCCTTCCAGAATTCACTTTTCAATCTATTGGGTCACTTTTGCTTCCTAAAGTTTCTCTCTCCTGTGTGTGCGCCGCCAGGCTGCTTGCTGCTGTTCATCCTGTTTGTTCCCTGTTTTGGATGATTCTATTCCTTCTGCTTCATGTGTAGCATCTCATTATTAGCTCTGCTGTTTCATTTTGTTGCGCACAACAAATTTATTCCTGAGTTTTGGTGCTTCGGTTGCCTCTGTTCTTCACGCAAGTAGTACTAGTTCTTGTTGTTGCAAGTAGTACTACTTCTCTGTAGCAACAGTACACTAGTACTATAGCTTTCTTTTTACTGCGTAGCTTTTTGATCGAGTTGACAGGGCCAAAGTCCCTTTTCTTGTGTGAAGTCCAACTCTGTGAAGCAGGCTTCGAATCTGCTGACTTCGAATCTGCAGACTTCGAATCAGCAGACTTCGAATCGACAGACTTCGAATCTGCAGACTTCGAATCAGCAAACTTCGAATCTGCAGGCTTCGAATCTGCAGACTTCGAATCTGCAGGTTTCGAATCTGCATACGTCGAATCTGCATACTTCGAATCTGCAGGCTTCGAATCTGCATACGTCGAATCTGCATACTTCGAATCTGCATACTTCGAATCTGCAGGCTTCGAATCTGCAGGCTTCGAATCTGCATACTTCGAATCTGCAGGCTTAGAATCCACAGGCTTCGAATCCGCAGACTTTGAAGCAGGCTTCGACACTATAGGCTTCGCCAAGTTTCGAACAGGAGACAGATTTTGAACAGTAACTTCTCATCCCATTCCATGTGTACTTAGATTATTTTACTGAGAAGTTTGATCTGCCATGTCTTGAATATTTTGTTAATCTGCCTATTAGCATTGTACTGGTGTTTCTCTGTTTTTGACACCAGTCTTTTCTAGGCTAGATACTTTTAGACTTAGGCAATCTGTCCTCGCTTTGCTGCTTAGTCTTTTGAGGTGCGTTGGGTTTTGGGAGCAGGCCATTGATTCGAAAGAATTTTTTAGGCGCCCATTCACCCCCCCTCTGGTCGCTACTTTCGGTCCTACAAGTGGTATCAGAGCGAGGTTAGGGTTTTTCCATACCTTAACCGGTTCTAAACCCCAGTAGTGACCATGACATCTCCTGGCAAGGTCCCGTCCTTGGAAGCCTATGGCTATAACTATTGGAAGACTCGCATGCGAGCCTATCTCATGAGCCAGGGCTCGGACATATGGGACATTTGTGTTCACACCACGTTTGTCATTTTGCCAGTCGCTGAGCATGGTACTGCTGGTATCATTGCTCAGCATCTGAGCAACAGTAAGGCTGTGAACATTCTCTTTTCTGGTTTAGGTCCCACTGAGTTTGAGCGTGTGAGCCATCTCTCCACTGCGAGAGAGATCTGGGCTACCCTCAAAGCACACCATGAGGGAACAGCTCAGGTCAAGGCTAGGCTCTATCAGACCTACCGGCGTGAATATGAAAACTTCACACAGAAGCCGGGTGAATCTGTTGAAGCCTTGTTTGGTCGTTTTCAATTGATCATAAACAAGCTTCGGGACAACAAAGCTGAAGGTGCTCAGTTAGTCTCAGATCATGAGCAGGCACTCAAGGTTCTTCATACCTTGGACCCAAAGATCTGGGAGATCAAGGTATCCTCTATCATTGAGAGCACTTCTTACGATACCTTGACCATTTCTGAGTTGTTTAGCAAGCTGAAGGCCACTGAGGTAGATATCCAGCTGAGATCAAATCTCACTGGTTCAGGATCAAAGTCCCTAGCCCTTGCTACACCTTCTGTTGATCCTTCCTATTTAAGCTGTGCTGGGTTCTCTTTGATGTCTATCACTAAGGACCAGCTTGAGTTGTTGGGAGATGATGATTTGTGTCTTTTTAACAACCGGGTGCGTCGTGTTTATGACAAGAGAATGTTCAAAAGACACGGCACAAAATCCGGGTGCTTTGAGTGTGGTGATCCAGGACACTTCATCGCCGACTGCCCCAAACGCAATGGATACAAGAAGGGCACCGGTGGTGGCTTCCATGACTCCGGCAAGCACGAGAGCTCCTCCTTCATCAAGGGCAAGCCGAAGACCAGATTCTTCAAGAAGCCCCTGAAGGACTACCAGCGAGAGAACAAGAAGCGCGACAAGGCCTTCTTCGCCGAGATGGAGAAGAGCTACTCCAAGCAGTCCACGTCTTCTTCCTCTTCATCAAGCTCAAGCGATGAGGAGATCGTCATCAAGAAGGGGAAGGACAAGGATGATCCGGCGGGCCTTTGCTTCATGGCTTTCGGGGACAGACCGAAGAGCCATTCACACCAGCGCCGAAGATCCCGCAAGAGCTTCTGCTCAATGGCTCTTGGGGATAAGGGAGAGAAGAGCTCCTCCGATGACTCCGACGACGACGACAATGAAAAGGTATCATCTTATGAACGCGAAATCGTTGATTTACTTGAAAGTAATCGTCCGGAGTTAAAATATCGAGAAAAACTGCTTAGGGTGCTAAGAAAAGGATAGACGAATTAGAGAGTGAGCTTGCTGTGGCCAACGGTAGAATTGAGAGTCTATCTTCTTCCCCCTGCTTGGGTCATAGCAGTGAGTGCTCGAAGTGTGAGGTGCTTCTGTGTGATTTGTCGACTCTGAAGTCCAAGTACACAGAAAGGGTTGATGAGAGGGACGCTTTGGCCACTGAGCTTGAAAGCACTCAGCTGGAGCTGAAAGATGCTCAAGCCACTATCGTCGCACCCTGTGTTGATTGCCCATCTCATCTAGCTACCTTAGCTGAGCCGAATTCTAAGGGCGATGAGCATTTGGGTGATTTGGAGAGGTTGAGGGCTGAGCTTGCGCAGACTAGGCTAGAGCTTGAGACACTATCAGTTCCACTCACTGTCTGTGAGAACTGTCTGTCTCTTAGACTTGAGTTGATTAAGCTAAAAGCTAAGAAGTCTGTCCAGATAGATAGCGAGTGTGAGACCTGCTTGTCTTAGGTGGAGGTACTAGCTTCCTTGAGAGAGGAGCTAGCTGATTCTCAGAATGAGAACTTTTACCTCCGTTCTATCCTGAGTTGGATCAGTGCTAGAGAGCCACAACTCGGCATGATGATCCAACAGTTCAAGAGGCAGGATGGGTTTGGGGTAGGTTACACCTACACCAAGGCTGACTTTGAGAGTGCCATTAGCCGGGCAGTGGAGTGGAGTAAAATGACTCCTGAGCAGAGATACCCTAAGACTCACTTCACTGAGTCCTCCCAGGCTTGTCAGCCCAAGGATGGAGTAATCCATGAACCACCAAAAGCTCCACCCAAGAAACCTATCTGGGTTCCCAAGCCCAAACACCTCCACACCACTCTAGACTCTCTTCCTGGACCCTCTCAACCCATGAAGACAACACCAACCACCACTAAGCCCAAGAACCCCAAGCCTCAACCACATCCCAAGAAGCCTACCTATCATTGTGAGTACTGTCGGAGAGACGAACATCTTGCGGATTTTTGCTTCAGGAGGAAGCGGTTTGAGAGAGCAGAGAGAGCTCGTGGTGGTCAGGAGCAGTTCTACCAGCAGGGTGGTAGACTACGTGTTCCTCGACGCGGGGAGAGGCAGGAGGCCAGGCCGCGTCGTGTAGGTGGTGGTAGAGGAGACGACTTTCTTGCCCGTGCTCCAGATGGTGGTATTCATTCCGGTAGAGCTCCAGGCCGTGTTGGCTACGTTCCTGGACCTCGTGGCCGAGGCTTTAGGCAGAACCAAGGACCGCGCTTTGAGCCGCGTTTTGGTCCGGACTCTCGTTATGATTTCTGCTTTCCGTCTTTTGAGCAGATGGCTCGACACTGGTTTAGCTTTTTTGCTAAACCCGGTGCCGGACCATTTGCTCCCACTTACAACCACTGATTGTGCAGGATCGAGGACTGGAGGACGTTTGGATCATGGACTCAGGATGCTCTCACCACATGACGGGACATCGCAGATGGTTCTCCAGTCTCACTCCCCCGAGCTCCAAAGAGTACATCACCTTCGGGAACAGTGGTCAAGGGAAAGTAAGTGGCATTGGCTCAATTCGCATTTCAGACCATTTTTCTTTGAAGAACGTTGCCTTGGTTGGAAACTTGAACTTCAATTTGATTTCTGTTTCGCAACTTCTTGAGGATGGTTTGGAGGTGCGTTTTAAGAAGGGCAATTCTTATGTATTTGATTCTAGAGGGTCTTTGATTTGCCAAATCTTACCTTTCGGTAAAGTTTTTCGAATTGACTTCTCTAGTTCTTTTGGTCCTTCTCGCTGTTTGATTGCTGGATCTTATTCTGAGCTCTGGAAGTGGCATAGGAGGTTAGGTCATTTGAGTTTTGATCTGCTAGTCAGGTTAAGCTCTATGGACCTCATCCGAGGATTGCCCAAGCTTAAAACGGAGAAAGATCTAGTTTGTCATCCCTGTCGTCACGGGAAAATGGTTGCCGCCTCTCACTCACCTGTGACTCAGGTGATGACTTCGTATCCAGGCGAGCTGTTACATATGGACATTGTCGGTCCAGCTCGGGTACGCTCAGTCGGTGGGAAGTGGTACGCACTTGTGATTGTTGACGATTTTTCTCATTTCTCGTGGGTTTTCTTCTTGGAGTCTAAGGATGAAACTTTTCATTTTGTTCATGACCTGATTTTGAAGCTGAAGAATGAGAACAATGGTCGGATGCGAGCAATTCGCTCCGACAACGGCTCTGAGTTCAAGAACTCTCAGTTCGTCAGCTTTTGTAGTGATCAGGGTCTTGACCATCAGTTTTCTGCTCCTTATACTCCCTTACAGAACGGCGTTGTGGAACGAAAGAACCGCACGCTAGTCGAGATGGCCAGGACGATGCTCGATGAGCACAGGACTCCTAGGCGCTTTTGGGCTGAAGCCATGAACACGGCTTGCTATCTGGCCAACCGCATTTTTCTTAGAGCTTACCTTGGTAAGACCTCATATGAGTTGCGGTTTGGCAGACAGCCCAAGGTGAGCCACTTGCGAGCGTTTGGCTGCAAGTGCTTTGTGCTCAAGAAGGGAGGGCATTTCGACAAGTTTGAGTCTCGTTGCTGGGACGAAGTTTTTTTTGGTTATGCATTGCATTCTCGAGGTTTCCGTGTTTGGAACCTCGAATCCCAGCAGCTTGTCGAGACTTGCGAGGTTTCTTTTGATGAGTCCTTGCCTTCTTTGAATCCTTCTTTTGAGCTTTCTAGTGATGGTGAGCTCAGAGAGTCCATCTTCGAGGAAGATGAGGATACTCCAGCTGCTGATGAGGGTGAGCCTTCTGCACCTCCTGCAGAGCCCACACCTTCTGAGACTTCGACTAAGGACGAGGGCGGACCTCTGATCACTTCTTCCACTTCGATCGAGCCCCCTCAGTCGAGTCCAGAGGTGCCAGCTGCTGACTCCGGTGAGGTGACTTCAGATCACCAGGGATCCCAAGCAGTTCAGCGTGATCACCCCTCAGAGCTCATCATCGGTGATGTGTCTACAAGAACTTTGCGCTCTTCTGTTGACTCTCTTGCTGTGTTTGCTGAATCTGCTTTTGTTGCATCTTTTGAGCCCAAAGACATTTCTCATGCTCTTTCTGATTCTAATTAGATTAATGCCATGCAAGAAGAGCTTGAGAATTTTGTTCGCAATCGGGTTTGGACACTGGTTGAGCTGCCACCCGGATGCAACCCCATAGGCACCAAGTGGGTGTTCAAGAACAAGCAAGGTGAAGATGGGGTTGTGGTGCGCAACAAAGCTCGACTAGTTGCCCAGGGTTTTTGCCAGAAGGAAGGTATTGATTTTGAAGAAACCTTCGCTCCTGTTGCCCGTCTTGAGTCCATTCGCATTCTTTTAGCTTTTGCCGCTTCGAAGGGTTTTAAGCTTTTTCAAATGGACGTCAAGAGTGCTTTTCTGAACGGGTACATAGAGGAGGAGGTTTATGTTAGGCAGCCCCTGGCTTTGAGAACCCTAAGTTTCCTCGATATGTTTTTAAATTGCAAAAAGCTTTATACGGGTTGAAGCAAGCCCCCAGGGCTTGGTATGACCGGTTAAAGCAGTTTTTGTTGGGGAAGGGCTTTGTGATGGGTTCTGTGGATATGACTCTCTTCTTGCTCAGAGATGCTTTAGATTTTTTAGTCACTCAGATATATGTGGACGATATTATCTTTGGCGATACTGTAATGATCTTGTGTCCAAGTTTTCTGAGTAGATGCACAGTGAGTTTGAGATGAGCCTCATGGGTGAGCTCAAGTACTTTCTAGGGCTCCAGATCAAGCAGACCAAGGACGGCACCTTCATCCACCAGGGTAAGTACACTCGAGACATGTTGAAGAAATTCGACTTTGGTGGAGAGCTGAAGCCTCAGATGACCCCAATGGGTACATCTGGGGGCTGGACAAGGACGAGAGCGGTGTCAAGGTCAACGAGAGAGAGAGAGTTTCGAGGGATGATCGGTTCGCTGCTGTACTTGACGGCGACGAGGCCAGACATACAGTTCGCCGTGGGACTGTGCGCACGCTTCCAGTCTTCACCACGCGCGTCTCATCGGCAAGCTGTCAAGCGCATCTCCAGGTATCTTACCTATGCGCCTGATCTTGGTCTTTACTACTCAGCATCATTCCTGATCTTGGTCTTTACTACTCAGCATCATCATCTCTTGATTTATCTGGATTTTCGGACGCTGACTTTGGTGGGTGCCGGTTGGATCGCAAGTCGACTTTTGGTACTTGCCAGTTTCTTGGTTCTTATCTTGTTTCTTGGTCTTCTCAAAAGCAATCTGGAGTTGCTCTTTCGACCACTGAGGCTGAGTATGTAGATGCTGCTAGCTGCTGCTCATAGTTGGTTTGGATGATTTCCACTCTGCGGGATTTTGGGTTGTTCTTTCCTACCAGAGTTCCCTTGTTTTGCGACAGCACTAGTGCAATTAGTGTAGGGAAAAACCCATGTCTCCATTCAAAAACCAAACACATTGATGTGCGCTTTCATTTTCTGCGGGATCAATATGAGAAAGGTGTCATTGACCTTTTTCATGTTGATACCCATCATTAGTTGGCTGACATTTTCACCAAACCCCTAGATCGGTCTACTTTTGAGCGTTTGCGAGGGGATTTGGGTGTTGTGTATCCTTTTTAGGATATTTTGCGTCAGTTTTCTTTCTTCTTTACTCTTTTCTTGAGTCTTCTTTTTGTGTGTGTTCATATCTTGCATATTCACATATCACACTTTAGAGCTGCTTCTGTTATATGATTGAACTGCTTTACTTATTCTAGCTGGTACATGCTTTTGATTACTTGTCAATGATCATGTCTTGTCTCAGTTCGCCTGATAAGTCTGATATCTGTCATATGCATGGTTTTTATGCTTTAAATTTGAAAAATGATCACCATTGCCTCTAGTAACTAGCATGGGTAGGCTGACTGTTTTTGCTATCTGTTACATGCCTTGTAGCTAGTTCCTGACTTAGATGCAAACATGCAACTTGGACATCCTTCCGCTTTAAAAAAACATGGAAATGTGCTATAAAAATCAAGAAAAATGAAAATTCCATGCCTCTTTATGCATAACTTGTAAAGATCCAGGTGACTTTGCTTTGTCGTATTGCTTTGTTCTGGACTACATACCATAGCACTTTGGTATGAACTGGGACAATGTAGTGTATGCCAAGACCAATGTCTTAAGCTTCTGATGGTCCAGTTCTGGCCTAGGCTTGACTTGGTCGGTCAGCGTAAGGTTTTGACACGCAAATAACCCCTGGCATTAATGAAAAAGAGCAAAGAAAAAGCTTAAACATTGAAATGATAACAAGTTTGCTGGAGCACTTTGTTTTGGACAATGCTTATCTTGGTAAATATCAGTTAGCTTTTGCATCTCATGCTTTACCACGCTTGTTTACTCGAAAATGTGGCGATGCTTTTGTTTGCAAAAACTGAAAAATATGTGCTAATGACTTTCTTTAAATATCATCTGTTGCACTGATCATGTCATGTGTCTTAGATAGTATGTCTTTTGCTATACCTGTTAGATGTTGTAATTGCAGTCAATCATATTTGAGAAGCATGCTTTCTACACTCCCTATGCACTCCAGTTGAATTCACTGCATATTTTGAGGGGGAGTTGCATTTCAGGGGGAGTCTGTGTCTCTTTTTTTGAGTGCTTGATGAGTTCACTTGTCAACAAGGGGGAGAAATTTTGGGATAAGAGTTTAAGGGGGAGTTTTTTTGTCTCGCTTACTCTTTTGATATCCTTATTCTGAGATTGCACTCATTTTGAGCTTTTATGTTTTGGTTAACCATAATGACCACTTCTTGCTTTTGTTCGGTTTTTGGTCATTAAGGTTAAACTTTTACCTTATTTTCTTCTTCTTTGTTTTCTGACTCCTCTATGGAGATCGAGGCCCTCATCTCTAGTGTTTGCTCGAACTTGTCGGATGGCGACCGAAGGTCCTTCGGTCCCAACCGCCTCGGTGCAGGCTTCGCTGCCGCAACTGTTGCTGCCTGCGCTTGGGCGGAGCTCGAGCTCGAGCCCAAGGCCAAAGCCTTCGAAGCAACCTTCTTCGCCATTTCTGTGGAGCTTCGGAGCGAAGTATGCTAAAGCTTGCGAAGGGCTCTAAAGCTTGCGAAGGGTGCTTCACGCGAAGCCAAGGACAAGAAGAGAGCGAAGGATGCAAGGCGCTGAGAAGAAAGCAAATGAGAGGTGTGTCGAAGCCATATGCGGTAAACCCCTATTTATAGGCGGTAAAAAGCCCGACGGTTAGCGTGCCGATGCCACTGACAGGTGGGCCTCCAGCGAAGCCGAAGCGACCCGGCGCACTGTAACGGTCAATTTTATAGCCGTTGCGGAGTCAATTGATCTCCCCGAGGTCATTCTGACAACCGACGCAGGCAATTATTACCTGCGCATTTCGAAGCCACCTTCGGTCCAAGCTCCGAAGGCCTATTTTCCCTGAAGTTGCATTTTTCTATCATTTGTCCCAAAGGCGTACGCACCCCTTCGTCCCGAAGGCCTGCAAGCGAGGGGCTACTGTTGGGGGAATAAGTTTTCCCTTGAACAGGGGCCAAATGACGTCAGCCTCCGACAGCCTTCGGCCTGGAGCCCAACACTATCGAAGCCTATTCCTTTCTGAAGAAGCTTTTTCTAAGTCCCAAGGTCCACTTCGAAGCCCTTTGGAGCGAGGCCTCCGAACCCCTTCGGAGCCTTCCGGAGCGAAGCCCTCAAGATCCCTTAAAGTTCGCCAAAAGCTAAATCTCAGGCTAACTTCGAAGTTAGCCTCCGGGCCTTGTTCGGAGTTGGCCTTCGAGCTCTGCTCGGAGTCAACCTTCGAGCTCTGTTCGGAGTTAACCTTCGAGCTCCCTTCGTAGCCCCTCAGAGCCAGTCTCCGGACCCCTTTCTGCCAATTCAAAGCTAAGTCTCCAAGAACCCAGTTCGGAGCCCAGTTCAGAGTCCAGTTCGGAGTATACTTCGAAGCCCACTTCGGAGTGTACTTCAAAGCCTTCCTTTGCGGCCTCCGCCTGAAGAGCTCCGGCCCCTGCTCCGAATCCAGAAATATCTGCACCCCGCTACAGTGTAGAAGTCATACCAGGGGCCCTCTGCCCCTAGTATGTCGTTTAACTGGTCAAGAAGTGACGTTGTCTGACACATCTGTAAAGCTGTAAAGCACTTTGTACAGTAGCTAGCTCCTTTTCCCCCTTTTGTCCCTATGAGCCTATGACTTATAGAGGACATTTTGGTTTTTTCCTTTGGCCCGCGTGCCTATAAAAGCAGGGCCAAACCCTTTTAACAGGTTAGCTTCTCCAGGGGCCATGAGGACCCTGAGATTCATTAGACTCCATCATGGCATACTATGCCAAATCCACCACGAACTGGATGTAGGGCTATTATCCCTTAGGGGAGGTCCGAACCAGTATAATTTTTTCCCCTTCTGAGAGAACCCTCCGAGGTTCATTTTACACACCATATACACACATACAAACCTGTGCTATAGCTAACACAATTGCTACAACAACACTGTTTCCTAGAAGTCTACATTAGCTTTGCAACTGAATGAAATACCCTCTCTCAGTGGAGAGTTTCATTTCACTATTTCTTAGGCTAACCAGTGTAATTAAATGTAACTAGCTCTCATGAAATACCATCTCTCTGATGAAACGATTTGGCTCTCAGTGAGCGTTTCATTTCGCTTCATCCGTCTTGGAAATGAGTTAGCACCATGTCATGGTGATGACACTACTTTTTTCTCTTCTCTCATTAATTGAATGTCATGTCAGTAAAAAATCTGACGTGTTATGATAATTAATACCGTAAAACTTTTTATGAAACCCCTATTGTGAATAGACTTATAACTTGTTTAGATAGCTTTTGACATCTACAACTGCTCTAGAATCTAAAATCCCCCGAACATTTTAGATTCTTATTTCAAATCGTAAAAAGCTATAGAAATTTTAAATATATATTTTTAAAAAATTTAGAAAATACTAGTTTTTTAGATTCTCGCTGTTTGCACTCGGAACGTGAAGCTCCGAACATGCATAATGCATTTAGGCTTACGCGGTGAAGAGAACAATTCAATGGGAAGATTAAAATTTAATGCGAATTCGTACATTCTCAAGGAGCAATTGATAAATGTCCCCTTCCCGGGGGCAGACAGGACACAAGCGGACCTCGGCAACTCGCTCTCCGTCACACCCACACATCTCACCCCACCGCACCTTCCCCCCTCGATCTCCGTCGCCGTCTCCCCCCGCCCCATTCTTCCAGAACCTTCCCCTCCCCGAACCTTCCAGAACCTCTCGATCCCTCCCAGCCACTCCGGGATCCTCGCGCCATGGTGTCGTGACGGGCGCCCCCAATGGATCCCAAGTCCCCCGACGACCGCCCCGAGGCCGCGGCGGGGCAGCCGCAGCCGCTGGACTGGCGGTTCGCGCAGGTATTCGGCGAGCGCGCGGCCGGAGAGGACGTGCAGGAAGGTGAGCGCGGCCGCGTGGTCGGATGGCCCTCTTCGTTTCTCCGCGTCGCGCTCCGTGAGATCTGCTAGGATGGCGGCGGCGGCCAGCGCATTATTCTTCCGGGGGGATCCGGGGCGTGGCGCGGGCTGCGAATCGATGGGATTTCTCGTGTAGGCTTTACGGTGATTTGAGTTTCTTGTCCGCTTGGTATTTCGTCGCGATGGTGGGAGTTTTGTTCTATCGGAGCATTCCACAAGACGATCTAGGACGGGGTTCACTGGATAAATGGCACTCACTTCTTCACGTGGGTTTTGGATTACTAACCTATGCCAGGTGTCATGCTGTTAGTTTTTGTTCACTAGACTGTGTTAGGAGCGGGTCTGCCGATGAAGCGAGATATTGGTGCTGGTCAGTGGCGTTTGCTGGTGAAATGTATTGTTTCTGTCCATGGGTAGTAGGAACGTGGGATGGATTTCCTGATTATATTAGCTGACACTTTGCAGCACGGCGCTTAGTGGACTGTTAGAAGTTTGAATTTCTTGTCCGATCATGTGGCTGCATTATATGTTGCTTAAGGTTTCGTAGCGTCGCACTATGGTTTGGCGATATATTTATGAGCTTTTGGCACATGAAGTGGGACTGGAATTAAAGGTAATCTGAAGACCTGCCTAGAGTAATGTTCGCCTCTAAATGTTCCTATCCAGGATTGTAATGTGCTTATGTGCTTGTGAGTTGTGGATGATATGTGGTATCCTATGTTAATTAAAGTTGTTATAAACTTATAATGTCTTGGACATTCGGTTATCAATATTGGGGTAGAGTCCATAATTATGTCAATAGCACACATTTTTTTTCTATTTCCCCTCGCTTTCAGTGGGCCATATTCTTTTATTCATGCATGGATTATGTGATATATTGCTCCATAATTGATTTTTCAGTTTCTCCTGGTTTTGTAGTAAAAAATGTTGGCTTGTTCACTGTTATCAATGAATAATGATATATTTTCTTATGCCCATCTATACTTGTTTTTTTTTGTAACTAAAGACATAGCTTGAATTTTAAGATATAAACGTGACAACAAATTTGATTTTTTTGACTTGCACATGTTAGGTTGTTCTTGTTTCAACCATAGTGTTCCATGATTAGTTTTTCTTCAGGAACTCAGGATCTTCTAGTTTATTCAGTATGCAGTTTTACTTAATACTCAAAGTCATTGATGCGTAGGTAAGATGATGCAGTTTTGGATAGGCAAAGTGTACCTTTAGTTCTACGAATGAGGAGAAATCTGAGACTCCTGCAAATTCTAGTCCCATCACATCCAATTCTGCTACTTGTTGGAAAGTTAGCATAATTCCAAATCCTACTGCTGTGTACTGATGGAAAAATCAGCCAATAACTGCAAGCTATTGAGAGAACTAAACAAGCAAGCAGCTAAGCACAGACTTATCCTAACAGCATCCATGTTCTCTTTTCTTTCTCTTTCATCTTTTATAGAGATCGTTGCATTCCACACAAACCTGTTTGAATGCTTTGTCCCAGGTTTACCTTCTACACTAGAATTACTATAAAATCATCCATTTGTCTTGTCACTTTTAATGAACTGATGTTTGTGGTTCTATTCATTTTGCTTGATGGTTGTATAAATATCTTGAACATGTTTTTTCACAAGCCAGGTTTGATGTATATCTTAATTACATGTCTCCTGTTTCAGTTGACATCATATCTACAATTGAGTTTGAACAATCCGGTGATCATCTTGCCACTGGAGATAGAGGTGGACGTGTGGTTTTGTTTGAAAGAAATGACTCCAGGGATGTAAGTACCATACTAGGTTATATTAATTTCTTGCTTAAATCTCTTGTTCTCATCAAACTCAATTTATATGCAGGGTTCAAGTCGGAGTGAACTTGAGAGACAAGATTATCCGATTGCTAGGCATCTGGAGTTCCGTTACAAAACTGAATTTCAGAGTCATGAACCTGAGGTATGCTATTCTTAAAATGGTGATAATTATATTATCTCCCTATGTCCATGAATCACAGTGACATGTATATCTCCACTATCTTAGGCCCCACTTTGGTTGGATAATTTTGATAAGATTTTCAAACAACAAGATCTTCCAATCTCACCATATGTTTTCGTTTGTGTTGAATTTGTTGAAAACCTTGTGCTCAAAAGTCAAGTCAGGCACTTATAGTTGAGATTTTATATAAAATTTGAAGTTGGAGGAAAAACTCACATTACAATTTTAAACACAAGCATATTAAATTGCCAATTTTGACAGCACAGACAACGGTATGCAAAACTCATCCAGTTTGATATAATTTTTAGCATCCTTCATCCATGGATAAGTGATGTATTCCTGTTTGTGAAATGCATGCATCCAATCTTGTACAAGCCATGTGAAAGTAATGTTAGCACATTTGCTGTCAAAAGATCTCTCACACTGTTATAGCATTTTGAACTGATACCATTATATTAATAAACATGAAATTGATTGTCAAAGTTGTACAGTGGAGCCAGTATCAAAGTCGAAAGCATATGCATTGCATGTTACTACCTTCTAAGTGAAGCTGTTACTCAGTAGTATCGTTGAAGTTGTCAATTGGTTTTTCTGATTTGTATGTAATCCGTGTAGTTCGACTACCTGAAAAGTTTGGAAATAGAGGAGAAAATCAACAAGATCAAGTGGTGCCAAACAGCGAACAATGCACTCTTTCTCTTATCTACAAATGATAAAACAATCAAATATTGGAAGGTATGGAATTATGGATGAAACAGCTGCATCACAAAGCTTGTCTGCTCATTTCATTTCTTATGACTATGATCACTTCCCTTACATACTGCCTCTCATGTTATGAACATTGATTCATGGGTAGGAATGTAGGATAAGGGCCCAAAGACGGATAAATGCGAGATCACTCTCGTCGATGTCAGGAGACTTAGACCATTATAGGGCTAATTTTAGGATTCTTTATATTGCTTAATCAAAACAGAGATACATGGGTCCCTTTTGTAGGGAGGGGTCCCTTGCTACAGTACCTTTTGAACAGTAGCTGATAATAGTAACCCCCCCTAATTTTACAATCTTTATTCTCCTAATCTCTGATTCCTAATTAAACCGATACTTTCCTAACTAATAGATATGATGCTAAATAACTAATCCCTATTGTAGGAAACCAACTAATTATTTAGACAATAGATATTATTATAATGCAAGGTAAATACTTTCCTAACCGGATTGCTATAGTATGTTGGAAATTTATTGAGGAACACATGCACAGAGAGTATGTTGGAGCTGCACAACCGCAGCCGCAGCCTTTTCTAGCAGTGCACACAGCAGTTTTTCTTCCTTATACTTCCTTAATCAAGACGCTAAATACATACTTAAATAGCCAACTAGCAGCCGAACACTATGCATGCATGCATGATGGGACCCAGACACCCAGCCACTACTAATGCATACACCCCATGATCCTGAGATTGTTCATGCACGCAGATGCTCCCATAATGATCTGCACGCAAGCAACCTCCATAGCGCTAATGACACGGCCATTAAGTTAATTATTTGCCCACTAACTCAACTAACATGCAGCATGATGAGCTGGCCATCCCGGCCTTTTCTACCACACCTATTTGTCTTGGATCCGCAGGTCCTAGTAGCACACCCCTACTCTAGGCATCTCCGGTTCTCTTGCACCAAGAATAATTTCATGCAATCCTATACTTAATTGGTACAATTTTAGGCACACCACCAGTTGCACCATACATACATGCAAATATTCTAAAGCAAAAAATTCTAAATTATTTTCTAACACAGTACGTGGTACTAATGTACTATTGCTACAATACCAATGCCCATAACACTTTAGCTCTGTCATGCCTGAACCTTGTACCCAATATGTAGTTTAGAACATGTTTTTGGCACCAAGAGTTATATTTACTGCAAACTTATTTCAGAGTTGTTCCTGTTAATGAGCAGGTGCATTCATGAAAATTTTCTATCTACACAAGTTGGTTCAATCAAGGAAGACATGCTTTTCCTTCTTGTGATATTTATGAATACCAGTGTTCTAAAAGGCGCTAGGCGCTAGTCGGGTGTTGACTGGCCGCCTAGCGCCTAGCGGCGCCTAGGCGGCGCCTGGAGCTGCACACTCCCACCATACAAGACAACACTATATTTTTTACTAAAATAGCAATCAAAACAAAAGTTTTAGTTAAGTTTGAGCATATCAACATGACAACATGTATGATGTATAAATATCATTCCATTCATTCAATCATTTGGTGATTTCGAATAATTTTTTAATATGAATTATGAAGTAGAAGTATGAGCTTACCACATTTTGAAGACTTGTACTGTCACACTCTTGTATCCTTGCCACAAGCCAACAATTAGGTAATGACCATGCCTCGTATAGAATGCAAATAGAATAAAATTAATAACATACCAATAAAAATGAGATGGAATGGTAGATGGAAATATGCAATCAAATGTTTACCTTGAAGGCTTGAACAAGTTAGTGCATATCTGATAGCCTGAACAATAGCCACAACACAAAACAAAGAACATAGAACAAATGAAGTTGAACAATTGGAGTATCAAAATTAAACATTTAGGAAACAAGTTCAAAATCCAAACTCCAAGGTCCAAACATAATTGTTTCAAGGAAATAACAAAATAGGTCCAAATGTCCAATAGGCAATAGCTAGTACAATAAGTCCACACTCTAATTCCACATCCAGTCATCCACAAGACTCAATTGTCATTTATCAATCCTCATCCTCTTGATCATAGTTCTTTGATGGAAGGACTTCATCTTTGTCAGATTCAAAATCAATCTTCTCTTCATCCTCATTGGCCTCCTCTTCATCATCTCCAGAATTAAAGTCATCATCATGAAGATCTCTCATCCTAGTACTTCTACGAGGTCTAGTTGCTTCGGTAGCTCCACTTGCTTCATCAATAAGTCTAAAAGAAAGTCCTGAGACAGGATCAATATCCTCATCATCGGCTCCATCAATGATCCAACCTTGGGCATGATATGCATCTGTAGCTAGGAGCACATCTTTTGAAGGAAGAGCTGGATAGATTCCTCTCCCTAGGGTTGGGAGGATAGAAGAAGGAGAGCCTTACAGGAGGGACCCACACACAGAGGGCCCCACACGACAGACACACACACACACTCTAACACCCCCCGCAGTCGAAACTCCGGCGCAGTGGATGTTGAGACTGGAGCGGAACTCGGAGAAGGTGGAGGAAGGCAAGCCTTTGGTGAAGATGTCGGCGAACTGGGAGGTGGTAGGCACATGTAGAACACGGACATCTCCCACGGCGACATGATCACGAACGAAGTGGAGGTCGATTTCCACATGCTTGGTGCGTTGGTGCTGGACGGGGTTGGTGGAGAGGTAGACGGCGCTGACGTTGTCGCAGTAGACCAAAGTACTCCTGGCAAGGGGGCTATGGAGCTCCCCGAGGAGCTGCTGGAGCCAGGATGCCTCGGCCACCCCATTGGCAACCGCGCGGTACTCAGCCTCGGCGCTGGAGCGGGAGACAACAGGCTGCCGCTTGGATGACCAAGACACGAGGTTGCCACCAAGGAAGATGGCGTAGCCGGAGGTGGAGCGACGCGTGTCCGGGCAGCCCGCCCAGTCGGCGTCAGTGTAAACCACGAGCTCAACAACTGGAGAACGCCGAAGGTGAAGCCCAAAGTCGAGGGAGCCGCGCAGATAGCGGAGAATCCGCTTCATAGCGGTAAGGTGCGGGTCTCGTGGGTTGTGCATGTGAAGGCACACCTGCTGCACCGCATAGGAGATATCCGGCCGAGTGAATGTGAGGTACTGAAGGGCGCCAGCAATGCTTCGGTAGGCAGTGGGATCATCCACTGGTGCACCCTTGGTACTGGAAATCTTAGACTGAGCATCGACTGGAGTGGAACAGGGCTTGCAGTCAGTCATCCCGGCGCGGTGAAGGACATCCAAGGTGTACTGGCGCTGGTGAAGGAAGAGGCCACCAGGGCGGTGTTCCACTATCACTCCCAAGAAGTGATGGAGCACACCAAGGTCCTTCATGGCAAACTCCTGCTGCAACGAGGAGACAATCCGCTGAAGTAGAGACTGGCTGGACGCGGTGAGAACAATGTCATCCACATAAAGCAGCAAGTAGGCTGAGTCAGCACCGTGGTGGAGGACAAATAGAGAAGTGTCACTTTTGGCTTCGCTGAACCCCAAAGACACCAGGAAGGAGGCGAACCGACTGTACCAAGCCCGAGGAGCCTGCTTCAGACCATACAGAGACTTGTTGAGCCGACAAACACGCTCAGGGTGAGCGGGATCCACAAAGCCCGCAGGCTAGCTGCAGTACACAGTCTTCGTCAGGGTGCCATGGAGGAAGGCATTCTTCACATCGAGCTGGTTAACTGGCCAGGACCGCGAGAGTGCCAGGGAGAGAACGGTCCGGACAGTAGCAGGCTTCACCACTGGGCTGAAGGTCTCATCATAGTCAACTCCAGGGCGCTGAGTGAAACCCCGAAGGACCCAGCGAGCCTTGTAGCGATCCAGCGAACCATCTGCCTTGCGTTTATGTGTCCAGATCCACTTGTCGGTGACCACATTGCAGCCAGAGGGGCGAGGCACCAGGTCCCAAGTCTGATTGGCCAGAAGGGCCGCATATTCTTCCTCTATCGCGTGGTGCCAGTGTGGATCCGCCAGGGCGCCACGAACAGTGGAGGGTATGGGAGAGACCGGTGACTCCGTAGCGGCGGAGAGGACCAGGCGGTCAACTGGACGAAGGACCCCCGCAGCCCGCCGAGTCACCATCGGGTGAGTGTGGTGGGGATCGCGGTGAAGGATGGGCGGGTGGTACACCGGCGGCTCGGCGCGAGAGCGGGCCGGTGCAACACCCATCGGGCGACGCTGGTAGACCCGAACAGGGTTGGCGTAGCGGGAAGACGCCGGGGCCCCGCGTGGCGCGACAAGTGTCGCGGGGACACGGGGCACGGCCCGGGCCGTGTCCGGGGCGGGACACGGCGCCGACGGCTGCACGGACGAGGACGCCGGGGCCGCTCATGGCGCGGAGGGCAACGCCGACTGGTGGGGAGTGGCCGCACGTGGCACAGCCGGGGGCACGGGGGCCGCGGGCGGCACGACGGGCAGCTCCGCTGCCACACACGACTCGTCAGATGGAGGGAGAGCCGCCGGAACAGCCGGTGATGTACCTGCAGAAGACAAAGGTGGCTGAACCACCGGGTCAGTAGAAAACAGGGAGTCCAACTCAAGGCTGGTGGTGGGGGTGGAGTCAACGGAGAAAGGAAAGACGGACTCAGCGAAGATGACATGTCGTGAGATAAGAACACGACGAGAGGAGAGGTCAAAACAACGGTACCCCTTATGATCGGGGGAGTAGCCGAGAAACACACACAGGGTCGAGCGGGGCGCAAGCTTATGAGGAGCAGTGGCAGAAGTGTTGGGATAGCAAGCACTCCCGAAAACACGAAGGTGAGTGTAAGAAGGTGGGGTACCGAACAAGGCATGGTGAGGGGTGGGAGCGCACGTGGCCTTAGAAGGCAGGCGGTTGAGCACATAGGTGGCAGTAAGGAGGCTCTCAGCCCAGAAGCGAGCGGGAGCCGAAGCCTGAAAGAGCATGGAGCGCATAACATTGTTAGTGGTACGAATCATGCGCTCAGCCTTGCCATTCTGAGGGGAGGTATAGGGGCAGGACATGCGCAATTGGACTCCCTTCGAAAGGAAGAAAACCCGGGAAGCAGAGTTGTCAAACTCATGACCATTATCACACTGGACTGCCTTGATAGTAACCCCAAACTGAGTAGAAACCCAAGCAAAGAAGTGAGTGAGCGTGGGGAAGGCATCCGACTTGGACCGCAAAGGAAACGTCCATGAGTAGTGAGAAAAATCATCAAGAACAACTAGATAATATTTATAACCAGAAATACTCATGATCGGAGAGGTCCACAAGTCACAGTGAATAAGGTCAAACGCATGAACAACATGCGAGGAAGAAATAGGAAAAGGTAGGCGAACATGATGACCTAATTGATAGGCATGACAAATATGCTCACTAGTAGCCCTAGTACAAGGAATAGAGGAGCTACGACAAAGCTGAGCCTAAATGTCGACACCGGGGTGACCAAGCCGGCGGTGCCAGAGTGTGGAGGACGCTGTGGCGGCAAGGGCGGACGAGGGTGGAGCAGCGGAAGGTGGAAGACGAAGCGTGTAGAGGGGTCCGATGCTGTCACAGCGGAGAAGAGGACGCCGGGTGGCCATATCCTTCACAGTCAAACCAAAAAAGTCAAATTCAACAGAATAGGAATTATCAGTGGTGAATTGACGAATGGAAAGAAGATTGTGAACAATGTCAGGAGCAACAAGAATATTTTGCAGGCGAAAAGACCCACAAGGAGTCGCATCACCCACGGAGGTGACCGGAAGACATGAGCCATTTCCAACCATGATGGAAGAAGGGTGAGATGGGTGGGGGGGCCTGTGAGAGGAGATAATACCATCATGAGGAGTGGTGTGGAAGGAAGCACCCGAGTCGGCTACCCAATCCGTGGCGGCCGGCGGAGTCAACGCCATGGTGTTGAATGACTGTGCGAGGGTCGTCTGATCCCACCCACCAGACCACGGGCCCCACGCCGAAGGATCAGGCGGGACCGGCCACCCGGTGAGCATGGCCGCAGGTGGGGTAGGAGGCCGAGGAGTGAACTGTTCCGGCCACATGGAAATGCGCCCCGTCCATGGGTTGGAGAAGGATGGCCAGGGCGCACTCCCGGCGGCAGGGGCTGGTGTGGCGGAGGTAGGAGCCGGAGCGCGAACGGTACCACCACGGCGCCCCCCTCCCCGGCGACGACGATCGCCACCACGACCCCCACCGCTAGTGGTGGAACCGGCGGGAGGAGTACCAAGAAGGGAGGGAGCCGGCGACGGCGGTGGGTGGGAGGTCGGCCGGTTGGAGCCGGAGGTGACTAGAGCAGTCGTGGTAGTAGATGTGGGAGCGATCCCCCGAGTCAGCTCCTCGAGGACAAGGTCATCACGAACCTTGTGGAAGGAGAGGAACGACACTGTCCCGGTGATCCACGTCCGGAGATGGGCGTAGCTGTCGCCGAGACCGCGGAGGATGTTGAGGACAAGAGTGCGGTCCGCAACAGGCTCGCCAAGGTCACGAAGAGAATCCGCCATCCCCTTCATGCGACGACAGTACTCCGAGATGGAGAGATCCCCCTGGACGAAGGTGCGGAAGGCACAACTGGAGAGCACGAGCCTCACGGTTGCCAAGGAACTGCCCCTTGATTGCAACCCAGGCCTGCCGAGCGGTGCCACCAAGTTCCCGCACGATGTCTTGGAGCTCGACAGTGATGGACCCAAGGATCCATGACAGCACCACGTTGTCCATGCGCCGCCAAACGGACCCCTGGGCGACCACCGGAGTGTCGATGAGGACGTGGTCATCCAGGGCATAGCGTTGGAGGGTGAGGAGCACCAGATCGCGCCAGCGTGCATAGGAGGACGATGAGGGATCAAGGGTGACTGGCACAAGCGCCCGGATGTTCTGGACACCGGCCGCCTAGGCGTGGAGCTGTGCGGCACCCGGATCTGCGGCGACAGCTGGAGTCGCGGTGGCAGTGGGGTCAACACCCCTGAGGTGATGCTCGACCTCAGCAACATGCTGGGCCAGTGCATCAGCGGTTTGGCGTGCATTCTCCCAAGCAAGAGCGGCTGCCCGCTCGCACGCCCGAGCAGCAGCGGCGGCGGTCTTGGCAGTGGCAAGGGCGGCATCAAGGGCAGCGTCGGCAGCCACCACATCGGTAGGGGCCGGCCAGCCCGAGGCCACGGTGGTGGGGAGGGGCGGCGACCCACCCAAGTTCGGCCAGGCCATGGCCGTGGCGGGGGGAAGGGGGGCGGCGCCCCAGGGGCCTGGGGAAGGCCGGCGAGGCCGGCGGCAGCAAGAGGGCCCCCCCATGGTCGGCCAGTCCAAGGCCGTGGCGAGGGGGAGGGGGGGCGGCGCCCAGGGGCCTGGGGAAGGCCGGCGGCGCCAGATCCGGCCGCCCCAGCGTCGGGTCCGGGCGGGGCGGCGGCGAAAAGGCATGGGGGGAGGCCGGCGGCGGCAGAGCCGGCCACGCCGGCGTCGAGGCAGGGCGGGGGGAGGCCGGCGGCGGCGAAGCCAGGCGGGGGTAGGCCGGCGGCGGCGAAACCCGGCGGGGGGAGGCTGGCGACGCCCGATCTGTCCGTCCCGGTGACGGATCTGAGCGGTGGGAGGCCGGCGGCGCCAGATCTGGCCGCCCTGGCGTCGGATCCGGGCGGGGGGGGGGGGGGTGGCGGAACCCAGCCCAGGAAAAGGGGAGGAGGAGGCCGAAGACGAGAAGGAGAAGACGGTGCTCGCCGGAGGAGGCTCGCCGGCCATGGAGGCGGCGGCGGCGGCAGGAGAGAAGAGGGGGGAAGGAGGGGAGCCTAAGGCTCTGATACCATGAAGGAAGAGCTGGATAGATTCCTCTCCCTAGGGTTGGGAGGATAGAAGGAGAGCCTTACAGGAGGGGCCCACACACAGGGGCCCCACACGACAGACACACACACACTCTAACATCTTTATTATTGCCATTATGCTTCTCTGTCTTCTTCAACAACCTTGCATTGAATTGAACATATACTAGGTTGTTTAGGCGGCCAACTCCAAGTCTATTTCTCTTCTTTGTATGAACCTAACAATCAGATTATATAAATGATAAATGATAATAGCTAACAATCCTAACATAGAATGGAAAAGTACAAAACTTAAGTACTTGAGGTTTGTAAATACCATATCAAATGTGCTCCAGTTCCTTTCACAGCCAGATGCACTAGAGGTCAAAGAGAGGATTCGTATAGCCATTTTTTGTAAAAGAGGAACATGACATCCATATGTTGCCCACCAATCAGCTGTGTTTATTCAAATGATTAAAGTGCATTCTTATAGTGTTCGGTTAAAAAAATGAAGGCTCACAAGTTAAAAGTAAGAAACTTTTCCATTACCACTTACCAGGAACAAATGTGATCTTCTGACATCCAAGTTTTGCAATTGCTTTGCCAAATAGACCTTGTTGATTCTTAAACTTAAGAAATTCTCCATTAAGAATTTGAGATTGAATCTCATAATCTCCATGATAGAATATCTCAGCACACTCAATCAACCCATCCATAATAGCAGAATATCTCTTGTTCTTCTTTTGTTGATTTAGGGCAAGCCCTCACATTGCCCCTTATGTGAGCAATATGCTCTTTAATCCTACGTACCCCTCCGGACATTCTATGACCACATAGCAAACATTCAACCTTGTCTTTATTGTTTGGGTCATATGTCTTGCCGAAATCCCATCCCAAATCATCGAAATTTCTCTTATGGAGAAGCACATCACTTATTTCGACAGTAGCACTAGCGGTTGATGAAAACCTACATGTGCATAATAAATTAGGCATTGATAATTTGTATTAACTCTTAATAACATAATTGATATTTCACATTTAAATATGTCACAATTCACAAAAGCAACAATTTTGCACTTACAAGTATATAACATGATAAGTTGACAACATCCACCCCCAATCAACCATCCAATAACCAATTAACCATTGACCAAAGTATGAAATAACCACCACATACAACATCATTCCAACAACCATCCACCAACACCAAGTATCAAACCACCACCACATACAAGATGAAAAAATATAGGACAAACAAAACGATTAGTATAATATACATTAATTTCAACTTGAAACATGAAACTTTAGTGATTTAGTCACTTACTTGCTCGATGTTCCCGGGTTGGATGACATGGTTAAAATTGCAAGAGCCTAGAAGTTAAAAACTGAAAATGTAGGCAAATTACAATTAATAATTAACTTAGAATATGAATGTATGAATCAGTGAATTACATTCTACAAATCTACATTCTACAAATTTACATTAATACATTGACTACAATCACAACATTTATTCATTTACAAATTACAAAATCAGTATGTGCAACAGACAACAGTGCAAAGTGCAAACAACTAACAAGTAACAAGGCATAAATTGTAAAGGGCAAAGGCAAACCGGACTGGCTGGGGCCTGGAGCGGACTTTGGGCGCAGGGCGCTAGAGTGCGTGAGCAGCAGCACTCCGGCGGACTAAGCCGCGCCGGAGACCAGAGGGCAGAGCCGCGCGGTCGGAGACTAGAGGGCAGGGCCGCAGAGCGCGACAGAGCACGACTGCACGAGGCCGCCGGAGTCGTTGCGCGCGAGGGAAGATTGCTAGACGGAGGCGCGCGCGAGGCTGGAGTCCAGACCAGAGCGCGGCAAAGTGGCGAACGGCGGCGAGCTGGCGAGGTGGCGACGCGTGCGGCGTGGCGGCGGGTGCGGCGAGCCTAGGCGCATGCCACGGGTGAGTACCAGCCACCAGGAAAATAAAAACCCTAGGTTTTTTTGCGTTTTACCCCCCACAATCTGTTTTTTTTTGCGTTTTCGCCGTCGCCGCCCAGGGCGCATAGGCGCCGCGGTCAACGCCCAGGGCGCGGTTGACCCGCCTAGGTGCCCTGGCCGCCCAGCCGGCCGCCAAAGCCCTCCGCGCGGCACAGGGGCGGCGCCCAGCGCCTAGCGCCGCCTAGGCGCCCGCCTAACCCCGCCTTTTAGAACACTGACGAATACAAATGAACTGTACAATTCCTTACAGTTCTTGCTTTCTTTGTTCAGCTATTATTGTCAAATGCAAGCATAATCCATGTATAGTATTTGGTGCCTTACTTCTTTGCTATCTCTACAGGTGCAAGAGAAGAAAGTAAAACGAATTTCAGTGATGAATCTGGACACTTCTCAAAGTTCAGACAATGGTACAACTTCCAGTTCAGGTAGTAGTTCCAGAGCTCTTCTTCCAAATGGCAGATGCTCAGAGAAGTTAAACTGCCCAAACAGCGACCTATCATTTCCTCCTGGAGGATGTGCATCATTGCGTCTGCCTGTGGTAGTTGTACTTATCCCACTTTATTCATTATCTCTCAGCTGCAATTCTTTTTGTTCTGTACAGCACCATACTTATCAGCAGTGTGTGCATGTACAATAAGATTCCTTTTGGCATGAATACATATCAATATACTTTCTTGTGAGTTCTGACAACTTCATATATTTTTACAATATATGACCGATTATTTTCATTTACCATGTATGCAGGTTACAGGTCAAGATTTGAACCATGTTGCAAGATGCAGGCGTGTATATGCACATGCTCATGATTATCATATTAATTCCATTTCAAATAATAGGTTAGCTACCTTCCTGATATTATGGATACATGACTGTATTTGTGTTTAGTTCATTACTTGTTTTATTGGCTGCAAACTTTTGCAATGCTTATTTCATCACCCTCTCTGTCAGCCTGTGTATTTGTAACCTATAAAGGCTATAATTCTAGTATTCTACCTGCCTCGGTTGATTTTCAAATCATGATCATAATTCATAATGCTGACGTAATGCCCTCATGTCATTTTACTCCCAGTGATGGTGAGACATTTATATCAGCAGATGATCTGCGAATAAATCTTTGGAATCTGGAAATTAGCAACCAGAGCTTTAACATTGTTGACGTGAAGCCCACAAACATGGAGGATCTAACTGGTAAACTTTTCAGTCTGAGAAAAAACTAGTCATGCTGAGCATTGAGCTCCTGTTTATTGTAATTGTTAAACACACAAATGCTAAGTTGCTAACTGGTCAGTCCACAGTCCAGTAGCCTAATATTCTTTATTGAACTCTTGATTATTGGAGTAGGATGCATATAAAAGTAACCAGAGTCTTTCTATCTGCAACCATTGACATCCTGGAGTTGTTAAATGATGTGCACGCTATACAAGTTCTCTTGATATTTTACTCCTTATAAAAGGAGTTGGTGTTGTTGTTGGTATGCTCGACACCCCACTCCAGATATGTTGTGAGAGTATCTATGTAGAGATACATGCGCCAAACCATTGTGAAGAGGTGAATTATTTGTGAGTATGTATTTATGGTTGCCTGTTGTGATTACTTTAAATGTGAGGAAAACTATTTTTTCCATTTGTGTATTCCTAGATCTTGTTTATTTGAGACCCATTGCAACACATGGGCAAATATGCTAGTCCTAATATGCAGTTGTATTTACCATGTGGATGTCCCAATTGTTGGAAACATGAAATAGTGACCCACATCATCATGCACTGATTTGAAATATTTTCCATATTCTGTCATATGGGGCCAGCACTACCAGCGCTGGACCTGGGCTAGGGATGCAACCGGATCTGGCGCGGCAGGACAGGCCGCCCCCTAGTTAGGGGGATTTGCTTCCCAAAGTAGTTATCTAAATTAGTTAAGATATACTCAGGATATTTCCCTTCTATATGTCCTTAGGCTCTATAAATAAGATGTAAGCCCCTTGGGCAGATTCAAGCAATAAAAGATCAATCTCCAATGTCTGCCTCAATTCTCTATATCTCCCCTGTTCTCCAACATAGCTCGGCAAGTGGAACAACCCCATGCCAGCCTATCCGGCAGCTACGATCTATGCAGTCGAGGGCCCCCAACCCTAGGGGCCGACGCCCTTGACATATTCTGGTGGGAACGGATATTGGATGTAAAGCAAATTCCTGAGGAAACATCACCCTGCAGCCATATGTTGGTATGCTAGCTAGCAGTTTATTGCGTATGTGACTACGTGTAGACATGTAGCTCAATGTTGGTCATCAATATATGGCAACTTTCATGCAAGGTTGTGGAATACTGAGTTGGAATAGCTGTTGCTTTATAGGAAAATGGTGGTAGTGAAAACAAAGATAATCTGTTGTTGCTTGAACTCAAAAATCAATATGTTACTTGCATTTTGATCCCCAATTTATTTGTTGATCGGGTTGATATGGTCGCACCTTTGACTTTCTGTAAAATCTCGATCCTCTTATTTCATTATTTCTCTTAATGTCTGAACAATTCGTGTTGGTTTTATTGTTTATTTGGTCTGTGGACTGGCAACATGTTTCACACTTTCACATGTTATAAATTCTTTGAAAATTTCAGAGGTGATCACATGTGCAGAGTTCCATCCAACTCATTGTAATACATTAGCCTATAGTAGCTCGAAGGGCTCTATCAGGCTTATTGACCTGCGACAATCAGCATTGTGTGACAACCACGCTAAACTGTCAGTAATTTCCCTTTCATTTCCAACGTAACATATATCATCATTTAGAAGGCAATGCTTAATGGAATAATGGAATTGAAGAATTGCATTATTGCAAACATTTGAAGTTCATTTATGTGAAAAATTTGCACAAGCTGTTCTGTTCACTAATTTAAAGGGTGCAACCTGCACAGATTTGAAGAGCATGAAACAACTGGATCAAGGTCCTTTTTTACAGAGATAATTGCATCAGTTTCAGATATAAAGTTTGCAAGGGATGGAAGGCACATTCTTAGTCGTGATTATATGACCCTCAAGGTCTGTAATTGAAATATCCTTCCTATTACTTGAGTTTTTAAGTTTTTTGCTTTCAATGTAATTGACAAATGACAAGGCACCACTTGTTTGATTTGAAAATCATGTGAAGTGTGAACATGTTCTTCATCTTGAATTCTTGATGCTCCTATGTTGCAATGCACTTTTTGATATATTGAGTTCACATGTGATGTTATAACTTACAACTTATAAATAAGTTGTATATATGTCACCGGTTGGGGTTTCCGTAGAATTGGAAGGAACTGATCTTCGTAGATTATACTGAAATAGGTAGCTGGTCGAGGGCCTAGACCCCTCCGTCGTGGCGACACCATTGTGGCGACGCGACGAAGAGGCAGTGATATAGGGAGGCAATGCCTAATCTGAATACTCAACACCTAAACTCCTATTGAGATCCTATTTATATAGGCACAAGACCTGATCCTTTGATCTAATCTACTAAACAGAATTATAACTAACCTAATCTGCTAAATCAGAAAACAGAATTATAACTAATCTAATCTGCCCTGGCCGGCAGGGGCTTGTCGGGCCTGCTACCCGTGACACTTCTCCCCTCCTAGAAACGTAGCTCGTCCTCGAGCTGCTAAGTCATTGGAGACACGACAGTGCTCGGCGGGGACATGGTGCTCGGTGGGGACACCGTTCTAGTCGGAGACAGAAACGGAGCGGAGGAGATGCAAACGATGGTGGCAGCCACGGCGGTCGACGGCATCGCTCCATGCGGGGAAGCAACAACCCACGCAGCAGCCAGCGGCGGTGCCGCACCGTGTAGGGCAACGACAACCTATGGCAGTGGTGCACCATGCAGGGGTCTGCGGTGGGACCGTGGAGGGATTGGGCGGCGACGTTGTAGGTGCGGGCCACCTCCTTGGCGGAGTTGAAGGTGCCCAACCAGATCGGGGTCGTCTTCGTTGGGTCTCGAATCTTGGCAGCGTAGCGCCCCGACGGCCGCTTCCGCACGTTGAGGTGTTGGATCTCCGGCGTTGGCTTCAACTACTTTAACTCCGACGTCGCGGGGTGCGTCTCGGAGGCGAAGGCAGAGGCGGGCTGCAGCAGAGGGAGCTCGTCTAAGGCTTGGCCAGTGGCGGCGTCTCCCTTCCCTCCTCCCCCTTGTAGATCCATGGGAACCGGTGTAAGATTGGGAATTCATTGCAGCGGATGGTGAACCTGAGCCGTCTGATACCAAGTTGTCACTGGTCAGGGTTTCCGTAAAATTGTAAGGAGCTAATCTTCATAGATTATATTGAAATAGGTAGCTGGTTGAGGGCCTGGACCTCTCCGTTGCAGCGACGCGGCGAAGAGGCAGGGATACAGGGAGGCAAAGCCTAATCTGAATACTCAACACCTAAAGTCCTATTGAGGTCCTGTTTATATAGGCACAAGACCTGATCCTCTGATCTAATCTACTAAACAAGATTATAACTAACCCTAATCTGCTAAAACAGAAATCAAAATTATAACTAATCTAATCTGCCCTGGATGGCAGGGGCTTGTTGGGCCTGCTACCCATGACAATATAATACCCCTGCATTAAGTTTCTGGTGTTTTGAACCGCAATCCCTCAGTTTTCTATCATCTCTAGTAGATTTGACTGAACATTTCCTCTGTTCTCTGCAATACCTAACAATGTCACATGGTATTTTTTTTAAATCTCAACTAATTGATTGGCCAGAAAAAATAGCTTTAGCAATACTTTTACATAGTTCCTTAGTGAGGATTGAGACATCATTGTTCTTTCTCTGCCAAAAAACAAAAAACGGCATTTGAACTAAAATGACTCAAATGTATGTATCAAATTTAAAACCATGGTGGTCTTGATAATATTTTTGTCTTTTTGCAGCTGACTCTAATTCTGTGCATCATATATCTAAGTAGTTTAATCTAAGAAATTCTGGATTGAGGAACTTCTCACTTTCCGAGAAGTTATTTACTGCATGAAATGTCTTTACTTCATCCTTCCTTTTTGTTTCTTCAGTTATGGGATCTAAACATGGATTCAGGCCCGGTTGCAATGTTCCAAGTTCATGAATATTTAAGACCTAAGGTGAAGTTCTGCATTCTGATGATAGGAAAACAGCCTTGTTGATATGTGCTACAACAATGTAATGCTGTGTTAATGTATTCTTTTGTAGCTTTGTGATCTATACGAAAATGATTCAATATTTGACAAATTTGAATGTTGTCTGAGTGGGGATGGACTTCGTGTTGCGACTGGCTCTTACAGGTATGCCTGCTCTCATTATGAGCTATGAGAGCTGCTAGCTATTATTTTATTTGGACCTACCATATGCTTTACTCTCATTGTGCCTTCAACTGCAGTAATTTATTTCGTGTTTTTGGTTGTACTCCTGGAAGTGGGGAGGCAACCACCTTAGAAGCAAGCAGAAATCCCATGAGGTATGCATTATTGTTTATATTGTTGTGAGTGGGTGTAAGTTATACTCTGTTCCCCATGATTTCCCATTGAAGTTAGCTCAATACAGCTGCCTAATTCTGCTATTTTGTTATTTTTTACAAAGCAGTATTTTATTTGAGTTTCCTTTGTCAAAGTTGGTTGGATTAGCAAACGTTCAACATAGGTGATCAGTGGCAATTTAACAAGTCATGTCAACACCAACCTAACACACTCATGCTTCTTTTTTTAAAGTCTGACTAAACTTCTTTTCTACTGTTGGCATTGAAAATTATAGGCGCCAGGTTGCTAACCCAACAAGGCCTGCACGGACCTTGACCTCTTTGACCCGTGCTGTGAGGAGAGGTATGTTACTCTCTTTTCTCTTTAGGCTTAATTATTTCGGACACATAAATGAAGACTAGGACTGACCTAGTCGTGTTTCCAATTTCATCGCCCTTTTTCTCATCATTAGCTCATATGGCACAGGTGGGGACAATCCAGGAGTTGATGCTAATGGGAATTCTTATGACCTTTCAACAAAGTTGCTCCATCTTGCATGGCACCCAACCGAGAATTCCATCGCGTGTGCTGTTGCAAATAGCTTGTACATGTACTATGCATAGGTAACGCGTTAGAGAAATTATTTTTTGGGTTTGGTTGACATGAAAGCCTTCGACTTTCACATGCAACCAGGGATTTGGTGCAAGGATATTGTCAATTCCATGATCGGGGCCAAAAGAAGCAGTCGGTTCCCACAAGATCACGTCCAATGCTACGCCACCCTACCAGGCTGCTCCCTTCCAATTCTTTAGTAAATGTGAAATACATATTCTAATCATGTTAACATTTTTGGTCTCAAGATATTATTGTAGCTGCCTTGGTCTTGTAGCCAGAATTAGCTGTTGAAAGATAAAACAGAAGATAGCAATGCTGATGCTAATTTCATTGAAGGTCACAGGAATACCTGCTTACCAGGGCTGTAAGATTTTATTTTTTATGTTCTTCACATGTAGTGCCACATAGCCAGGGGTAACCATCTGTTATTAACATCCAAATATCTGAACATAAAATTTTACTACAGTTATTGTGTTCATAGAGTGGTTCAAATAAGTCAGCACCATACTAAACTTTGCTCGTTGTTGATGGGTTCATTGGATCTTCGCTGCCCTTGCATCATTTATGCTTCATCCCAAATGATCAAAATTCGTGGTCTGTATCTCCACTCTTGCTAGATCTTTCCCTAAGATGAAATGTGTACTTGTGTATAACACACTTTTCTCTCTTAGTTGTAGCGACTATACTCTACATCTTGGCAGGCAGACATCCATGGAAATTTTGGCTTCGATAACAAGGCTCTATCAGTAGCCAGTAGTAGTAAAAATTTGGCTGATGGAGCCCTCATCTGAGTGAGGTAGGTGCCGTGGAAGCTGAAGCTGAAGCTGCCGCTGCACTACTGCAGTCCTGACCCTTTCCTGGAACCACGCAGGTTTCTCTTTCGCGGTGTTTGGTTTGGTTCGTCTGTTTGATTGCTTGCTCGCTCGTTTTTTCAACCCCCCTGCCGTGCAAGTTGCGTTACGTTTACACCGTGCTGGGAATTCGGTGCAATCCAAATGCTTCTTTTTTTTTTCTCCTGTTCGTTTTATAGTCTGGGTCCCGGCAATTAATCTTTGACAGGTCGTGTGCAGTGCAGCTGTGAAGCTCCTGGCCGACACCCACCCCTGGGTTGGGTTTGAATGTGTGATCTTGACACTTGTGGTTTTTCTACCGGCCGTGGTTTCATACTTTCATTATTCCAGTTTACGTTGAGGCACCGCCGCACCAGGCTTGGGTTCCTGCCTTGCTGGGCGCACACACACTGGACGTGCGCTTTCATAGAGTAAATTTAGCAGCCGTATTTAAGTACTCGCAATACTGGAGCAATTGCCTGATTATATATGACGAGAAAGCAAGTTCGCAGAGAATCAAAATTGGTGTCCAGTGCAAACCCCAAACCCCAACGTACGGTCAAATTCCAACGCCCCCTACAAGTGGTTCTACGTAATTGATGGCTTAGAGAATGTTGGTGCGGAGCTACGTAATTGATCGTTTAGACAAAATTATAGATACCTGATATTAAATAAAGTTACAAGGGTTGTCTCAATTCAATTGGTTATGGAGCCTAGATTTTAGTGGTGTCACCCAAGTTCAACTCTCAATGACCACATCTCATCTGATAGCAATGATTTGATTGACGGAATGACTAATATTTATATACTCTCAATAAAAACCAAAACGATTATTATTTGTACACCACCGTACATTCTCAATAAAAACCAAAACGACTATTATTTGTACACCGTTGGAAGAAGTAGCAAATATAAAAACTATTTAATATTGTCTAAAGTTATATTGGCCGTAGCAGACACATCTGCCTATCAATTTCTCCCATGGCGTTCTTGGTCTCCTCCAGATTCATCGGCGGCTACTCGGAAGTCGGAAATTGGAATGCGGAAACCTCCAAAACCAACCCAGCCTTCTCCGTGATTCGGTCCCATCAATGACCGGTGGGCCCCTGGCTGTTGACCGGCACAACTGTACGGCACATCGTACGAACATAATAAAACATTTGTTTAAACCATGATAAGCTTCAACGAAGTTTCTTTTAAAGTATTTTGAAGGATTTAACATAATTCCTGTGAAAATTCGTAAAATTTTTGTGTTTCAAAGTGTTGCAATGTCCATGAGTCTAAAAGGACAATTGCAATCTTCAGTTTTTTTAGACCCTAGTTATTTTGGCTTTTTAGTAGTTTTTCACTTTAAAAAGTCGAAAGCTCAAAAAAAAAACAGTTAGCTTCTAAGCAAGCTTTCTAAAAACCAAAAATCACAGAAGCTATGTTTATATGGAAAGTCCAGAAACAGTGAAACGTGAGTTTTCCACAACTTTCTATCTTTATCTGCGTTGTCTCCCTCTCCTTCGGTTGTCCGGCGTCGCTCCGTCCGGCATCGCCTCGGCCGGCTTCACCGCCCCGTCTGATGTTGCCCCGCCTTTCCCCGCTGCCCCACTCGGTGTTGTCGTCGCCCGGCCTCACTGCCCTTTCCGGCACAACCGCGCCCCGTCCTTGCGGCGATATTTTGTGGACCTCACAAACTCACTCCATCCTATAATTCTAAAAGGTAGGTTGCCAAACGGTATTAACTTTCTAAAAGCTAGCTTTCAGAAAGTCACCCTTCTAAGTTGTAAACGCCAAAAATTAGTTTTTTAGAAAACTTAGAAAATTAAAGCTCAAACAAACAAGGCTCTAACGTTGCGAAGGAAAGCTATCCAATTTGTTTTTACCCATGATACTGACCTACTATTTACAATTCATTGGTCATTGGTGAGGTATTTACAATGTTATTCCACACTTAAGATTGCCATTACAAAATCCCCCTCACTATGATCATCAAAAGTAAAAAAAAGAGGAAAAATAAAAATAGCTTCTCTTTGACCTCTCTTTTCTTGGCAACATTTGGATTTTTTTTCCCTCCGTCCCTACAAGAGATTAATGTATTTGCGGCACGTACGGCGACGAGACCAACAAAAACGGCAAAAACACGGACGAGATCGAGCTGGTGGCCGGAGCGGGAGCTTCTTTGGTCTCCTCTCCTCAGCTCTGCGCGCGCGCCGGCGTGACCTTGCACGCCGCCTTCGCGGCGGCGGCGGCGGCGGCCGCGTTGCCCCAGCTCTGGTCGCGCAGGAAGAGGCAGACGGCGGAGCAGTCGTCCACCCTGGACGTCGGGAACTTGGTCTTCCACCTCTGCACGGCGGCCTGTACCACCGCCTTGGACGCGTGCTGCTTCCTCGGCGTGGCGCACACGATGGACACCACCTCCTCGTTGCTCAGCACGTCCCACACCCCGTCGCTGGCGAGGACGATGAACAGGTCGGCGCCGGTCACCCTGTGGGCCGTCAGCTGCGGCGTCGAGATGACGCCGTAACGCTTCAGGCTGAAGTCCCCCAGCGACCTCGACATGGCGAGCCCCGGGCTGTTCTCCACCGGCAGCCACACCCTCATCACCCCCGGCTCGTCCTTGAGCCCGAACACCCTCCCCTCGCAGCTCTTGATCCTCGCCGCCTCCTCTGCAAATCCCAAAATCAATCAATCAGCCACATGCTCAAGAATCGTCCATCCAATGCTGCAGTGGAGGGTACTCACGAGGCACGCCGGCCTTGTGGTCGACGGTGAGCTGCACGGCCTTCAGGTACCCCGTCTCCGACATGGTCGCAAGAACGGCCCTCGAGTCGCCGAGGTTGGCGATGATCAGATCCTTCCCCTGTCACCGACGAACAGACGAAATTCTCAGTCAGATCAAGATCGCCGGAGCAATTCCAGGCGCAAAGATTGCAGCTTTCTGATGCAAGCACGCAAGCACCTGCTTGATGGCGCACACGGCAGTGGTGCCGCTGAAGGCGCAGTCGATGTTAGCCTGGAGCTTGAGCTCGCCTTCCATGTCGGTGAACGCGTTCGTGCAGGCCTCCCTCCACTCCTCCAGCATCTGTGCCGTCACCGACGGCTGCGGCGACGAGTCGCCAGACTTGCCACTGCTGTCCGTGGACGACGACGGCGACGAGTCGCTGAACACGAGGTCGTCGCCGCCGTCGTCGGCGGCCAGGAACAGCGCGTTCCGGTGCTTGAGGATCATGAACGGGAGGTAGTCCCTGACCAACTTGCTGATGAACTGACCGCACCTGCCATGGCCGTCGAAAACGCCGCAGAACACGCCATCCTCCATGCCGAACCCCTAACAAACAACAAAGCCAAGAATTCGGCCAAAAAATTATCAGTTTCATACCACATTGCATCTTTGCATGCCAAGTTGATTATCTGAACAGCCAAACAATGCCAAATTATCATATGATCTCTGGAAACATCTCTGATGCTGCAAACAATTTAATATGGTAGGTAAGGTTAGTGGTGTTTGTTAAAGCAAGCTTTTTTTTGGAGCAGATCATGGTCTGCCTAAAGATTGGGACACAATACACATGACGTTCAATCATTGAGGACTCAAGAAGCTAAGCCTCAAGTGGCAAGCAATCCTTGGGCAGATCACACCAAACAAATTACTATTAGAAGTTTGGCACAACCTAGGTACTACTCACTGTTCATAATCTACAGCTATCTGATTAGCCCCCTTGACCTTGAGAGTTTTCCAGCACCATCTCTCTTGACAAGAAGTAAAGATCAAACAGATTGTTTCTAAATAGCAAATTTTGATCATATTCTTTTTGTTTAGATGAAAATTGAGAATTTAACCTTGTCTATCTAGGACGAGAACAAATTCTCAATTTCCCATTTTTTCCTGGGAATATTATGACCTGAAGAAAGTCAAGAAGCTAACCAAGGAGATAGACTTGCCAAGACAAAGCAAAAAACGGCATTTTTTTGTCAAGGATAATATTCACGACTGATTAGACATGGGAGAAAAGAAAGTTAAACGGAATAATTTAACCCTCAAGGACGAATTCATCACACGGTTCAACGAAACCAGAACTCTCAAAAAACGGGAAAAAAAAGAGTGGAAGAAATCAAGAACACCCCTAATAAGAGGCAATCGATCGACACACACATCTCAGCCCCAAATAACTCAACAGGAAAGGCACCAATTCTACCATATGAGAAGGAAAAACCTGCAGAAAGATTTTTTCCCTCTCTCTATACGAACTGCTGAAAAACTGAAGCTTCTTGCCATTGTGGGAGCTCAAGCTCAGGGAAGCAACTAAATCAAACACCAAGAACACACCAGCAACCTCAGCAAGAGAAGAAATGGAGCAACTGATCTGACCCAACAGGAAGAGACTGAGACTGAGATAGATCATAGATGGTGGAACTGAAGATACCTGGCACAGGATGACAGAATCCTGGTTGGCCCCTTTCTTGCCCCTTTGGGAGAAGAGGGAGGCCACCTTCCTGGCTCCACCCTCCATCACCCCACCCATCCCTCCCTGCTCATCCTTCACATACACAATGCTCTCATCTGCCTCCAGAACCTGCTCCAGCTGCTCTGAAGATGCACAGATCCCCATCAAGATCCTCACAGAACCTCAATCCTAAACCTGAATCCTAATCTTGGCTAGCTGCTTTCAGACAGAGGAGGTTGAAGAACTGAACAAGAGCAGCAGGAGCTTATAAACCAAGAGAGGAGGCTGCAAATTGCAGGGGATGACGATGTCAGGATGTCAGGAGAGCTGGTCAGCAGCAAGCAACACCAACAAGAGCCAATAATTCCAGGCTTAAAAGGGCAGAGGATTGAACTGCTGTTCAACAAATGGTTGCCAGTGGTAAGAGCATGTGCTTTTTTCTTCTTCCTTTTGCGTTACTGTCACGTGAGCCCGTGCCTGGACCGGCTCTGAATTTTTATTTTTATTTTCTAAGGAAAGAAAGAAGTGAATTAGTGTGCCATATTTTTCAGTTTAATGGGTTTTAGTCTTGCTTGGAGTGTATTTCACGCAGATTTTACGATATCTTAATAATAACCAGCTGAAACACATGCTTAGGTACGGATAAAAAATCATAAAACTGACGAAATATTTTATTCACTTCTTTGCAATGTAAAAAAATCCATTTATATTGAATAGTTATGCAATATAGAAGAGATACAGAAATGCTAGAATTCTAGACGAGAGATTTGATAATTTATCACTCTCAAGAAGGTGAGCTTCGTATTTTTGTTATTGTGACCCATATTCATTGACATAGGTAGTCTTAACCCATGATTTCTTAAGTGATGTCTTATCTTACCATATCAAAAAGACATTATCGATAAAAATGGTACTTCCAATCTTAATTTCTTTGTGCAAGCCTGAAATTAATATATATATATCATTTCTATCTCCACCTTCCATCAACTCACATTCCATCTTCGTGTTGGACATTGTAATAATACGGTGTATTAGTTTAGACATGATTTCTTTATGTTGTAGTATTTTTCTTCATTAATTTACTTGTCAGATCATATTTTTTTCCTATGTGACAACATAATAAATGTCTAAGATACAATCTTATACGGAGTGGGTTGAAAGTAGGGTTAATTTTTTTGTTGTGCCATTATAATTTTCACACTTTGCTAATATATTATCGATATGTCACTGACATATATACGAGGATAGTCACTGACAGTGAAAAAATTTAAAAATTGTAATGACATGCAAAAAGAAACTTTTCCTTGGTAAGAGTGACATCATACTTAAAAAGATCTTCTCTCTTGCAGGCTTGGCCATAGCTGTTTTTATTTGACAGACACCGTTGGATCAGATTTGCCAGACGAGCTGAGCATTTGAGCTCTCTCCTCCACTTGCCGGCCGTTGGATCTTGCCGTAACTCCGGCCGTGAACAACCTGCAGATTGTACGAGTAGCTAGGAACGAGTGTACGTGGCTGCAGGCAGAAAGAAAGGTCTCGTGCAGTACTGTAATGCCCGGATCATATCTGATCCCAGCGACATTTAGGGTTCGTGAGTTCTGTCATCTGATGAAATTGCTTTGAAACTATTGCATGTGACGGCCGTAGTTTAATTAGTTTGTTCTAGATGGATTTCCAGATGATCTGATCTGATATATTTACACAACTGCAGTCGATCTGCTCAACCAAGTACATTTTCTGTATATGCCGGAAGTATTTTTCTTTTACTTATAGTTATAGTACCCCGTATATATGGACGATTGGCGTTGTATGTTCTAGATGATTTTATTTTTTTTATAAGTGATTTTATGGTGCAATCAGATTTTACTGTTACTCTATCTAGTTAAATAAATTAGATTCTAATTGTTATAAGCGAGGACAGCGATGTAAAATGACTGTTATTATACACTTATTTTCCAGGATGATATGAAACTATGCTAGTATATATACCTCAATCATATATAAATAATTTTCTAAACTTTTATAGGTAAGTAAGGTTTACCTGATTATTCTCTCTCGGAGTAAAAAATCATCAATTCTTCTAAATTTTAATATAAATCAATTTTATTTATAGAATTTTTGACAATTTTCTTCAGAATTAGCCTAAAAAATCCACACCAAACTAGGCCTAGAAATATTCCGAAGAACATATGAATATGCAATTTCTACGTACGATACGTACCCGTGACTATGTATTTGTACGCCTTTTTAATTTTTAATATTCTTAAGGTAGAAATTTTATAGTTCTTGATGAGATATCAGGTAGCATATTTTTCAATATTAATTTTAGTATCTCCTAGCATATGAGGTGTGAAGAGCTAGGTACTAAAATTAGCACTAAAAAATATGTTACCTACTCAAGGATCTTAAAATCACCCTTACGAAGGATATATACATCGATCTTAGGTTGATCATTAATTTTTTTAAAAAGAGACATAGTACAATAATTACGAAATGGCATATAGACTCTTTTATATCCATGAATTATTGGCTAGTTTTATTAATTTTGAGGACCTAATGTTTGACTACCAATATTTTTACATGATTATAATTAAATTAACAATACAAAGTATTATACTAATATCCTATAGTTAAGGTTATTTTTAATCTTACTTTAAATTAATGGTCAAAATACAACTTTATTTTTTTATCAAAACTGATAAGTATTTATGAAATGAAATATCACTACACATATTAATAGCTTTTTCCATATGTGAAGCATTAATGCTCATCTGATCTCATGATCAATTGCAAACTAGCCATGGAAATTGACCCAAGAACCAACCAAATTGCTTTAGAGAGTTACTGACCACCAATCACTCCTAAAACCAAGGTTACTGACCAGCTGGCAGGTCCTGATTGGCCGGACCCACATGTCAGGATGTGGGAGGTAGGTACGCTCTACACGGCCCACATGTCAGCTAGGTAGTACTGTAGCCTGTAGTAGGTATATTTGAGAAATTTTAACGTGTATTCTACCGTAGTCTTAATTAAATTAGTGGCAATAGAAATTAAAAATAGTAAAACATCCCAAAATTAAGTGATAAACAGAGATGAAATTATAAATTGATCCAACATGCGTGCCGGAGAGAAGGCGAAGAAAGAGACATATCAATTTAAATTTGCTAATAATGATTAATTATATCCAAAATCAATTAAAAATAGTAATTTACTCTTCTAAATCGACTGCTAATTTTTTTACTAGTAGTATAATAATAGTAACGGTAGAATACACTATAAATGTGCTATTTGAGAAAGTTATTTATGAAGAAAAAAATACATGTATAACTAAAAAATATATAAAGTTACTTAATTCATGTAGCTATATATGGCTGTATTTGTAAGGGGCTAAATTTTAGTGGGCGTTTGGTTCCATAGACTAAAATTTAGTTTGTGGCACATCAGATGTTTGGATATCAATTTAAAGGATTAAACGTGAATTAATTATAAAAATAATTGCAGAATCGGATGATTATTCACGACACAAATTTATTAAGCTTAAGTAATTCATGATTAACAAATGTTTACTGTAGCATCACATTGTCAAATCACGACGTAATTATACTAATTAGATTCGTCTCGTGAATAATCCACCGATTATGAAATGTTTTACTCCAAAATAACATCCAAACATCTGATGGACTAAAATTTTAGACTAAAGAACCAAATCCCGACACTTTAGCTTGCAAATAACCATGCTTGTTTAGTAGCTAGGAATTTAGGATCCCTACTACTTCTGCCTAGCATTTTCTTGATGGATTGAAAATAACGACCTCACAACACATGTGGTTCCGCGACTAGAAAACGTTAATGTGCTATGCGGTCTAATTTGACGTGAGCCTATAGACGAGTAGTGTGTTTATTTGGAATTAGTCATCTTAATTAGCACATGAGCTGAAATGATCCATGAATAATCTGATTGGGTATATATAGTCTCCATGGAATGTTTGTTGAATGCTAATTCCTTTGTGCTCGATCTGGTTATTAATTTGTCAACCACTGAATTATATTAGCCGCTGTCGGCCCGGTGCTCGATCAAATGGAGTGAGATCGATGATCTCGGCCGTTGCTCGTGCATCCTGCGGTGGTGAGGGGCTTGACTATTGCTGTTGCTCTCTCTCTATATCCATGGTAGAGGGGATAGAGACCATGGAGCTTTCCTTGTAGGTAAATTGCCAAACAACTATTCACTTGAAAAGTAAGAGAAGTTGAACTTAACCAAGATGGTTAGTTGGTATCTGGACTTTTTTTCATGATAAAATAGGGTAAATTTGATCAATATCTTCTATAGGATATATGAAAAACATCTCATCACCGACAACTAGTCACAACCGACAACCATGGAAAATTGACTAAAATCTAAATTTATATGTAAATTTTGAAACCACATAGTTACCGAGAGATTTGTCTAATAGGTTACCATTTAGTTTGGAATGACAACAGTGCCAATTCACGTATATTTTGGTGTTTATAAAACCAATTGGTTTATTTTTGAAAATATAGAAAATAGAAAAATATAGGCAATGTAGAAAAAACTTGAAAAATATGAAAAATTCTAGAAAAATATAGGAACGTAAATAAAATTTATGATACGATGATAAATAAATTGTTATACGATCGAATCACTACGGGAAACGGCAAGTTTGCCGAGTGTCTGAAACTTTGCCGAGTGCATTTTTTCGGGCACTCGGCAAAGCTTGGTTTGCTGAGTGTTGTTTGAAAAACACTCGGTAAACTAAAAACACCCGGCAAAAAAAATATTTGCCGAGTGTTTTTTTAAAAAACACTCGGCAAACACGATACTAACGAGCGTCATGACGTCGTGATTGCGTGGGACGAAATTTTTTTTTTCAGGTTTGCCGAGTGCTTTTTAAAATACACTCGGCAAAGACACATTGTTCGCCGAGTGCTTTTTAAAAGGCACTCGGCGAACCCAATATTTTTTTTTCTGTGTGTAAACCTTATTTCGATCCTACAGGATATTCCCAATTTGGTTTTATCTTGAATTTTTTTCTAAAATCCAAATACAACATATGTTATCTCATGTAAAAAATTCACATTTTTTTGGTTCAGTTTGTTATTTTTAATTTATTAAGTATGTTTTTAGGATTTCAATTGAAATAGGTGAAATTTGAACTACAAGTGCCTAAAATAATTAAGAAAAAAATATATAAAATTCATATTTATGTGGCATAGTATATTATGAGTTTTAATTCAATAAATTTAAAGAATGTTTGAAAATTTTATGTTGCAACACTCTATCGGCAACGTCGAGCTCAATAGTTTTTTAATTCTAAACAAATAAATTAAAGTCTGAAAAATATGAGACTTGTCATGGTGTTATTATATGATACATAGATGCTGTAATAAAAATTTAAAAATGTTTAGATAAATTTATCACGTAGAGTGTTTAGAAATCGGAGATTGTGGGAGAAAGAATTAGGGTTTAGAGAAGAAATGAGATTGGTTTGAAAGAAGTTTGATGGTTAAATCATTTTTATACTTGAAATTTTTTCTACACTCAAAATACAACATAACTTATCTCATGTAAAAATTTCACATTTTTGGGTTTAGTGTGTTATTTTTAATTTATTAAGTACATTTCTAGGATTTAAATTGAAATAGGTGAAATTTGAACTACAAGTGCCTAAAATAATTAAGAAAAAATATATAAAATTCATATTTATGTTTTATAGTATATTATGAGTTTTAATGCACTAAATTTAAAAAATGTTTGAAAATTTTATGTTGCAACAATCTATCGGCAACGTCGAGCTCAATAGTTTTTTAATTCTAAACAAATAATTTGAAGTCTGAAAAATATGAGACTTGTCACGGTGTTATTATATGATACATAGATACTGTGATAAAAATTTAAAAATATTTTGATAAAATTATCAGGTAGAGTGTTTAGAAATCGGAGATTGTGGGAGAAAAAATTAGAGTTTAGAGAAGAAATGAGATTAGATTGAAATAATTTTGATGGTTAAATCATTTTTATACTTGAATTTTTTTCTACACTCAAAATACAACATAACTTATCTCATATAAAAATTTCAAAATTTTTTAGGTCAGTTAGCTATTTTTCATTCATTAAGTATGTTTCTAGGATTTAAATTAAAACATATCAAAGTTGAACTAAAAGTGCATAAAATAATAAACTAAATTATTCAAATAAATTAAAGAAAAAATCATATCCATGTTTTTATTCTATTTTTATTATTACCCACTATATTTTAACAAATTTTATCAATCAAAATAATAAAAAACAAATTTGAACAAATTTGAAAAATAAAAAAAAGTTTGCCGAGTGCCATATTCAAGACACTCGGCAAACTTTCAATCTCTTTTTAAATACTCCCTACACACCTCTCTTCTCCATTTTTCTTCATTCCTTCTCCCCTCTCCACGAGCCCCGGCGGGTCGCCTTCGTCGTCGCCACGCCGCCGGTTCCGCCCCGCCCCTGGCCTCACTTCCTCGACCGGCCAGGCGCCGCGCCGCCCGGCCGCGCTCCGCCCCGGCCGCGCTCCGCGCCGCGCTGCTCGAGCACGCTCCGCCCCAGCCGCGTGGTCCCCCGGCCACGCCGCACCACCTCCGGCCGCGCGCGTCCTCGCCGCGCCGTCGGGCCACGCCCGCCCCGGCCGCGCTCCGCCCGGCCGCGTGCCGCGCCGCCCTGCTGCGCCCGGCCACGTGCTGCCCTAGCCACGCCGCACCACCCACGGCCGCGCGCGTCCTCGTCGCGCCGCCGGGCCACGCCCGCCCTGGTCGCGCTCCGCTCGGCCGCGCTCCGCGCCGCGCCGCCCGACCGCGCTCTGCCCCGGCCCGCTCGGCCGCGCGCTGCCACGGCCTCGCCACGCCACCTCGTCGTCGCCACGCCCGCCACCCGTTCGACGGAATGGCGCGGCGGGCGTCCATTTTTTTTATTTTATGTTTTTAAGTTTGCCGAGTGCCATATTTTGACACTCGGCAAACCTTCCGTCACTATTTTTCTCCCGTCAATTTTTTTTTGCCGTGTGCCTTGTGTAGCACTCGGCGAAGGGTTCGCCGAGTGCCCCGAAAAAAACACTCGGCAAAGATGAATTCACCTGATGACGTGTACACCGAGTGGTGTTTGCTGAGTGCAACACTCGGCGAAGCGTTTGCCGAGTGCAAACAAGGCTTCGCCGAGTGCCTTTGGCACTCGGCAAACAACACGTTTCCGGTAGTGAATTATATACCTCAGCTCTTTGGAGAAACAAATTTAAAATAGAAAATGATGAATATGGAATAATGCCGGTTGCACTAGACCATTTTTTTCATTTTCATCAAACTTATTATATATCAGTGTAAATTTTTAAATTTCATTATTTTTAGGAAATAATTCCCGAAAACCGTATTAATTCAAATATTATCTATGAGAACATTTTTTTAAAAAAAAATCAAATTCAAATCTTAAATTTAAACCCGCCTGTGGTACGTACGTGTAAGATCAAAAAACTATGGTAATGACCGCGACATATTGTTTTGTTTATTTGCCCCGAAACTAAAAATGATGAAATCACCCATTTTTATGAAATTATTGGAGCATCGATTATCTAGTTAATTATCATATATGCTCATGTAAAATCTAGTTAGTACAAATTAAAACCATAATTCCATACATACATGTGTACGTGTTTGATTGATCAGTGGCCATAGAACTGTCTTCTTTTTTCTAATAAATTATTTAATTAATCTCTGCGTACGCGCTCTAAAATACAAGGTCTCCACGTTTTAGAAAAAAATAATATTTATAACTTTAACGAATAACTAAATTAGAAAAAACAAGTAGTTTAGTGTTATACATATTATACAGTAAGATTTATATTTAAAATTGATTTTATATGATTTAATTTTGTAGCTGTTAAAGATAGTATACAATAAAAAAAATCACGGCGCGTGGCAGTTATATATTGCAAATTAATGTCAAAAAGACTCGATCGAGTAAGTACCATTATATTCTAAAATCCTCTGACCTCGCCCAATCATGTGTCGTTACGTCACTAACTAACCTTGATTATATTATGTATTAGGCAAGAACACAATAATTAAACAAATCTTGATGATATCCCTCTCAATGGTTTCATCGCGCTAGTTACTTGAAATCCAAAACTGGTTGATACCTGTGGTTCAATCACAATATTAATAATCTTTAAAAAAATTATCACAATATTAATTAAGTATCAGGCAAGAACACAATTAAATAAGAATCTTGCTATACACATGATTGAAAGATCGGACTCGCACACCACCAAACACACTGACGGTGAGCCCAATTCTATTCAGTTGCATCAGGTCGTTCGAGAGTCGACTCTCACAATCGTGCATATATCATTTTCGATTAAACAAATCTTGATCAGATCCCTCTCAATGGTTTCATCGCGCTAGTTACTTGAAATCCAAATGGTTGATACCCGTGGTTCAATCACAATATATAGTATTAATAATCTTTTAAAAATTTATCACAATGAGTAGATATACACATATATATTATTTAACTCAGGAAGCTAGCATAATATAAACTATAACGCAACTCACAAAACATAACATAAATGACAATGTTTAATGCCTTTATTTATGTATTGAAAAATTCTTATTGCTATTTAGATGAATCCGTGGGTAGGAAGCTAAATCTATATGTGAGTCAATTTTAATTGGGTGCCCCAAAACCCGTAAACATATGAACATAAAATTAATAAATTAAAGCCAAACTCACATTATCGAATAAGCTGAGGTATAGTACGACCCTCGTGAACAGAACTGTCATCCCTGCTCATATCTACACACTGCCACGTCAGATTAATTAAACCATCTACAAGTGTGTTGATTGGGCAGTGACGACAAAGCAAGCTGCATTATGAGCAGAAAATAATTCTAAAAATCAGAGGGCAACGCATAATCCGACACGTAATAAGGCGTGACAACGATTGTTTGGTTGACAAAATTTGCGCATACGTACGTTGGCGCCCACTACTGCGTGTGAAGTGTGACCTAATTGGCCTCTGCAGGTGGTTAATTGCAGCTGCATAAAGAAGCTAGCTACCTTTAGGATAGATGGCTTGGCTATGGCTTTAATGTTTGTTTATTCTCCAGGACAACGTGGATATATATATATATATATATATATAAAAGATGGTTAGGTTGATTAGTGATTAATAATAAGCTAATCTCCTAATGTTCATTGTGTTGACAGCCAAAATTTTAAGGACACAAAGTAATGGATCACATTCTGATTATTACTCAGACCATCTCCAAGGGCTCACAATTCAATTTAAAATTTACAAATCTCTCTTAGAAAATCTTGCTCCAATAAATTCACTATATATATATATCATGCATGCATGCTCATTAAATTTTCATCCCCTAGAATCCATCCGTTAATCCTAGCTTGACCATATTTGTGAATACTCGCACTACAGGAATACAGCCATCATAAAATTATATGTGAGTTACTTCTGCAACAGTAGTTATCAAAAATGTAAAAATCATATGCAGCCAGACGGGAAAATGCGGTTCCGAGTGTCATGGGTACTCGGCGAAGTCCATTTTGTACTCAGTAACGGGTTTGTTGAGTGCCACACTCAGCAAACTCGCCGTCAGCGAACAAGGATTTCTTGAGCATTGGCTTCACTGAGTGCATGGCACGCTCGGCACAAAAAAAAATCCATTCATCGAGTATTTTTGTTTGACAGTTGACAAACTATCATATACCGAGTAACTGACATAAATGCACCAGGCAAACTACCTATTTGCCAAACGACCGATATAAAACACACTCGATAAATATTGTGGCAAACTATCATGACAGAAGCATTGACAAATTTAATGGTCCTAGCTAGGTTTTCAGACTTGACAAGAGTACTATAGTACAGTAATTGTCGGAAAATATCGTCCTCAAATTAATTCACCAAAGGCATGCAGGACTTGACAAGAGTACTATATTACTACGTAATTAATGAACACAGTAAGCATGGAAGCTACTAGAAATAATAATAATTGTTCACCCCATTGACCTCACCTCCGATCCGATCCATTCAAGCTAGCTCCTTCTTGGCCGTTATTTGCAGCCGTTAGTATCTCGCTTTATGATCAAAATTATCAAAAATGTATTATATATACATGAAGGTCGAGGGGAAAAAGTTAAATTCCTGACAGATTAATTCTCGTAAAAGTGTCAGATTAGTTCTCTTTTTTAGTACGGACAAATTAAATACATAATGAATCTAAACAGACAATTTTAAATTTTATAAATAGTTGCAAAATGTACGGTTCTGGATTTTTTCATGAGTACTGCATGCCAAGATTATGTGAGCGACCAGAGACAGAATGTGATTTCAAAATTTTCATGCATGAATATATATAGACAAACCATGGAAAAAATCCCATGAATAATCTACGCACTATATATATGTCGTCTAGAAATTAAACAAGCTAATAAGTACAGTACTCAGGCAATGCAACACGTACATATATATATATATATATATTGTTTTGTGTTAAGTTTATTGTCCTGCGAGAGTACGTATGTACGTAAGATCTTGCTGATTGCATACGTACAATATAATCTTGGTACTATATATACGTAGCAGTTCTAACAGTCACACAAGTGTGTATTATTGTACAACCTGCTAGCTAGCTAGAGAGTAGGAGTACACACTACTATTATTCATCGTCGATTTATGAATGACCGAGAAATAGTGCCACCTATACTACGTTTAAAAACACAAGCTAGCACCATCGATATGATCTGCAGGGCGTGTGTCCGTACGTGCAATTACAAATTAAGGGGCTAAATAAATTTGATTGCGCCGTACGTACGTACATCTATCAGGGGCCGTCCTTATTGAAAATGATGTAAATTGCATGGTCCTCATTTTCGTTGTGTCCACATGTCATTCTTTCGCCTAGCTAATGTTCCTGAGCAATACAACATAACCTCCACTTATTTCCAACGTTGACATATATGCACGTACGTGTCGATTGATGGACACATATATATATATACAAATGATATCTTACACCACGTGTGTAGAATAACTATTATTCTACTGAAAAATCTACTATTGAAAAAAATAGTACTCAATTACTATTCTACTGAAAAAATCTACTACTAAAGCAGTACTCTCGTGGTCGGTGTAGAATAGCTATTCTACACCGACTACTTTCAGGCGTTAATTTTCTCAGTAGAATAGCAATTGAGTACTATTTTTTTCAGTAGTAAATTTCTCGGTAGAATAGTTATTTTACACCCGTGGTGTAGGATAGTACTATTTATATATATATATATATATATATATATATATATATATATATATATATATACCCCGCCTGGCCGCTATCTGCCCCTGAAAATTTGAAAGATAATTTAAATGTTCATCAAATTTGAACCGTCCATGAGGTATTCCATACACAGTGTCAGAATATTACTTTTTTTAAAAATAAATAAATAACGAGTATCATTTTCTTTTATTTGTATATGCTGTTTGATTCAACAGTAGTTCCAGTTTTTGTTTGTTTACCAGGGTAAGAAAATTAAACCGAGCTAACTTCAACTCGCACTTCTTTATTTCTTTTTATATACTTCATATCAGGGTTATTCCAAACCAGGCATTAGCTAATATATACATACCAAGTTTAATAATTTATCACTCAAAAAATTTAGATATTTTATTATTTGTTACTCGTACGAATGAAACGTGGAACAATCTAAATCTATAACTATAAATCAGAATTACAAATAATATAAGACACTTTTTTTGAATAACAAACCATCAAATATTTCGATCCACTACGTACGTACATCCAAACATACAAATGATAAAGATCACCATCTGCAATTTGCTCCAAACACAAAAAACAAAAATAATGTCGTTTTCAAATTTCGTTGCGAAGTGATGTACATGTTCGGTACGCGCGCGCGTATATATATATATATATATATATATATATATATATATATATATATATATATATATATATATACGGGAACGCTATTCTACACTATGGGTGTAGAATGTTATTCTACACCGATCATCCCGTGCTCCCACACCCCACCCAATCCCAACCCCCTCTATTCCACGTCGGTGTAGAATAGCATTCTACACCCGTGGTGTAGAATAGCATTTGTAAATATATATATATATATATATATATATATATATATATATACGGGAGCGCTATTCTACACCGACTACTTTCAGTAGTGGATTTTCTCAGTAGAATAGCTATTGAGTACTACTTTTTTTCTAAGTAGTAGATTTGTCGGTAGAATAGCTATTCTACACCCGTGGTGTATGATAGCATTTGTGTGTGTGTGTATATATATATATATATAGTGCGTGGCAGTTAATCTGGTGACCATATCAAAATGATCCGATTACCCACTTGGTAAATAATTAACTACTATATGCAAGTGTTCGTTGGATTTCATCTCCAATTTTTTTGTGTGTGTAAGTGTGACACATGCATGATGCGTACCATACATGCAACTCGATCATATCTCTGTTTAATTAACTAATTAGCAGTTAGACTTAATTACCAATCAATTCGTCGTCGATCTCTTGATTCACAAGCTAAAAAGAGGTGGTCATCCACTTGACAAGAATTAACCAACTAAAAATTTAATTGAGGTGACATAATTGTGTTCTTTTAGCAGCAAGGTGCTGTTCTTACGTACGTATGGCACATCGACCAGCTTCGAGCGTCATAGTGTTTAATTAGCCAGCTTGGGCATTAATTAAGAGCGTCATGACATATTTGTCTCATCACATGACAAGCTCTAGGATAGCTAGGTATATATGTACTACGCTGATAATGCCAGGCAGAAGGAGATTTGCTAACCACCCAGCAGTGGCCAGATATTTTTCATATGTCTAGCTAGCTAGCTTCAATTAACTATAGCTGATCTGTGTAGTTGATGATTAATTCAAATTCTTTATATATATATATATATATATATATATATATATATATATATAGAAACACACAAATGCTATCGTACACCACGCGTGTAGAATGACTATTATATTGAGAAATCTACTACTAAAAAAAGTAGTACTCAATTGTTATTCTACTGAAAAAATCTACTACTTAAATTAAAGTAGTACTCCCGTGATTGGTATAGAATAGCTATTCTACACACGTTAGACTACGTGGTGTTGAAATTTTGTTTCTCATGTATGTACGTACGAGAAGAAAATGTTTGTAATGGTTGGAAACTTAGCTTGGAATTAAGGTCCAAGTACTACTGTTGTACGTTGTACTTGTATGGCTGTCTCTGCCTAATGACGATGTCTTGTACCTGCAAATTATAAATCGTGTTTTTGCCCATTAGTAACTGTAGTGGCGGGCATCTAATGGCCCAGGCCATCACTACAGTGTTTTTGCCCAACGCCACTACAGTGACGGTTTGTACTTTAGTTTTGCTGTCAGGTCATCTAAATTATTAGTTGAAAATCGTGTCAGCCAAAGATCCGGTTAATACCAAAATCACGGTTACTGTCTTTGTTGTAATAATTATCGATCGATCAGTGGTTAATGGTGACGACCGATTCAAGTTTTTAATAGTAATAATCTAATGTTGATAATATTGATATATAATGCATATATGTACCGTGCAACTGCTGCTATGTACGTACATATGTAGTTTACAAAACTGAATATATATATATATATATATAGCATTTTATTTATTCCAAACTTGTACGACGAATTTACAATATTAGGACCTAATTAATGAAACTTGTACCGTGCAGTACTATTAATTGAAATTTTATGATGAATTTGGAGCAACTTATTTCAGGAAGTGTTAAAATTACTGTATAAAAAAATCTGGTAATTAAGAGCATTCGAGCAACTTAACTTTTTCAATAAAACTGGGTATATATATATATATAATTTAAAGCAAAATATGAGTATAAAATCAGGCTGACAATATATATAATTGGATCTTTACTCTGGATTGTAATTAATTATTAGTTTATTCTTAAATTAAGCTTATTCCCAAAGCTATAAAATTTTCCCCTTTGGATAAACAATATTAATCCACCTAGCTACCCCTTATTTAAGATATCCTAAAAAGGCACAGCAAAGATCAGACTCCATCAAGCTAAAGTTCTATATATGTTTGACTATAAACCGAGCCAGCCGGCCAGATTAATTAATTTTAATTTTTTTAGTCAAACGACAAAAGAATACTTAATTAAGGTCTTGGATAGTAAAGGTAATTTATTTGTTAATTCTCTTCTGGATAACAATGTTTTAATTGGTAACACAAACGACGTAGTCTCACAACTAAACAAAGTAGAGTTTGGATTAGTCCCCTTTCACCTACGATATGTGAATTGATTTTTTATCAACCAACACAAGTATATTGAAAATTATTTCCATCAACATTCATGACTACCTGATAAGAGCTTAATTAACCAAAAAAAAGTACATCAAGGGGCAGTGTGTGCTTTGCGCACAGATCAAAGTTTATATTAACACCTTTTAGATTAGAAAGGTGAATTTCACTATGTACTTTTGTGTGGATTCTACGCGCATGAAACGCACGTAAATTGCAGAAGCTGGGAGATATATGATCGTCTCTTCCCTTTTTTTTAAAGAAAACTAAAATATATTTTTAATTTTCTATCATCAAAAACAATAAATGGAAAAGTTTTCTATCATCGAAATAAGGCCAGAATTACAAATATCTTATCATTTTTTTATCGTGTGTCAGTAATGTAATATCAATAGTGATGGATAAATATCCGTTACTAAAGAATCATTAAAGATGTCATATCGGCTCACCTATTAGAGCTCTTTATTTAGTGAAGGATGACGATTTTCACCCATAAATAATGTGTTCTGCGGTAACAGGTGACTGATAGAGACTGAGGGGCTTAGGGATCTCTTAGGGTTAGAGCTAGTAGGGTAGATCTTAGGGTTACCTCTTAATTTGCTTGATGAAGAGGAGGACGCCATGGCCGGGGTGCTGTGGCGTCGGATTCCTGTGAACGGCGGTGAAGGGGGCTTCCCGACGCTCCAGCACGAATGTAGATCGGTGTAGGGTTTTGGGGAGACTATTCACACGAACATCATCCTGTTCTGTGCACTGTCGCCCTTACTTATAGAGTGCTGTGCGCCAGGGGGGCCTTCAACCAATTCGGTTGGGGCACCCCCGATCAGGGTGCCTAAATACCAGGGGGTCTGTTTTGGCTGAGTCCGAGTTCCAGGGAGGAGAGGGACTCGGTCCCCCTCTCCTCCCCGAGAGCTAATTACTAACATTCTCCCCCTAGATCTCGACTTAGTTCTTAACTTAACTTAACATTACACCTATTCCATTATAGATCAATGCATAGAGCATGCTGCATCATAATAGTCAGTTACGTACTATATGACTCAACAACTACAATGCACATTTCCATTTTGAAACAGTTTCTCAACTCATTTTGGGCCCTTATAAATCCATAGATCATAGGCTTACCTTAAACCCATGTCGACTAAGTGTTCTCTGAACACATTGGGAGGTAAGCCTTTTGTGAGCGGATCCGCAAGCGTTCGCTTGATACTTATATGCTCTACTTATTATTTGATCTTGGATTCTCTCCTCAACAATATAACACTTAACTTAGATGTGTTTGGCAGCAACACACTTTGAGAAACCAAGGGTTGGTTTCGGTGTTTTGTGATGAGTGATTGACAGGATTTTACCCTCTGTTCGAAGGGTACCTCCGGAGGGGCTTCGGAGGTGGTACCTCCGAAGAGTGTTTCGGAGGTGGTTTCACCGAAGGTTGTTCGGTGTTTGCTTGCTGCAGCTGTTGCAGCGGAGTGTGCTCGTCGGAGGGGTCCGACAGTACACGATGACTGGGTTCGTACCGATGGCTTCGGTACTTTGGGCGGTACACCGGAGTGTGTACCGGAGGTTGCTAACCCGGAGAGGTCTCCGGAGTACTGGATACACTTGTTTGCTTGTCTGTGGTGCGCAGGGACTTCGGAGGCGACGGACAAGGTTCGAGCCAGGTGAACCTGGGTCAAGCGGGAGGCTTGATGCCAGGGGAGCGGGGAGCTCCGTCACGGTGGCTGCGAAGGTGGTCTGGGTCGGTCCTCGGGTCGAAGCGTGCCAGGTGAAGGCAGAGAGTGCGGAGCGTGGCTCCGGCTGAAGGTACTCCGAGACAAAGTCCTCGGAGGTGAGGCACTTCGAAGGTACTCCGGATGGAGTGACTTCGGAGTTGGTGGACCAAGTCCTCTGCGGAGGCGAGGAGTTCGAAGTGTGCTCCGGAGGGAGACACTCGAAGGTGCCCGACAAAGGTCTCAGAAGTCAAGGCGCATCGAAGGCATGGTCCGGGTGAGGCTCGTCGAGGAGTGTGCTCGGAAAGAGGCACTGCGACGGAGTGCTCATGGAATGCTTCATGCGGAGGCCTTGGACGAAGGAGGGACTTCGAAGGGTGAAACTCCGAAGGTGGGGCTTCGGAGGGATGAAGACTTCGGAGCTAGGCTAGCTCCGGAGCAAGGTTGACTTGAGGTGCTTCGGCCTGCATGGCTTCAGTACACGGACTGACGAAGTTCGAGCTGGGTGTAGCTGCGAAGTCATGGTGGTCCACTCCGGAGGTGTTGGTGCGAAGGCCCAAGGGCTTTGACGGCTTCGGCTCAAAACCGTCACTGTATCGAAGGACCTCTTCGGCGGAGCGAAGGCCAAACAGGCTGCAGGCTTCTCGCCGAAGCTACCGCACCCTCCGGTGCGAAGGGAGGTTCCAGAAGTCAACACTGTAAAGGCTGACACTGTCTGTTCTGAAAAAGACTGACACTGTCCCCTCTGCAGTTGACAGAGAAGCCTCCAGAATAAAGGTGGACTACCTTTTGTACCCCTTAGTTCTGTAGAGTCAAATCTTTTGTAAACCCTAGGGGTAAAGTAGTCACTTCCTTAGGATGAAGCCGTGGGCTATAAATATGGGGGCTCGGTAGGTAACATTCAACACTTTGAGCATTTACTGTTGAGCTCCTGTATACACAGACCTCGCTGGTTTTCATCCAGAGTTCAATATATTTTGTGTTCCTTGTTCAAGCGGCGAAGCCCTGCTTCTGTGTGCTTTTGCTTGAGCTCGCGTTGTATACCTCGCTAGTTTTTAGTTCACCGGAGCCTGTCTTGGCGGAGGGTGTTTTTCTCGCGAAGTGTATTTTTCAGTGTGCTGTTGCTCTGTGTAACACGAGGCAAGACCTCGCTGCTTACTAGCGAAGCCCTGATCATTTCCCGTAGTGCTTATTGTGTCGAAGCCCTTAGCTTAGTCTGTTTGTGTGCGTGTAGACCTTCGTGTACGAAGCCCAGCACCAGTTGCTGTCGCCAAGTACTTGGTCGAAGTCCACAGAGGGCTGTCCACTCTTGCGAAGGGTGAAGTGCGAAGCCTGCTCGAAGCACCCTGTGTGCGGAGCCTGCACTGACTTAGCAGAGTAGGTTTTCGAGGGTTGTTAGTGGAGCGAAGTCTTCTTGGCTTCGAACTTTTGCTTCTCCGAAGCCTGTGTTCGAAGGTGTCGAAGTACCTCCGAACCAGACCTTCGAAGGTAGTGTTCGAAGCCTGTTCCGCAGAAGACAGAACTGAAACCGAAGGCTAGTTTTTAGCCTGAAATTTTAAAAGCTCCCATTCACCCCCCTCTGGTCGCCGTTTCCGGTCCAACACACTTCTTGTTGTTATAGGAGAAATATATTGTTGACTCATCGTCACAGTATAACTTAAGTGGTTCTAAAATGCTGTCGACCACTCTTAAAACCGGAATAAATTTCTTAAAAACATAGTGCCTGTCCGGCGACCTCATAACATACTACAAACTCGGCATACATCGTGGAAGATGCCGTCACAGTTTGTTTGGAGCTTTTCCACGACACAGCTCCCTTTGCGAGTGTGAATACACAACTTAATGTGGACTACTTAGCATTCACTCATCTCGCAAGGTCTTGATTTGAATAACCCGCAATCGCTAGGTTATTTAATCTTTCATACATTAGCATGAGGTCGTTGTGCCTTATATAAATCTCAAGGCTTTCTTAATTTAATCCAGTGATCTATTTCTGGATTTTCTGATATCTGCCAAGCATTCCGGCGGCATAAACTTAGTCAAGGCGAGTACATAATTGAGCATACATTGGCTTCCGACAACAGAAGCATATGGAACCAATCTAATTTGATCGATCTCATATTGGTTCCTGGGATACTAAAGGTTCCCAACTTATCACCCTTGACTATCGGATCAGGCGATAGCTTATTCGCATGCATACTATATACTTTATCAGTATATCTTCTAGTATGCCGTATGCGATAATCTTAATACCCCCTTAATGATATCTTAGAGAAACTCCAATCCTAACACATAGGAAAATTTCTCCAAGGTACTTAATGTCAAATGAGAGGACAATATTTCTCAGTTTCTAATAGTAGATGGACATTACCACTTGAAAACGGAATGTCATCCACATGCCAAACTGGGAAAATAAATCCCCATTCTTAAACTTAGCACAAATACAATTGTCCTCTTCATCATTCTTAAAACCCAAAATTTTCTAATAGTCTAATTAAATTTCAGATACCCTTACCTAAAAACTTATTAAGTCCATTGGACTTAGATAAAACGGTATCTTAAAATTTCCTTTCATATAGACATTCTCATTTAAAACTTATTGAAAATGTCGTCTTTATATCAATTTGATGCAGTTCTAAGTCATAATGTGCCTTAATGATTCTTAAAGAATCCTTAAATAAGACATACAAAAATGTCTCATTTAATCTGCTTCTTATCTAAGTTGGCACATTATGTACTAAGTTAGAGATTTGTTCCTTTACTTCTTCATTAGCATCATCTAGAAATGTAGATTCCTGAACAACAGAAGCCTCATGTACAATAGATGTTGCTAATGAAGGTCCAAACTCAAGTGTTGGACAAAAGGACACTACCACAGGTACATGAAAAATTGCTCTTGAATCATAGGAGTGGATTCACTGACCCACTTCTCTTCAAGATTAATTTCTTTAAGTACCGTGCTCCCCCTGATTAAAGCATCTTCTATAAAATGCATATCTCGTTTCTACAAACTTACCATGTATGTAAGGACATTATAAAACGAGATCACTTAGACTTATCTTTACAGTCAATAAAATTAACAACTTACTGTCTTAGGACTTTAACTTATTAATATTTGGGTTAAAATATAGCCTTTGCAGGACGACATACCCTTATTCTAAAATAATTTAGAAAATGGTTATCGTCTTGTCCATAATTCTTATGGTGCTTTCAGGCACATACTTATTAAGGATCCAATTAAAATTATGAATGTTGGTTTTAATGCCTTCATCCACAAATTAATCGGTAGAGTGGAATAACTTACCATACTACTTACTATGTCCACTGGAGTGCGAGTGCACCTTATAACCACTCTATTTTGCTAAGGTACACCCGATATAAAATACCAGGCTATTTTGCCATTTTCTATAGAACATTGCAAAAGAGTTCGAGAAATCGGCCACACGGGATATATTGACCGTAGCACGGTCAGATCTTACTCTTTTAAACTTTAGATCATGCTGATATAAGAATCAGCCTTAAAAACATCTTAAATTTATCCAGAGCAACTAATGATCTGATCGCTATGATCTGATCCCTCTTAGATTGGATAAATGTTAATCAATTAATTCTAAATCACCGTTGGGCAGAATTAAAATCAATTGAACTTAAATATAATAACATTATCACCAACGTTGGTCAGGAGATAAAAATTACTACAATCATTAATCTTAATTTCGCGTCTTTCTTAATTTATTTGACGTATTTATCTTAATGTAATTCTATGCATGAAACTTAGTATAAAGAAACTAAAGCGGAAGAATTGACTCAACGTTCAATCCTCCCCCTCGAAATATGGCCCATTAGATAGTGCCATAATTTTGAAAATACGTCATCAATTCTTTTGCTCTTATCATTATTGTCAGATGATAAAATCATCTTGGGAAAATAAATAAAGTTTGTCATGCTCAAAGGCAAGACTAGTGACTTTATTTCTAAGTGCGAAATTCATCTATTACCATTCTCGTTCATCCATTTTGGGAACACTACATACTACTTCATGTGGTGTTCATCCTTACATGTCTGTACATGCCCTTCAGGACATCATGTTCCTTTATATGAGCTTATAAGAGGAGTCCTTAGCATTATTAGAACGAGTCTTATAATGCTTCTTCCCCTTTATTTATGTTGCACATTATGACCTAAATCATTATGCGCTTACTTAATTCTTATACATAGTTTGAAATCAGCATCTACAAACTCCAACACTCTCGCTGTAAGTTGTAGTTGATCACAAAATGATCAAAAAACTTAGTGTGACGTCATAATAAAAATTTGGACGATAACATCCTCATCGAGCTCTTTATTCATGGGTTTCAGCTTTGAAAACCATGTCGCAAAAACTTATTAAACTTTTCTTAATAAGCGTGCTAGCATACGCCTTAGAAAAGTCACTTTCAGATACTCTTTGCAGTATCATGACGTGGGATAGAACCCCTAATTGGCTCCATAATGGAGCTCTTAATCATAATACATTTTGTGTTTCCACTGATTTCATTTAGTACGATATGTCTTATTTTATTCTTATTTCGGCGAAGTCACGTAACCTTATGACAAAAGCCTCTTGGCTTTCATCCTCTCAGATCACAGGCTTCGCATGCTTAGTTAGACAATCAAGCATTAAAGCAAGATCTATGTCCTATAGCACAATCGCTAACTTAATATCTCATCTCCAGGAACCGTAGTTCTTACCATTGAGAGACTCAATGCCGGAGATATGACTTAGCAAATTTCTAATAAGGAACATTATCAAAGTATATTATAACAGATATAATATGATACATGAAGATTTAACGTTGGTTAAAATTATCATGTGATACACTTAATACTTAAAAGGCGAATTAATTCTACATCACCGTTGGGCAGAAATAGAATCAATTCAACTGAACCACAGTAATTTCATCACCAACGTTGGTCAGGAGATAAAATTACTATGTTAGCAAAAATACAACATTTATAATGTCAAATTAAATTATCTCGTTGGTTCAAATTTAATTGACAGAATAAATGCTACTTAATTGATAGGATGAACATGGTACTAATCTTAAAACAGTGTATTCGCAGCGGAAGACTTAGAACTAATTGATACACTGATTAATTACTAATGAAATTCTGAATTTACAGCATGGTACTAATTTTAAACAGTGTAATGACAGACTTAATCTAAACATGCACAACAAAAGACTTAATTTTGATTAATACACTGCTTAAAACAGTAATAAAAATTCCGAATTTAAACTTAAACAAAATTCCTAATAGATATATTTCAATTAAATGTAGTCCTTGAACTAAATTTAATAAATAAATATCACAAAATTACTGAAAATGCTGCAAAATTCAAAATCAGCAATTTTAAATAGTGTATGCACAGCGGAAGACTTAATCTTAATTAGTACCCTTATTGAAAACAGCAATAAAATTCTGAAATTTAAACTTAAACATAAAATCTAAACTAATATTCCTCAATTAAATATAGTCTTTAGACTAAATTTAACAAGGAAAATATCATAAAAATACTTACAAATTCTGCAAAATTCAGACTACAATTACTGAGTATGTACAAAATTGTACAAAATTTTCCCCACAACAAACTTATTTTATATCAAAATTTTTGGGCCATTACTTAATTTCCAGAAAATATTAAACAGAAAACAATTACAGAAAATTCTGAAAAATAATAAACGAATTCTGGCCCAAAATATTGATCAGGCCTGGCCCAAAACCGAAACCGGCCCGTTGCACAGCGCTCCCACGCGCCCGCGCGTGCCCAGGCCGCAACCTGGGCCTGGGCCGGGAAAGTGGCCTCCCGCCTGGGCTGAAAATTGGCCCGATCAACGCTGGCCGTCGGATCAAATCCGACGGCCACGCGCGATCCTCGCCCGCACAAAACCAGCCCCCCGCGCCTAACCCTAACCCTAGCGCATTCCCCCCACCCCGCACCCGAGCGAGCGCAGCTGAGCGGCGACGGCGCGGCGCGGAGCGGAGCGGCGACGGCGCGGAGCGAAGCGGCGGCGGCCCCCGACGGCGACGGCGACTAGCGGCGTGCCGCCCGCCGGTTGGCTGGCCGGAGCCGCGCGCTCACCCGAGGGTGAGCGGCGCTCCGTCGAGCTGACCGACGGCGGTCACCACCGATGGATCCGACCCGAGCACGGCGGCGGCGGCGGTCTTCCCGTACTCCGGCGAGCGGATCCGGCGGCGAGGAGCCATGGTAAGCCCCCGGCTCCCTCCTCAGTCAATTTTTTTTAGGGTTAGGGTTAGGGTGAAAACCCTAACCCTAGCCTTCTGATTTGGCATGTCAGCTCCTCTTCTTTTCCTTTTCTTTCATCTTCCTCGGCCGATCCAGAGGGCGGGGTTTTGTCTTAGGTGCGGGATTCTTAGATGGACTTAGGGTTCGGATTTGGGGATAAATTTCCCCATCCGAGGGGATTATCCTACTGATTTTAGGGTTTGTACAGCGGGATTCTTAGGGGATCTGAGGGCTTTTGGGGCTTTTCTTAGGGTTTTCCTTAGGGTCTTATGCAAGTACATAGGGGTCTAACAGAGGGTCTTAGTACATGAAAATGGCGTCGGGTCGACGCCCAAAACCTAGCTAGTCTAGCCCTAGGTAACTCTGATACCATTGATAGAGACTGAGGGAAGGGGGCTTCCCGACGCTCCAGCACGAATGTAGATCGGTGTAGGGTTTTGGGGAGACTATTCACACGAACATCATCCTGTTCTGTGCACTGTCGCCCTTACTTATAGAGTGATGTGCGCCAGGAGGCCCTTCAACCAATTCGGTTGGGGCACCCCCGATCAGGGTGCCTAAAGACCAGGGGGGTTTGTTTTGGCTGAGTCCGAGTTCCAGGGAGGAGAGGGACTCGGTCCCCCTCTCCTCCCCGAGAGCTAATTACTAACAGTGACGATTAACAACTGCAATATATAATTAATATAATTTACATCTAGATGATTACCCCACTTGAGCATAAGTTATTTCGTAGCGAGCGATGTTTCTTAGATCATCAGCTTTCTGGCTTTGCTATCAGCTGCTGATCATAGAATACATTTTATGCAAAAATGTATGTGTCGACGTATATTTGGCTCGTCTCGTAACAACCAGCGTCATGTTCTTGAAGGATTGAATCGATAGATAATTACCTTAACTGATGCCTAGCGGTGCCAGGAAAACCTAACGTACATATACATCTTCCTCCCGGTGTTTTCTAGCTTGTGCATAAGTTCTATATACATACGTGCAAAATGGCGGTAAAAACATTAATATTTTTGGTTGCATGGCATGATGTAATAATCGAGCATCGATCCTACAAATAAGTATCAACTTAACTAAATAATTAAAAAAAATCCGGACGTCGTATATATGTTTGGAGAAACCGGTACGGTAGAGCTAGATAGCAGAAAATTTTCAATTCGGTGAATACTTTCTTTTTAAAACAAACAGATGATATATGCATGTTTGGATTGATGCTGCTAGTTGTGTGTTGGTCTAAGTTAATTAAGATTCAAATTAAAACACAAAATTTGATTAGGAGGTTGGTATGTGATTCTACATACATAGCTAAATTAAAGGAAAATATATGTTACTATATATATATATATATATCTTACGTGTATCCCTATTATAACATATACACGTATACGTAAGATGATCGATCGGTGGTTTACAAAAGAAGTGTACGTACGTACGTGCCGTAGTGACGCATGCATCGATCGTATGCGATGGTGCAACTTACGAATAATGCATGCGTATGCACCCACTGCACGCTGGTCACGCACCAATATATATTACGCGCCACGCGTATCTTCCAACGTGTACGTACGTACGTCCATCGATCACAACGCGCGTGTACGTACGTACGTCCATCGATCACAACGTGTACGTACGTACGTCCAGGCCAGCCATTAATAGACCGTAATTATTAAGCATCGAGTACGTCTGCGCGGATCGATATATATACGTACGTGCAAATCTCTTGCGGTACGTGAAGAGGACGAGCACGAACTGCACTAATAAGAGAGCATGAACAGTCATGTTGTACGTGCTCTAGATAGACTGTAGATGAACTAACGCGACGTGCACACGAGAACTGTGGTTTGCCGAGTGCTACAAGCACTCGGCAAAGCCCAAATTGCACTCGGCAAAGCGTTCGCCGAGTGCCACACTCGGCCAACAACAAATTAGGGGTTCGTCGAGTGTTTTTTTTGGGCACTCGGTGAACATGTCACCGAGTGCCAAATTTGACACTCGACAAAAATAATCTAATAATGGACGTCTGACGGAGGTTTGCCGAGTGCCTAAAATTTGGCACTCCGCAAACAAAAAAACAGGAAATAAAAAAATGCAGTACGGCGGGCGATGCCGGGGGCTGGGCGGCGAGGCGGGGCGGCGCGCGGCGCCGAGGCAGGTGGGACGGCGCGCGGGGCCATGGCAATGGCGCGCGGCGCCGGGGGCGGGGCAACCCGTGGCACGGCGGTGAGGCGGGGCGGCGCGGGGCGGTGCGCGGCGCTAGGGGCTGGGCGGCCCGTGGCACGACGGTGAGGCGGGGAGGTGCGCGGCGGCGCGTGGCGCCGGGGCAAGCGGGACGGCGTGCGGCGACTGGGCGACGGCGTGCGGCGCCGGTTGTTGGGCGGCCCACGGCACGGCGGCGAGGCGGGGAGGCGCGAGGCAGCGCCCGGCGCCGGGGCAAGCGGGACTACGCGCGGTGCCAGGGCGGTGCGCGGTGACTAGGTGATGACGCGTGGCGCCGGTTGCTGGGCGGCCCGCGGCACGACGACGAGGCAGGGAGGCGCGAGGCGGCGCGCGGCGCCGGGGCAGGCAGGATGGCGTGCGGCGCTAGGGCGGCGCGCGGCGACGGCGCGCGACTCTGCGGCGAGGCGGGGTGGCGCGCGGCGCCGGGCAGGCGGGACGGGGCGACGGCGGTGCAGCGACAGAGGAGGAGGGAGGAGCAGTGAGGAGGGAAGAAGAGTGAGGATGGAGGAGGAGGATGGAGGGTGGGGGGAGTAATTAAAAAAAAGTGAAAATTTGAAAAATTTAGTGCCAAGTTTGAAATTTTGCGGAAAGAGGAGTGCAGGAAGGAATTTTTGGTGTTTGCCGAGTGTTGCACTCGGCAAACACCAAATCTTTGCCGAGTGCCCCAAATTTGGCACTCGGCAAAGAGTTTTTTATTTTTAAAACTTTGTTTAATTTGTTTTACAATCTTTTTCTTGATATAAATTATAAAACTATAGTGTATAAGGACTAAAAATAAACTCAAAAACATAAATATAATTTTTTGAATAATTTATTTTATTATTTTATGCATTTTTGTTCAACTTTGACATGTCTTAATTTAAATCATAGAAATATAATTAAAGAATTAAAAACAGCAAACTGAACTAAATAAATATGAATTTTTTACATGGGATAATATACGCAGTATTTTGAATTTAAAAAAATCAAGATCAAACAAAAATTTAATCATTAATTTGTTTTCAAATCTATCTCATTTCTTCTCTAGACTCCAATCCCTCCTCTCAAACTATCCAATTTTTAAAGACGATACGTGATAACTTTATCGAAACATTTTTAAATTTTTATCACAACATATTCTTATCATATCATAACACCATCTCAAATATAATATTTTTCAGAATTGTTTTGAATTTTTTAGAATTAAAAAACTATTAAAGTCTACGTTGCCGATTGAGTGTCGCAACCTAGTTTTTTCAAACTTTATTTCAATTTAGTTCATAATAACTTAAAATATAGTAAGAAATATTAATATGATTTTTCTATAATTTTTGATTCATTATTTTAGGCACTTGTAGTTCAAATGTCACCTATTTCAATTTAAATCCTAGAAACATACTTAATGAATTAAAATTATCAAACTAAACTAAATAAATGTTGAATTTTTACATGAGATAATATATGTTGTATTTTTAGTTCACAAAAAATTTCAAGATCAAACAAAAATTTAATCATCAATTTGCTTTCAAATCTATCTCATTTCTTCTCTAAACTCCAATTCCTCCTCTCAAAATATCCAATTTGTAAACACTATACGTGATAACTTTATAGAAACATTTTTAATTTTTTATCACAACATCTTCATATCATATCATAACACCATCTCAAGTATAATATTTTTTAGAATTGTTTTGAATTTTTTAGAATTAAAAAACTATTAAAGTCTACGTTGCCCATAGAGTGTTGCAACCTAGTTTTTTCAAACTTTATTTCAATTTAGTTCATAATAACTCAAAATCTAGTAATAAATATTAATATGATTTTTCTATAATTTTTGATTCATTATTGTAGGCACTTGTAGTTCAAATGTCACATATTTCAATTTAAATCCTAGAAACATACTTAATGAATTAAAATTAGCAAACTAAACAAAATAAATGTTGAATTTTTTACATAAGATAATATATGTTGTATTTTTAGTTCACAAAAAATTCAAGATCAAAAAAAAGTAATCATTAATTTGCTTTCAAATCTATCTCATTTTTTCTCTAAACTCCAATTCCTCCTCTCAAAATATCCAATTTGTAAACACTATACGTGATAACTTTATCAAAATATTTTTAAATTTTTATCACAGCATCTTCATATCATAACACCATCTCAAGTATAATATTTTTTAGAATTGTTTTGATTTTTTTAGAATTAAAAAACTATTAATGTCTATGTTGTCGATAGAGTGTCGCAACCTAGTTTTTTCAAAATTTATTTCAATTTTGTTCATAAGAACTCAAAATATAGTAAGAAATATTAATATGATTTTTCTATAATTTTTGATTCATTATTTTAGGCACTTGTAGTTCAAATGTCACCTATTTCAATTTAAATCCTAGAAACATACTTAATGAATAAAAAATAGCAAACTGAACTAAATAAATGTTGATTTTTTAGATGAGATAATATATGTTGTATTTCGAGTACAGAAAAAATTTCAAGCTAAAAAAAATTGCAAATAACATATAAACTTGAAACAAGGTTTCACACAAAATAAAAAAATATGTTTGCCGAGTGTTTTTTGAAAAACACTCGGCAAAAAAACACTTGGCAACCCCCCTCCCCAAAATTTTTTTTACCGCTCAAAAACACCGTCGTGACGTCCGTTAGTTTCCAAATTTGCTGAGTGTTTTTTTGTGGGCACTCGGCAAAGAACTGATTCGCCGAGTGTTTAAAGTTTGTCGAGTATTTTTTAAATAACACTCGGCAAAGTATCCTTTGCCGAGTGCCCGAGATATTGTACTCGGCAAAGGAGAGGATACTCGGCAAATTTTGAGTTTCCAGTAGTGGTGTATATACTTTTCATGTCGTACTATATTTAGATAGCATTAAGATTGCTCAAAATATATATATATATATATGCTATAATACACCACGAAAAAATAGTACTCAATTTCTATACTACTTAAAAAAGCTACTACTGAAAGTAGTACTTCGTGTTTGGTGTAGAATAACACTCTCGTATGTGTGTATGTATATATATATGTATGTATATATGTATATGTATGTATATATGTATATGTATGTATATGTATGTATATATACAACTGTTATCCTACACCACGGGTATAGAATAACTAATCTACCGAGAAATCTACTACTGAGAAAAAAAGTAGTACTCAATTGCTATTCTACTGAGAAAATCTACTACTGAAAGTATTCGGTGTAGAATAGCGCTCCCGTATATATATATATATGTATATATATATAATATATATATATATATGCTATCCTACCCTATGGGTGTAGAATAGCTATTCTACCGAGGAATCTACTACTGAGAAAAATATTGTACTCAATTACTATTCTACTGAGAAAAATTTACTACTGAAAGTAGTCGGTGTAGAATAGCGCTTCCATGTGTGTGTGTGTGTATATATACAGTGGCGAATCCAAAAAAAATATAGAGGGTGGGCTAAATCAAATCTAAGTGTAATTAAGTTATATATATTAACATATGTTAAATATAATATATACATAATCAAATACAAACATATGATTTAATTTGATAGTAAGATACACCAATAAGATATGAGTCAACGGGAACGGCAAGTCGGTATGACAAACAACAACTTATTATGTTCGTTGTAAGCAGCTAGTCCTTGTGTTGTGTAGAGACGGAGAAGATAGAGATGGAGCAACAAAGTTAATCAGGCATAGCGAGCCGACGTGGCAGTCCGTGCTCACTTATCCACCCATCTAGTTTCTCACACTAGTCGCTCATCATAGTGTCGCTTGATACCAGTTCTAAGTTGATGAATGAGGATAGAAGATGGACCAAGACATCAAGTGGATCTGCTAACCTATATTTTATCGAATTTGATCAGTATGGACTAACTCATCCTGTATGTGTGTACTTAGGGGCTATAGGAGCAATTTCTTGCAAATTTCTGAGTATGTATGTGTGTGTTTTAATTGGGTTAAAATCTAGCCCCAAAATTTAATAGTTAATCTAATAACATATTTTTCTAACTAACAAACTCTATTTCTCTTCTCTCATATCTTCCCAAGAGCCAACGAATTGTACTACGCCACTACATACCGCTGAAAATGTAGTATGTGTTTATATAATTCTATTATATTTTTAGTCTTTTTAAATAAGTTCTCTTAAAAAAACATGGTAGTCTATGATATACTCTTCTATGATTTGTTATAAAGGTGTCGTAAATTTTCTTATGTGGATTTGATCTCCATGGTAACTATGTGTACCACCTTAGGCTAGTTTTCTTTCTCTATAATTAGTTATTGTCTCTGATTATCTTTTCCATAAATAATCAATATTGTCATAGCTGCTTATCTATCCCGCTATAAAATGGTATACACACACACATATATATATACATACATATATTCTTATACATATATATATATTCATATACATATATATATAAACATATATATACATATATACATATACATACATACATATATATATATATATGTATACATATATATCTATTTTTTTGCAAAATTGGAGGGTAGGCTCCAGCCTGATGGAGCCTACCTGCTGGCTCCACCGCTGTATATATATACATATATATATATACGGGAGCGCTATTCTACACCGACTACTTTCAGTAGTTGATTTTCTCAGTAGAATAGCAATTAAGTACTTTTTTTCAGTAGTAAATTTCTCGGTAGAATAGTTATTTTACACATGTGGTGTAGGATAACATATATATATATATATGGTCCGTTTGATAGCCACGCCATGCATTGCAAGTACTATACGTGGAAAACTAATACGCGCGCTACTTAATTGTAACGCTTAAAACTTTAAAAGGCTTTGCTTTGGCCCATTCATCATTAATTAGTACGTCGCGGCAATTCATCCATGAAATAGGCCTAATGACTCAAGTTATATTCTCACCATCCTCTAATTAGTTTTCATTTTAAGCTAGCCTTAATTTTCAATATATCTCGATCGAACTAATAATATATATTATTAGCGCGTCAGGATTATTATAACTTGTAATATTTTTTAATTATCCCCTTCTTAATTTTTAGTTCCACCTTAATTCCGCTGTTGGTGGAAGGCCAAATTAACCTTTATTTGCACACGACCCTCCTACTCAAGGTGCACTATGTGTTGCCCAGTCTTTTTCTTGAGAGAAAGATTGAATGAGACAGGAATTATAGTATGATTTATGGTTTTCGGATAGTTGTTTGATGCATAGATGACTTTTTGGTTGGAATAACGAGAATAATAAATTATAAATTAATAGAAAAATGTGTTAATTATTATTAATATTAGTATAAAATAATAATAATAAATAAGATAAATTTTACCATCCTTGAGAGGTGAAGAGAGGTATCAAATCTCAGCAGTTGATCGCCATCGTTTAACAGCTAAGATTATGTGGTACGTACCTACTAGTACTTGTCTGCTCAAAAAATAGTAACTATAGTGGTGGAAGGGTATTTTTCATATTTTCGCCTCAAAATATTGGAGGCCGCTGGCCAGCTAGCGGGAGCTCAGCGTAGCGGCAGGATAGGGCGATGGTGATGACACGACGATAGGTCGGTGGGGTGGGATGGCGGCTGGCCGGTGGGGTGGGATGGTGTAGTTGCTTGGTGCGACGCGGACACATGGAGCGTCTAGGGCAGTGTTGGGGTAAAATATTCTATCTTCAGGGTTATTGCAGTAACAGGACAAAGGTTGATGATTAAGTCCAAGATTTCTAGTATATAACTCCGAGGATGCATTGAATCAAGTTCGAAGTATGATGACAGACTCTAGTTCGGAGTATATCTTCGAACTTGGACTCTTCTGAGAGCTTCTCTGTCAGCTAAGATGGAAGATTTATCTTCTTTCTCATTAGATTAGTCTTTTACCATTTTAGCCCTATTAAGGGTACCGAATAGTTTCCACTATGTCGATTGTAACAGAGGGGTAAAAGGGTCTTTTCCTTAATGTTTGGGCCTATAAATACCCCCCGTTTTACCCTGTAATACGGACCAAATACAAGCTATTCAATACACACTTTCGAACTATTTTAAGCTATTATCCTTTCGGAGGCTTGGAATAGTTTACTTCGCAAACACTTCGTTTGTTAGTTTCTAATCTTCAGAAACCTGTTTGCGTAATCTTTTACGCCAACAAGCAGCCTCCTGTAGCGGTGGAGCTCAGTGACGGGGGCGACGTGGCTTAGGCGATGGGCCGACAGTGCTCAGTGACAAGACCTAGAGTGGTGAGGACGCTTGGAGCGGTGGTCCGGTGGGTGGGATGGTGCGGTCACTTGGTGCGGCATGGCCTAGGGCAGCCCTAGGCAGCATGGTCGCCTGGGGTGGTGGGGCTTGGCCTAGCGGGTAGCGGTGGTGCCGGTTTTTTTTTTCAATCATGGTCCTGCAAAATCAATGGCTAGATTTAATATCTTGTACACGTTGATACCTTATTAAGGATGGTAAAATTCCTCGATAAATAACTAAACATACTAATCATCCGCAACTAACACTAATATTAGCATCATAATTACTAATTAAAAAAGACTAATTATTCCTAATCAATTAATCATATCAAGGTTAGAGAAGGTATATGTTTTATCTATTCACCGTCTTCATGGAATATTATCTTTTCTGCTGCTCAGTTCTATCCATCGTCGCCTATAAACAAAACATATATCTCCAATCCGGATATATATCCATCGTCAAGGAACCAAACTGACCAAGAGTAATCTACTGCTACATACCCTATGCAAATGCAATATTATGCACAATATAATCCATGCACCGCTTTAGAAGTTTATAGCATCGTCATATCCCATTCTCTATCGTCCCTTTAAACTGTCCGATTTTAATTAAACGGTGCAGAAAAAAGATCTCCACGATCGTTAGACCCACTTCGTAGTAAAGTTTTATAATGGTAAATGGATTTTAAATCGTTTAATTAAGATCGGACGGGTGATATGAAATTCCCCGCCATGTCGTGCACACGAGCCCCTCATTTGAAGCAGCAGATCTCTACTACTCTTTGTGCACTGTGCTAGCGGCCGGCCGTTGGGCTCCCAACTGTGAGGTGAACGTCTCACCGGACACCGGCTGCTCGCTCAAGCGCACTAGGTCAAACTCGACCTAACCTCACCTCATCTCCTCCTGCTGCTGCTAATGCTGCTGTCGTCGTCCCAACAGCTCTCGAAAACGATCCCACTCTTGGCTTCAATTCGCTGGTGCAAAGAAGAATGCCGGGATACTCTTCTTCCCTTCTTGCTGCCTGCTACTACTTTCACAACACGACCATCGATCGTCCAGTGCGGCTCAACTGTAGCTGTGCTGCTCGTCGTCATCGATCTGGTTGGTCCCTACGCACGCATTTCCGCTCATAATTCTACGGTCGTCGATCGATCAGAATCGATCGTCACTAGGGAAAAGCAAACGACGATTCAAGACACTAGTCAATGTGCAGCGTGCTAGCTGCAGCACATTATTCTCATTCTTCAGTTGACACTTACCCGACCAGGTGTATGATGAGTGTATCACGCAGCCGTTGACCTCTATCATGCATCATTCCACTAGCTGTGGAGGACGGACGTGCGTGCTTAATTTGAGCTGATTTCAGCCATACAAAATTCATGATCGATCGAGTCGCACATGAAAATCGATGCGTACGTACGTCCAGGAATTTAGAAAAGTCATGATCGATCGATAAAAGGGATCTAATTGGCCACGTGGACATCACCGTTGATTGATGGATGATGGGTATAACTCAGTCTTGAGCAACACAACAAGAACAAGCGTCGATCGATGATCTGATCTGATCTGATCTGATCTGATTCGATTTGATTAATTATCTTGCCGTCCATTGGTGCCTAACTTCAATTTTCAACGGAAGCATACCACATCCCGACAATCTCACGCATTGTTCACTTGATCGATCGATCGATCGCTTTTCATTACTGATATGATGCACAAAGCTGAGGTTTATGTCAATTATGTAAGGGTTGAAATGAATACAATCAATTATGTAAGGCTGGGAATTTAAGTTGAATAATTCACAAATCGAAAGCAAAAGAACAGATGTTGCAATCAGTAATAAGATCAATCAGTCAGAAAATAGGGCTTTTCCATTTCATTACACCTTCAGAACCAAACAAGAAACAGTAGATCAATCAGTCAGAAAATAGCTACCTGCCATGAAAACTAATTGACACAACCCAGCAGATATGAAAACCACAATTCATGCCCCTTGATTGCATCTCTTCAGAACCTGCAAAAAAAATATTATTGAACCTTCTGTGTCATCAACAAGAAGCAATCATATCATACATGGACTGATACAAAAGTCTTGATGTTGCATATATAGTCTTCTTCATCTAACAAGTTTGTCAGAGAAGTACACTAGCACTGTGGTGTCATCAACTGATACAAAACAGCATTGTTTTTATATTGAAAATAAAAGGATGAGGAGATAAATCAGTAGGTCTTTTGCACCAAGGGAGAGGAAGTGAGGAACAGGTGACATCAAAGGACCTTGGACTTGGAGGAGTTTCAGTTAACTGAAACTACAAAACCATAGCCTTATCTGGCGGCAACGTTTCATCAGTTCAGTGAACCGAAAACCGCAGCTGCACTGCACACATCAGACCACACCCTGATGATCCATGCAGCGATGCAAATTGCTCACTGCAGAGTTCAGACATCCCAGAAAATCCAGCGATCTGAATTCTGAAAAGCAGCACACTACTACTCTTCCTGTTCAAGTTGCTATGATCTCTTCAACGAGCTACCTTGTCCCATATACATGGACTCGCTCGCTCATGTTGAGGCCAACGTCAGACCAACCCTTTCAATTCTTCCGCGACGAAATCCTGTCCAAAATCCGGCAAAAGTTTCAGGCTTTTTGGCTTATGCCTTAGCTTCCAAAGTTGTTGAACAGTGTAATTTTCTAAAAATATTTTGTGCACAAAAATTATCAAAAAATATATTTAAACCTTGGTTTTTTCTTATCTGCTTTCAATCTGAAGCAGGGTTTCTGCTGGAGACTATTCTCTAAAAATATATGTCATGAACCATTTAGCGTTAAGGGCATGTTTGGTTTCCGGCCACAGTTTGCTACGCCTCAATTTAAGAATTTGCCACACCTATGACGAGGAAAATAAGGACCATACTTTTGGTAGAAAAAAATGTGGTGAGGGGAAATACTATGGCTAGAAATGAACCAAACAACTACCAAACTAGTTGTGGCGAGCTTAGCCTTAGCCGTGACAATCCATGGCTAGGAGTCTACCTAAATTCATTATACACAGCTCTGCCTCTGCTACCAGCAGCAGCAGTCCAGTCCAGCATCCTTGAATTGATATGACAGGTGCATTTTTACTCATTTCTATTTTGAGATCATGAGATGTTCTTGGGGTTCTTCACTGGGCTAACCTTAAATGTCTTTTTATATTACTAGAATCAAACCGAATCATGCGAAAATCATATAATATTAGAAGAAGTTAGAAGTCTGGTTGTACTTATTTTAAAATAAAATTTTGATAATATATCTTTTATTTAGATAGATAAAAAAATAGGATTTACTCTTATAATATTACCTCCTATTTGCGGTTCCATGTATCACCCCTTTTATTCTTTTAATATTACCTAACAATTCAACATAAATCAGGGCTGCTACATATATAATCAAGGTGAACAATATACCTAAAACATGTGAATAGTGTATAGATGAGTTATTGTGATTTTGTGAAATCTAAGCGCAAAGGAGCATCCATTCCAGCCATAGAAGATCCTAATTCTAATTCTACAGTACAGAGCAGTGAAAAATGCATCAATTTTCCTCTTTTCTCACCTCTCTCAGCTCAATAATTGGACAATTTGCAAGTGAATATATGGAGAGTGAGAGAAAAAAAGATCCATATGGTAACATCATCCACAGAAACTGAAGAACCGGTGTTAAGGGTCTATTTGATTCAGCTTCTGACAGCCGTAGTTACTTCTAAAATTTTATGCGGAAATAAATGATTCAAATTCTGGACTCAAATTATGAGTAACCGTAGAATCTAAAAATGAACTAGAAGATGAAACAAACAAACCTGCAGAATCTAAAAATAAACTAGAAACTGAAACAAACAGTCTAGTAAGTAATATACAAACAAAAAGAAGCTGAATTATATAGTATGTAATTTACATCTCTCACACCTCCAAAATCTTATTATACCATAGTGTCTAGAACACTAGATCATCACAGGAGAGGTGATATGATGGTAAAGGAGTGGATTAGAAAGATATACTCATATACATATGTACATCAAGCACACCACACACACTGGCTTTTCCTTGGATTTTTGCTCTGACACAAGACACCAAGGGAAAGCACTGCTCATGGCCTCTCATACTACTACTATAACTAGATATCTGATGATGGCTGTAGGTATATGGCAACCAAATCTCGTCAAAATTAAATCCTAAATTCCAAGATGATGATGAGTAAGAAGATGAATAAGAACAAATCGAATGAAGGTGGTGCTGGTGCAGGTAGGTAGGTGGAGGGTAGTAATCAACGGGGACACACACCAAGAGGAAGAGGAGGAAGACGATGAGTTGGAAGCAGGAAAAGAGGAAATAAAACAAGTAAAGAACTGCAGCTCAGCTCGGGCCATCCGCGTCCGGCCATGGCGGGAGCTAGCTGGAAGAAGAGCATCACAAGCCGTAGACGGCGCGGGAGCACTTGCCCTTGATCCACTTGAAGCTGCGGCGGAAGGAGTTCTTCACCTTCCCTTCGACGTCGTACGCCTTGTAGGCCACTAGTCGCTTCCGCCGCTGGAGCTCCGCGTCGTCGAAGCCGCTGCCGCCGGCGTCGTAGGCAGGAGGAGGCGGAGGCGCCTTCTTGGACGGGATGTGGGGCCCGGCGGCGGTGTCGTCCAATGCGGAGAAGGAAGGGGTGTACCCCCTGAGGTTGACGGAGCGGCGGTTGGCGGCGGACCAGGTGGCGGCGGCGCCACCGACGCCGCCACCGCCGCCCCCGCTCTTGGCCGGCTTCGCGTCCTCGAACGGCGAGTACGACGCGGCGTAGGACGCGCTGTAGCTCCGCAGGCTGAACCCCGGCATCGGGCCGGCCCCCCAGCCGGCGCCGGAGGAGACGGTCTTGGTGCTGCCGCTCCGCTGCACCACGCTCCCAGGCCGCGACCATGAGCTGGCGCTCGTGGCGCGCTTCACCTTGGGGTAAGACGCCGCCGCCGCCGGCGGCGGCGGCGGCTTGTAGTTGGTGACGTACGACGCGCTGTAGCAGCGCAGGTCGGTCGCCGCCGGCGCGTAAGCTGCCGTCCTCTCGGCGGCGCAGGACCGTGATCTCTCCATCTCCCTCTCCATCTCCATTGGCATCTCTGCGTTTGTGCGCGAAAGCTTGGATCTTTGGCGCAAACTAGGTAGCTCACAGCTCAACTCACTGGTGCCAACGAGGCAGCGAGGCGACGAATCGAGCGGCCATTTTTATGAGCAAGGTGATGGGGACCCGGATCCGCTAAGGCAGCAACACTGGTAGGTTAGCGGGTACGGATCCAGCAGCTGCCACATCAAGGTCTCAGTCTGAGACATGCTCACCTAAAAAGAGATTTTTTTAATAAAAAAACTCCAACATGTTTTTCCCTAGCCTACAAATCAGTGTGCGTGTGGTATATGTGTATGCACGTCGACCCCAGCCGATTTATTTTTTATCCAAAAAATATGTATTTGCATTATGTTATAGAAATTGGAAACACAGATTTATAGTGGTGTATAATAAAAGAGAAAAATTCATATATGTCAGCATGTCACCGAAAGTTTATCGGTTCTCACGTGTGTCATTGAAAATTTATTGTTCTCATATATGTCAGTGTTTTATTGTTTGTGTTCATGTATATCATTATCGTTAGTTTCAATGTTAATTTTTCTAAATACCAAAATCGTGCTTAGCTCACTAAAAATCAATGTGTATACCAATCACTCATTTAATCCAATACAACCAAGACCGAGAGAAAAGAAAACTAGATAACTTTGTGAGCTGACGACAGTTTTGGTATTTAGAAAAAAAAACTAACGTTGACCAACGTTAAAACTGACGACAGCAATATATATGAAAAAATCGAAGCAGACAAGCGGTGACATATATAATAATTTCGATAATACATACAAAATTTCCTCGTAATAGAAATAGTGCAATCAAAATCCATCTCTAAAAACCATGCTACGTGATATATTACATATTTGCAGTCAAAGAACTCACTTTGGAGACGGTAATAAAATAGAGGCAGAGTTTACAAAACAGGCCAAACGGATTAGTGCCGATAGTTAAACACTGATTTTTGGACTAATAATCATATACCATATATCGTTCGTCTGGACGGTGGTAATGATAAAACCGATGCAAATTGCAGAGGTGTCTCTCAATTTTGTAGTGAGGTTGCATCATTGGTGTTTCTTTTGGTCTGCTTCAGGAATTCAAGATGAGATTTTGTGTGCACAAATCGTATGGGAGTCAAAAAGGCCATGGATTGTGTTATGTGTATGCCTTGTCGTGCTGGTTTGTTGCTACTGCAGCTTGCTGCAAGTGTACGTGTGCTCTCATCAGACGATATGATGTGATGAAGAAAAGGGATCGCACTACGAGAAAACAGAAAGTTTTCGTCGGCTAATATAACTTTCGTTGGTTTTTGAAAAAACCGATGAAAGTTAAATAACTTCCGTCGGTCACTTGAGGCCGACGGAAGTTAAGTTAACTTCCGTCGGCTTTTCACAGTGGCCGACGGAAGTTAGGCTGCATTTTTTTGCGGCCGATCAGATCCCCTAACTTCCGTCGGCCAGCATTAAAGTCGGCGGAAGTTAGGGGGTTTTTTCCCCAACCGCGCGCGCGTACAGGGAGACCTAACTCCCTGTACGCGCTCACACCCGCCGCCGCCTCCCACGCCCAGCCCGTGCCGCCGCCACCGCCCCGGCCGGCCGCCCGCCGCCTCTCGCTACCCGCCTCGCGCCCGCGCCACCGCCCCGGCCACCGGCCCGCCGCCTCGGCCAACCACCGCCGGCCCACCCACCGCCCGCCGCCTCCAGCCGCCCCGGCCGCCGCACCCCTATCCGGTCCCACCCACTACCGGCCACCGCCCTGTGCCCGGCGCCGGTTCGCCCATCGCCCGCCGACCTCCCGCTAGTCGGCCGCCCGCCGGCCTCCGGACATCGTCGCCGCCCATCGTCGCCGCCCGTCGTCGTCCAACGATCAAGTATTTTTTTCGGCTTTTTTTCACTTTTTATTTGTGAATTATGTGTCACATAAATTGTTAATGTGTTATTAGAAGATGTGTGTCACATACATAGTTGTTACGTACACTACCTTCACACCTTTTAGGCGAGTATGGCGTGCGGTGAGGCGACGCCATACTCACTTCACATATCTCAGAATTGTTGTTTGCATATACCTGAGGCTAGTGACGTCTAAAATGAATTATTTTTATAAGGAGAGAATTTTATCGCATGCGCTAGAAAAATGAAACAATTAATAAACTTTTCGTGCAGCCTTGTCATAATGCAGATTACTTTCTGTTAATCAAGGCAATCTACAGTCAGATAGCCCATTTTATTTTTTTGATTAATTATTTTAAACATACTTAATCAATAGTACAAATTAGTTTCAACTATTACCTCGTCGGGAGTAATTAACCGGATACCATAAAAGGACCCTTTTATAATAAAAATGATATATGCAATGGTTGTTTGTGATTAATATTGTGATTTTATGTATGTTTCACGCTTTTAAATATTTTTCATATGCGATTTTTTGTTTTCATATGCAATATATGTTGTGATATTATGTATATATGATTCCAATTATATTATTCTATTAATTTATAGTTTTTATGATTTCATTGGGTGATTAGTATTATATCTATATATACTTTATTATATATATTTCTTTTCGTATGCAATTTTTTATTTGACAACAACGTAGATAGTGTAACGAAACCTATGCGTCACCCGTTTCGGACCAACATGTCTCACACGTGTCATGCGTGTGAGATGTGTAGGTCCGGAATTGTCCATTTTTGGACAGCCTCGGAGTGGGCGACAGAGCATGGTCTTTATGATGAGTCATGAGTCCGAATGGGATTTCAGTAACATAACCTTATTGTTCTCCATTGCACCACTATCAGGCGTGCAATTGGAGAACAGCGGGGTTATGCTGCTGAAATTTCGTTCGAACTCATGGCTCGTCATAAATATGTTTTGTCGGTCACTCTTGGGTGGGTTTACGACCTATCTTTTCCTATAGACATAGCCCCGTGGTACTTATGATATCGATGCATTCTCGATTGAATGAATGTTTTGCCTATAGAATGGCTGAGGACGACCGACGGTGGATGTATAGTGGTTGGATGAAAAGTGGAGCTCACACGAGGGAGTGGGTAATCAACGCTGAGAAATTTGTTGATCGTGCATTCGCTTTGACAACAAACACTGACGCGAGGTGCCCATGCATGAAGTGCAGAAATTCTCGTTGGCAAGACAAGAGGACGTTGTCATTGCATATTTGCAAATATGGTTTCGTGTCAGGTTATGAAGTTTGGACTTTTCACGACGATACAGGCCGTGAAAAACGGTATTAGTAGTGGAAGAAGAAGATGATAGTGTTGCTGACGATAGGATGGATGAGATGCTTGATGCTATACGACCGGAGTTTGAATCAAACCCTAAGGATCCTCCAACACCGGAGGTTCAAAAGTTTTTCGACATCCTTCGAGCTTCAGAAGAGCCATTGCATGAGCACACCACCGTAAGCGTTCTCGCTTTTGTGACTCGTATTATGGCTATTAAGTCAAAGTTTGCATATGACTATGACCAGAAGCAAAAATTCAATCTTCAAGTTGCGTATCTGTGGTCGGTCCACAATTTTCCGCATATGGTATTTTTTTGGTTGGAGTTGTCATGGAAGGTTGACATGCCCGATATGTGCGAAGGACACAGATTGTTTCCGTCTGAACTTCGGGGGAAAGATTTGTTACTTTGATTGCCATATATGCTTTTTGCCCTTGAATCACCCATTTAGGTTACAAAGGAACAATTTCAAGAAGGACAATATTATTGTAAAGGGACCACCAAGGCGTTTAAATGGTAGAGAAATCGCTGATATGCTGAATGAGTTGGTCCTTAATGAAAATGAGGATGGATTTATAGGATTCGGAACCGAACATAATTGGACCCACATATGTGGCTTATGGGAACTGTCGTATGTCAAATCACTAATTCTGATGCACAACATTGACGTTATGTATCAGGAAGGTAATGTTGGTGAAAGCATTATAAGTACATGTATTCAGAAATAGGTTTAGAACTAACTGATTACATTACAACATGTGTAGAAACTAGCCCAGCAGCATGGTGGATTTGACATGTCCATGTTCCAACCACTACCTCCCCCGCCACCACCACTATCTTCTACATCACCTAAGGTATCTCCTGACATATCGTTACTTCAGATACTTAAGTTAGCGTTTATAAGGGTAGTTGAGTTCGTTCTCTAATTTTGTTTATTTCTTCAGAGTTTCTGTACGCCTGGTCAGGATGGAGCCTCTGGGGCAAATGTGGATGAAGCGGGAGGTAGCGGCGGCGCCCACGACCCAAATGTGGGCGATCAGTGAGTATGGATGTGTATTGTGAACCTGGATTGAATCTGGATGTGATATGCGCTTTGATTGAATCTCGATGTGTTATGTGACTTTGTATGTGAATTTGGATGGTATATGTGAATGCGGATGTGTATTGTGACTTTGGATGTGAATTAAGTTGTGTTATGTGATTTTGGATGTGATGTGTGAAGTTTGGATGTGAGAGGTGATTTTGGATGTTATATGTGAAGTTTGAATGTGATTTTGGATGTGAGATGTGAATTTGGATGTGTATTGTGAATGTGATATAAATTGTGTTTGGATGTGAGTGTGAATATGGGAACCAGGAAAAAACAAAAAAAAATACCAACTAACTTCCATCGGCTTTGACCATAGCCGACGGAAGTTAGCTGCTTTCGGCCACGTGGGCAGAAAGGCTAACTTCTGTCGGCTAGGGCCAAAGCCGACTGAAGTTAGGGGCCCCTGGCTGGCCGACGGAAGTTAGCGTCCCTCTGCTGACGTGGTAGAGTTCGGCGCTAACTTCCGTCGGCCACGTGAAGCCGACGAAAGTTAGCTAACTTTCGTCGGCGGCCTACGGAAGTTAGCTTCTTCTATCGGGAAAGGGCTAACTTCCGTCGGCTTTGGCCGACGGAAGTTGCCTGGATTGTTGTAGTGTCGAGCAGACTTTTTTTGGAAAATTACTCACGTACCATTATAATTTTCAAGAATTGATTATATGCTAGTGTCAGTGACTGTGGCGGTCCCCATTTGTAAGTGACACATCGATGACATATTGGCAAACCGTGAAAATTATAATGGCACAAAAAAAATTAACCCGACCTTTTTTGGTCCGAAATGAAAATTTTTGGACAAAGACGACCGATCAACTCTTATAAAATTAATGTTTTCAGTTATGAAGAACTTTCGTTTGGTCCCGTGGTGACAACGATCAAACCATAAATGGACTCTGCCTTATCAATTGGAAGGTGGTTTGCCGGCTAAAGATTTTAGGGTTGCTTAATCTTTCTCTTCTAAGTCGGGACCTTCGACTTCGTTGGCTCTGGCTAAAATAGAAAGATTTAAACAAATATTGGGTAGATCTGTTGATGCTGTTCTCATAAAAATTATTGAGTTATTTCAAGTTTCCACAATCATTCATCTTAGAGATAGAAAACGGGCTCGGTTTCTGGACGGACCCTTGGATGGGATTTCCTCCACTCAAAATTATTGCTCCAGGCATTTTCAATCTAAGCAGAAGAAAAAACTATATGTTCAATAGGCCTTGCAAAATAACGCGTGGATTCGACACATAAGAGACCTCAGCTTACCAGAACCGCTTAATCAATACATCAAGGTGGCATTCAGCTTCCCCACCCTTCCTCCATTGGCTTCGGCTAGAAGCTTTCTTCTATTGTAGAACAAGGCGGTAAAAAAAATTCCACGATCCGAACGGAAAAGATTCAATGGCCTACTAATTTACACTTGGTGGTAGGTGTGGAAAGAGCACAATGCTAGAATTTTTCGATCCTCTTTCAATCTGATATCAACAGTATCAAACTTAATTGTAACAAATTTTGATTTTTTTTCTCTTGTGAGTTGTCTCTAATCGCTCCTTCGCCTTGTTCGGTTTGTTGGTGTGTATAACAAATCTGGGCTGTATTTTTTTTAATAATAAGATGATATAGGATATATATAACGTAGAAATCATGGTCATTTGAATTTGCCAAAGGCGCCGGTGAAAGCAACCGGCCACAGATGCACACGATTTTTCTTCTCGAGTCTCAAAACCATCGATCTGTACAATGGGATGAAATCACGTGTAAAAAGTTATATTTATTTGTAATAGCAAGTGTATGTATTTTTTGAAATTATACATTTTCTAAAAACAAATTTCAAATCTGGTTCACGTTTTTTAAAATTTTGCAAAATTTACAAAATTAATATCCTGTGGGTATTTCAAGTGTCGATGTAGAGGACTTCATTGGCCGAAAGAAGGTTAGTTTTGAATTTTTCAAAAGCCGTGTACTAAATTTGATTTTTTTATAAAAATAATGTATCATTTCGAAAAGAAAACTCCAAAGTGAATGCATGCATCTGCATCTATTAGTGGTAGGTTGCGTTAGGCGAAAGCAAACCAAGTGATGGATGGATGCGTGATTAGACGGTGCGCATTCGGCGATATGATACATGCGTGATGCGTCCGAATCGCGCGCGTGCGACCGACGTGGCAATCGGCTGCACCACGAGGCCGTCTCCTTTGCGGAGCTAGAGAAAAAGAAACACCATTTTAATAAAGGGCCAATTTTTTCATGCCATTATAATTTTTATAGTTTTGAAATATGTCATCGGTGTGTCACTGACAGAAGGGACCTACCACAGTCACTAACAGTGGCATTTTTCAAAATTCAGAAAATTGTAATGACATTTTTTCAATTTTCCCTTTAATAAACGGTACTACATATTAGATTTAAGCTTCATAAAAGTTAAAAATTTACTAATAATAACTATTTATTTCGATTAGGTTTGGCCACTGTATCTCTTCCTGAGGGCCAATGTTCTCTCCGTTTTGTTGTTTTATCTTTTGTGCCCAGTGAAACATGTCGAGTATCCGATGTTTCGGTTTAGATCGGAGGTTCGACTTTGTAGCCGTGTCCGTATTACTTTCCGATTAACATTTTAAATTTTGAGACTCTGTAGCGAAGGGTCTATTTCAAATTGTCTTAATAATATAAGGGGGTTGTTACGGTTGCCCCCATTAACTCCCTTCGAAGTAATAGACTTAAAGAATCCTTGCAGTTGATTAAAGGTATTTAAAATAAATAATTAAAAATAAAAATGGTTAACTGGCTCTAACCAGTCACTCTATCTGCCTTCCGTATCCATTTCTCTAGAGAATTCACGGTAGCGTTAAAAGTTTTTATTTTTTAATTTTTTTGAAAACAAACACAAAATTTGAAAAAGAATAGAACTCTTCAAATTTATTTTGATATTTTTTTTGAAGAGTTCTGAAATAAAATTTTGAATTTTCAAAGATTGTTTTATTTTTAAAAAAATTCTGAAAAGAACATAAAACTTTGAAAATTTGAAAAAAACAAAACTCTTCAAAATTTATTTTAAAATGATTTTATGAAGAGTCTGAAATAAATTTTATAATTTTCAAAGTTTATTTTTATTTTTAAAAATTTTCTGAAAAGAACAAAATACTTTGAAAATTTAAAAAAAAAACAGAACTCTTCAAAATTTATTTTAAAATGATTTTCTGAAGAGTTATAAAATATAATTTTGAATTTTAAAAGTTCTCTATTTTTTCATAAAATTAAAAAAAATCTTTCAAAAGTTTATCGGGCATTCTCCGAAAAAAGAAATTTCAAATGAATTTTTGAATATTTGTGAAATAAATTTTCGAATTGTCAAAGTTCTTTGTTTTTTAAAATTGTATACATGTCATATGCCATAAATTAAGGGATTTCAAAATATTTTGCGAAATTGAGGAAAGAAATATATTAGACGTATGGAAAAAATTTATTTTGCATGCATGTGGGTCCCACATTTAGGAAAAAGAAGGTAATATGACCTATTACGTCTAAAAGTTAACAGATCACTTATTTTAAATCCGAGTCGTCCAATAACATGGATTGAACGGCTGATAAAATTTCGGGGTACAGTAAAAATTCTCTAATATAACATATTTGTTTTAAGATCTAAATAAATGAGTTGGTAGACATCAATCAGCTGGATTTTTGCCCCCGCAACAACCAAATTTATGGCCTTTGGATCTGAATAGGCATTACGCATTCATGCATGCTCCACCCTTCCTCGATCTCTCCGGTGAGCTTCTTACCTTGGGCCGGCCGGCGCGCGACGGCAGCGACACCAGATTAGGTTTCGAGCAGGAGTTGGGGACTTGGGGCTAGCGAAGGAGAAGAATGCATGGGTGGTTTGCCGGATTAGAGGTACGTAGTCCATGGCCATGGCCGACGGTAATGGTGCCGGCCACCGGTGAGACGCCGTTGGAGCCGCGCGCGAGCGGGAAGAAGAGGTAGTACAATTTACCATCATTTACTAATAAAAGTTATTTGAGGTTATTAACATGTGTAACCTAATTTGTCGGAAGGAAATCTATAAATTTATCTCATATTGGATATAATAAACCGTGACAAAGTATAGCTAACAGCCGAAGGGAATCGGCAAAAAGTACGGAGGAAATGTGGCTCGCGACTTGTCTTTCAGCTCGATCTCAGCATCTGCATGCAGCCGACACCGATCTCCAGGCATTCCAGGAAGAGACAACTGACAAGGAAAACGAGACAAATTAACCTCCTAGGCTCCTAGCTCAACCCTGCTCCCCTCTGCTCTGCTCTGCTGCATGGATGCTTCACTTCACAGTACACATGGCCAATCTGAAATTGTTCTCTGCAAACAATGCAAAGCTCCTGAGCAGATCGAGGATAAGATCGATGGATTGACGATATAATAGTACGTGCAGGTAGCTTTCGTCGGCTTGAGCTAGAGGTGAGCATGACGGCCCACTTGTCGCGCGCGGCAGCATAAATCGGTGATGGCGAAGGAAAGCTACCGGCCGGCCCGGAGGCCATCGAATTCTCTTTTCTTCGCCGACGGCGACGGCGGCGCCAAAACCATCAATGATTGATGCGATTCCTGCAGCGATTGATCGATGGCATGGCACCGGCCTCTCCTACGTCGTCGTCCGCAGCAGGTCCATGGCCATCGGCTCTCGGATCATGGCCTCAGCAACCTGAAGCATATGTGGTACTGTGGTATAGGCGTGTGTACATGAATTTATCTATATATTGTTGTTTATGTAATTATAGTTAAATTGAAGAGACAAAGTTTTATCAGTTCAATTTGACATATCCCCTAAGCTTTATTACAATATAATTGAGGATAACCCATGAAATTCGTTGCCATGTTCCCAAATACCATAATGTTGATATCGTTTGTAAATTTTTCACAAAGATTACTTATTTATTTATTCTTTTGTCATTTTTCCGTTTATACTTATTTTTCCTTTTCTTATCTATTTTACAAAACTAATCGTTCCCGTAAAGAGGGAGCCTCACACAAAGATCGTTACCGAGCTACTGCACCGCTGAGCCACCGCCACCGCAAGGATCCTATCCGTGCCACTGCCGTACCATGGACAAGCCGACGGAAGTTAAGCCAATATTCCCCTGAGCGTGTGCCCTAGGTTTCTTGTTATGCCCCACCTCTCGGCCGATCCTCAGCTCATCCGCACGAACGCCCGCCGCCTCCTTCGCCCACCCCCCGCCACCACCTAGCGGGCCACCGCCGCACCACCCCGCCGCCTACCACCCCTAGCAGGCCACCACCGCACCGTCGCCCGATCACCTCCTCTGCCCACTCCACTACTGCCACTGCCCAACCGGCCACTGTCACCTGCCACCTCCCCACTACCACCATCATGTCGCAGTCCGTTCGACCACCACCGCTGCCTCCGTCCGCCCATCACATCCGTCCACCCGGCCACAGCCTCGATCCACCCGACCGACGCCCATCGTCTCCACTCGTCCGCCGCCTCCTCGCTTGCCCGTCACCACCTCCGAGGTATTCACTATTATTAAGAATATGTTAAATTTATCAATGTTATTTTTGTGTTATTAGCAATGTTAAGATGTGATAATGTGTTATTATGCTATTACTTGGGACCAACACTGGTTTGCTCCTAGCGGAGACTACGGAACTACCCAGGGTGCAGTGTCGCATGACTTCTAGGTATGATTTTGTTCATACATGGTTTTGTTTTAATGCAAGATTTCTGGAGTTACAATAGTTTATTAATATTAATGCATTTCTTATTGCATATTTTCTTTCCAGTTACGTTTTTGCTTTCCAGAAATAGCAATTACCATAATCATGCCCTTGTGATCTTTAACAACAATGCATGTAAGGTTGTCAAGGACACAATTTCGTATGCTCGGATTCAAGCGAACAATCAGTATTACAAGGAGAAATTAAGGCAACGAATGAACAAGGGGATTGGTTCTTCAGCAATATACTTAACTAAGAAACAATATTGTTTGGTAAACAATTCTAAGACTTTTGATCTTCGACTTTTGAGATTTATTTTCATGTAATGTAGAAGCTCCACATTTATTCAGGTGAGGATTTTGTGGTTTAGAAACTGTGACACGGTCTACTTTGAATTCTACAAGCTTTGGTCTTCAAGTGGTTTCAAGCTGGTTTCTGAGAAGAAAATATTTTATCGTGTAACCGATCCAAAGCACAAATATGGGGCTAATGGACATATCCGCTTGGCTAAATGCATGGTAAGACCTACACTTGTGTTGAATGCTATATATGTTGTAATGCGACTAACTCATATCTATAGGAAACTCAAACTAGTGCCGTGCCTAGTGATGTTGAGGTCTATGTAGGTGGTCATAAAGGACTAGATCATTCAAAGCCAGATGAATTGTATAGTCAGACAACCACGGATCATTTGATGAGGTGTTAACAATTTTTAGATTTTGCAACATTTTTCTCTATATAATCGACATTGTTGGTTTTTTGCATATGCAATATGGTCAACAAATGGTGTAACTCCATGGAGAGGAGTATGATTGGCGGAAGCAACCTATCGACCCAATGGTTATGTACTTTAGTGGAGATAGAAAGAACCATGGGTGGTGAGATGATGCTTCTCAATGTTTTGTGTATGGTACTGTAATAGTAAATTGTCTATACAATGTTGCAGGTATTCTATGTTCAATGAAATAATTAACTCAAGGGAGGTGAGAGTTTAGAAGTCAACTCAGTCATCACATAGCTCCTCAGGGGTTAGCTCTAACCGTCACCGCTCAGAAGAAAACCCGCAAATGCTTCAGCTGACGGAGGCACTAAGGCAGCGAGACGAGTACTATGCTGCTTGCTTAGCACAACAACAGATGATGTTTCATGTAAGTTCAGTGATTGCATTACAACTATATAGCATTTAGCAATAGTTTAAAAACTAAATGATTACATTACAACATGTATAGCAATTTGCCCAACAGCAAGGATTTGACATGTCACATTTCCAACTGATACCTCCCCACCACCATTATTTCCATTTGGTACTCCTCCTGCAGTTGAGGTACCTTCTGGCATGTTACTTTGTTCTAATATCTATTTTACATGAATAAATATTTGGAGGGTTATTTGAGTTGGATTGTTAGTTTTAATGTTTCCCCAAATTTATATATTGATTCAGATTCTTCGTACTCCCGATTAGGATGGAGCCTCGACTTCAAATATTAATTATTTGAGAGGTAGCGACCACGATTCTAACCAATCAAGTGAGGATTGTGAGTGAGTATAAATGTTATTTGTTCATATGACTTGTGACCTTGTGGATTTGAACGCAACTTGTGAATTTGAACACGACTTATTATTACTTTGAATGTCTTGGGTTTTTAAATGTGATTTGTGACTTTGAATGGTTAAGTTTGTAAATGTGAACGTGTTTGTGAATGTTTGGTTAATTTGTGAATGTGTTTGTGGAGGTGAAAAATGTGAATGTGAATGTTTTTGCAGATGTGATTTTGAATGTGTGGATGTGTATATGATTGTGAATGCGTGTATATATTTGTGGATGTGAATGTGCATACGTGAAACAGGTCGACGGAAGTTTGCTGATTTCCTATTATGAAAATGGAAAATAGGAACATGGCAAAATTGGAAAATAGAAAAACAAAAGGAAAAAGGAGTATAAATGAGAAAATAACAAAAAAACAAATAAATCAATAAACTTTGTGGTAAAATTACCAACAATATCAACTTTGTAGCATTCAGAAATATGGCCACAAACTTTATCAAACGGACAATTCTTCCTTAAAACTATGAAAATGTTGTGACGTGGAAATGATTTGGCGATGTAAAAAAACGTGCTGTCACGTCGGTGCTTATTATTGTTCGTTATCGCTCCACATAAACTCTACGTTTTTCGTACAATTTTGCACGTAAAACTCTGGGTATAAAGAGTTAATAATTATATACTGAAAGAAGTAATATATATTTTGTATATTGGTCCTCGATCTACGAGAAGTTTAACATTCTTTAAATAAAACAGTTGAGGAGTATTAAAATATCATTTTTGTTAAAGAAGCGAAATAAGTCACCGTCTCTTTATTAAATCATTATTAGAGATTGACTACGAAAGATTAACTTTAACAATTCAGATATTTCTTTCGGAGCACATGCATGGTGAGCACACGCTGTAGAAAATGATGGGACGAGAGGAGAGGTGAGGAGACGAGATGGAAAAGAGAGTAATATAAAAGATTATTATGCATATATATTAAGGAATTGATGTCTTCACGAAGAAATTAGAAACCAAGTCGACATAGTATCAAAAAACTATAAGTGTTGGATATGTAGTTTTATCCCTTGCGTTTTCGTAGGCATCCACAGTAATGACTACGCAATAAAATTATCATAACTGTTTCTAAAACATACATGAAGGTAATTATTTCTGTTCTATATAGAAATTGATATAAACATTATACATTAATTAGTTAAGATAGTGTCTAATAAATATTTATTATTTTCTCTTAGTTACGCTAACAGCTAGCTTCATATATATATATATATACAAATGCTATTCTACACCACGGGTGTAGAATGCTATTCTACACCGACGTGGAGTGGAGGGGTTGGGATTGAGTGGGGGGTGGGCACGATTGGGATGATCGGTGTAGAATAGCATTTACACCCCTAGTGTAGAATAGCGTTCCCGTATATATATATATATATATATATATATATATATATATATATATATACAAATGCTATTCTACACCACGGGTGTAGAATGCTATTTTACACCGACGTGGAATGGAGGGGGTTGGGATTAGGTGGGGTGTGGGAGCACGGGATGATCGGTGTAGAATAGCATTCTACACCCATAATGTAGAATAGTGTTCCCGTATATATATATATATATATATATATACGGGAACGCTATTCTACACCGATCATCCCGTGCTCCCACACCCCACCCAATCCCAACCCTCTCCATTTCACGTCGGTGTAGAATAGCATTTGTATATATATATATATATATATATATACATACGGGAACGCTATTCTACACTATGGGTGTAGAATGCTATTCTATACCGATCATCCCAATCGTGCCCACCCCCACCCAATCCCAACCCCACATTCCACGTCGGTGTAGAATAGCATTCTACACCCGTGGTGTAGAATAACATTTGTATATATATATATATATATACATACACACCATTATCCACCGCTAGAACAGTACACCCTGCAATGTTAGACCCCAGGTCAGTCGAGCTCGACACGACACTACCGATTAAATAGCTAGCAGCCTAGCAGCTGCATGTCTCCTTCTCGATCTTCTTCCTCGCGCCACGCACCGCCGGCCGGACCGACCGCCCTCGTCTCGCGTCGTGTACCGCCGGAGAAAACGAAACCCGCTGCGGCAGCGGCGACATGACAGCAGCTGGGGTAGAACAGTTGTCACTGGCCTGCTATGGCCACCGACGACTTCTCGGGCAAGTACGTACGACGAAGACGACGACGAATTCGAAGAACACACAGAGAAGCGCTAGTTTAATATAATGTGACGTACGGGTCGAGATCGGACAGAGTAGCTCACCTCTCGATCTCCAGCCGACAGCGAGAGCTTAATACTATCAATTAATGGAGTGATGAGCATGCAGCTCCCTAGCTAGCCATCATCTCGTTCGTTGAGCCGTCCAGCTCGCCGTAACACCGTACGCCCGTCCGTACCAATGGCGAGACCACAGGACCCGATGGTGGTAGCTAATGAGATGGTCCTTGTTTAATTTTTAATTAGTCACAAATTTCAATTTATTTTTTTGCCTGATAATAAGTAATGTACCTTCTCCGAGGTTGATCGGTGCACGGAAATATCTGTATATATAAACCAACTCGTTCTATCTATACGTGTTTACCGATAAATTTACCGATGGGGAAAGACAGGATCAGTCACGAGATTTAGGAGATCCGGAGACGAGTTAAATTAAAATATATTTAAAAATAGTAGTGATATGTAATAACGTCTCTAATCTCTAAACACATTGTTACCCAATAAACTCGGTATTTATTAGAATTAAAAATCTTATAACAAAAGCAAAACACTATGTCCAAGTGTTTGGAATAAGCTAACCATTTTCCATCACGTACCTCTTCATTGCTTATTTTTTTAAAGTAATGACTATATAAAAAATGTCTTGAATTGACATCTAAAGGAAATTAAATATTATCTTCTTTAATCGGTCCCTTTTCAACTAATATATATCTTGCTTTTTATCAAGATTATCCTAATTTCTTAGATCATAAATATCAACAGTACAAACTGGATCCTCATAACACTAGTAGATTCCGTAGCATTTGAATTAAACATAGGCTCATGGTCACTCGCATTGTTTTTATCCATGTCGATGCCAATATTATATTTTGTAGGATTTTTTCACAAAACTATCCCAACATATTTGGATCTTTTGAAGTGCTTGCATTACTTTTAAAAATTCTTTATGATTGTATCAATCCATCTACTCGTTTTCTCTTTTTCCTTTTCTTCACTGCCTGAAACATATTTTCTTGATAACATGATTCTATTAAAATATAAAAAATAAGCACTACAAGTCTACGATAGAATTTAAACTGATTTCTAATTAAAATCTAATCTACTCAGTTCTTATTTTAATCGGCTCAGTTGGGTCCTTACGCCATTAAAAAATACAGTAACCACAAATAATCGACCAATCAGGAGGAGGAGAGAATTAAGTTCATTTTTTTCACCTGAAGATGCTCGTAGAACCGTCAGGAACACATGCATCTTCGAGCATAATAACCATGTATATCTGGTATAATAAATTATAAATTGGATGTAGAAGGGTTAATTTGCCTGATTCGTTGGAATGCACACTTCTAGGTTATGATCTATTAAGTTGGAATGCATGTAGAAGGGTTAAGTTATCATATATATATATACATATATATGTATATACATATATACATATATACGGAAACACTATTCTACACAACGGGTGTAGAATTCTACACCGATCAACCCAACCATATCCACCTCATCCAGTGTGCCTCCACGCCCCACCTAATCCCGACCCCCCATTCCACATCGGTGTAGAATACTATTCTACACATGTGGTGTAGGATAACATTTGTATATATATACAAATGTTATCCTACACCACATGTGTAGAATAGTTATTCTACTGAGAAATCTACTACTGAAAAAAGTAGTACTCAATTATTATTCTACTGAAAAAATTTACTACTAAAAGTGATTAATGTAGAATAGCTATTCTACACATGTGGGGTAGAATAGCGCTCCCCCACACATATATACATATATATATATATATATATATATATATATATATATATATGCTTTTAGATAGATCCCTCGTTCATCTTATATATGAGTAGTACGGATCACATAATGGTATATATTAGATGGGGCACAGTAGTTAGCGGTTAATGAGTTAATGGCGTGTGCCGTTCTCTGTCGGTACGTCAGTATGTGTCTCTGCTTAATTAATCATTTATAGGAAGATAAGCTGTGCAAGTACTGTGTACAGTGTACAAGAAAGTCTCGTGTGGGAGCCAGCACTGCTCCTTCGTTTCAACAATTTCTTAGGTGCCGTTTTCTTATTTAGTCAAAAAAAATTTAGTTCCGGGTGTTTGGATGTTATTTTGGAGTATTAATATAGACTATTTATAAAACCCATTCATAATTGATAGATTATTTACTAGACAAATCTAATAAGTCTAATTACACCATGATTTGACAATATGATGCTACGGTAAACATTTGCTAATTATGGATTAATTAGGCTTAATGAATTCGTCTCGCAAATAAGCCGCTGATTCTGTAATTATTTTTATAATTAATTCATGTTTCATCCTTCAAAGTAATGTTCAAACATCCGATGTGACACGGTCTGGCACTGCACATATATGCATGAAAGGTAGAGTATTATTAGGGTTTATGTGTGTGCATGAAGGAAGAAAAAAGGTGATTAATTTAGCCACAACGTAACCATCCGGACGTAGGAGCACGCACGTACGGTGTGAAATAATTGCTACTTGGATATATACTTAATTGTGACATTTGTGAAATATATCTATATATTGTTATATTATTAAGGTATATATATTTATATACCGACAAAATGAGCTGTGAAATAATGATATAGATTTAACAGAAAAAAAAAGGAATCAAGAGTTTACGTAGAAAGGTAGAACGGGAACCAAATATAACACACGTATATACGTTAATTATTAGCCACGCAAATGAATGGATTATTACGTTATTCACAACAATGGTGAGTTTTATAATATTGTTTCCTAAAATGCCGCATCAGCCTTACAACTGAATGAAACACCCTCTCTCTGATGAAACGATTTGGCTCTCAATGGGTAGTTTATTTCATTTCATCCGTCTTAGAAACGGGTTAGCATCATATCATGGTAATGACACTACTTCCTTCTCTTTCCTCGTTAATTGAATGTCTTGTCTGATGTGACATGATAATTAATATCATGAAACACCTCATAAAATCCTCATCGTGAATAGCCTTACGCTATTTTTAACTAAACTAATGTATGATAAAAATATTTAGCAACTTGTTAAGCCTATATATGCTAAAAAAAATTGTATGGGGAAAGATGTTATTGGGGAGCAAGGTGAGCCTTTCTAAGTAGTAGTTTGAGTGGTAAAAACGAGTTGAATTTAGTTTTTTGGGGTTAACTGCTAATGTAACAAAATACTTTGATGGAGCAAGATGAACATTTCTCTGAAATTTTGTGAATCTTGGAAGGATGGTACGAGTGAATGACATTTGGGCCTAACAAATTTTCTGATTATTTTTGTCAGACTGCCTCAAAAGCTGAAACCTCCCCGGCTTTGTGTTGACAACTTGAGAGGGCAAAGTGAAGGGTAAAAAAAGTTCAGAATGAACAAATATAATGTCTGGCAAGATTTGAATTGGTTTGTATTCTTGTCTCAATTCAAGGATATAAAGTGTAAAAAATTCCAAATCAGTTTGTTGATATTCTGCATTGCCCATCCTGGGCCGGCCTCTTCAATTTCCTGTCGTCTTTGTTCACTCGGCCCAACGGCGCTCAAAGAAGAGAACAAATGTCCCGGGATTGAATTGCTACGCATATGTACTCGTTTCGTGATTTTTAAACTAGTATTATTTTTATTCAAAATTTAAACAACAGGTCGACCTTTCAAAAAAGTGATAAAACTAGGCCCATGCCAACCGTTCGACCATCGGCAACATCGTTCTATTATATCGACTGTTGAACGATCGACAGAGCTGTGCTAGGATTAATGTCGATAGTTCATCAGTCGACCTACTCCAGCTCTGGATTACTGAATTGCTAGCCATAATAGTTTCAACCATTTATACGAAAGGACGGCTAGTGCTACATATGAATTCGAGTAGCACACAGCCTGATACATGCATGTTCTTGTACTTTGACATCAGTTCACGATCTTTTTTCTGAATTTCTTGTTTTTTTTTTCAGAAGGAAGCAGAAGATGTGTGTGTCTTCATGAACTCAGGACTACCAAGGCTATGGACCACTCCTGATCATGCTGGTGGTCTAGAGGAAATTAAAATAACTAGTGATACCGACTAATTTGTTTTGTGTATGATTAGTTGTTTTATCATGGATTGATGGATTCAAAAATTTCTATGTGAGGGCTGACAAGTTTGAATTGCACTATAGTGAATTTTCAAGCGAGTGAATTTAGGAGGCTGTTGCATCGTCAAGTTATTCATGAAATTAGAAGGTGAGAGTCGAAAGATATGAGAATGTCAATCGCAACACAAAACACATCGCACAAAAGTTGTAATTTATATTTGTTATCTTCTTATTATCATTGAAACTATTTATCCACACGATGGAAATAAAATAGATAAGAACTAAAATCCCTATCATACATACATACATGCTAGATTAATGTATATAGTGTCTCGATCGAGGAGTGGTAGATCATACTTGAAACTCACCATGGAAATTAATCTTGAAATTGTTGGTATGATAAATTGGGTAAACCTAATAGAATCGCGAACTTTGGTGATCTTCTTAGGTGCGTGAAGTAATTTTCTTCAAAAAATTACTCTATTGAACATGAGAGCTATTCTTGGTGTGGCACGCCCTATGCAGTGATCCAACGAGTAGATTTCATTTAGTGGAGCGAAAGCAAACAAAATGTTAGGATTGATCATGTCGAATCAATCTTGTCGAGAACAATGAACGTAGTGTAAACGGATATACAATGCTCTAATACCGGTTGGTAAAGAAATAGATGCACATCGGAGACACGAATTTTACGTGGAAAACCATTTCGGGAAAAACCACGAAAACTGAACGGAAATAATCATTATTGAGTTGCTTACAAATACAGAGAATAACCACTCATCCTTTTCCTTGAAGCTTACAAGAGTATATGTAGAGGAAATAAAAAAAATCCACCCAAGTAATCTGAATATATTTCTAAGAGAAATTCAGATCACATATTTAACACTATTTCCTCACCCAAACGATTATTTCAATTTCCACCCAAGTAGCACTGAATCCTCATCCCTGCTAAGATTATGTGACTATTTGTTTCACTCCAACATCTCATAGTTAAACTCGAAACTAAACGAAAGAGAAAGAAGTAAATATGTTATCACTGCTTGCATGTGTATGTTAGTAACTTTTTTGTAGCTTGCTTCAACTTCACGATTTATATAGAAGGATGGCCAGTCCTAAATTTTACTACTAGTAAGGTAGAGCTTGTAGTGGTGGTTACTGGCCACTCACATGCAGGACATGTTAATTCAGCTTAATGTGATGACATTAAGATTTAAATATTTATTAATGGAGCAAGCGTACAATTGTAGAGGTGTCTAGTTTAATCATTGATGGTGAGACCTACTGGTTTAAAGAGGTCATTGTTTAATATCAAATGTTAATGTCTTTCCCCTATTAATGTTGTGGAATTTATTACTCTTACCACATTGACATGTCATTAGTGATAGATATATGTATTGTATATCACTAATAATAAACTATTAGTGATGACACATGTCACTACTAATTAACTAATAGTGATAAGCAGATCTATTGGTCAACTAGTAGAAACTAGTAGTGTGCTCGTGCTACGCAACGGTAAAAATCAAAAAATAATTATTTATTGGTCAGTTAAATTAACACTATGGAAAAACATTGAAACACAACAAATAAGTTGAACTTGAAAATAAAAAAACAATTGTATTATTATTATTTAGTTAAACACGAAATAAATGTCTAAATCCCTTCAAAAGCATTTAAGTGCTATATAAAGTGAAATACGTCAACACGTTTAAGAATTTCTTGAATTTCTTCAGGAATATTCTATTTGTATTCATTGTCATTGTACTTTTACACCCATCACTTAAGCAGATCTATTAGTCAACTAGTAGCAATGAGTATAGATAGTGATGGGTTGAATTTTACACACATCACTAATAAATACTCCCTTCATCATATAATATAGTAACTTAGGATCGAATGAGACATTTCATAGTACAATAAATCTAAACAATGCCACTATTCATATTCGTTGTACTATGAAATGCCTCATCCAGTCTTAGGTTGCTATATTATGAGATAGAGGGAGTACTAATTATGATCAATATATATATAACCATCAGTAATATGAAGATAACATTATAAAAATTAATAAATATTTGGTTGCATCTTAAATCAATATCAAGATTTTGCGAGGATCATTTGGCACATAACAAAACATGCATCATAGATATCATTGATAAAATTACATTCTCTATTTGAAAAAAATGAACAAACATATCATTAGGGATTAGGAAATATCACAACTTTATTCAACTAGAGACAGGAATAATTAGATCCATGTCATTACAATTTTGCGACTTTGGAGAAATGCCATTACAATTCACATATTTAGATTTATACCATTACAATTTCAGCTCAGTCTTGTAGTTCTCTGAAATTGTAATGGCATATTTTGGAATTCTTTAAAATTGTAATGGCATATTTCAGAATTCTCTAAATTTGTAAATATTTTTTAAAAAATCCTATTGTCACTATTAGTGTGTAAGGAGGTTAATGCTACTTTTGAATTTGAGTAGCAAACGGACTGATACATGTTCATGTACTTTCACATCAGTTCATGATATGTTTCCTGAATTTAAAAGGAAGCAGAACATGTGTGTGCCTTCATGCACTCAGGGTGAAGAAAATTACATGTGTTTTCATCCGAATAGTGTGAATGTGATTGATACCTAGCAACAAGACTATTCTTGAGCTCTGTCATGGCTAGTTCATGCTAGTAGCCTGGAGGAAAATAACACCTTACTAATTTCTTTTGTAAATGTATGAAATAATATATATTGATTTTCGTCTGTACTCTAACTCTAAAGTTTATTATTCCAAAAATTTCCTAGCACAATATATTATATAGATTTAATGCAGCCTCTCCACACTAACCCTAAATTTGAATTGAATCATTAAAAAGAAGTGTATTTATTTGTAAGAGTAATGTTTGTCTGAATTGGAAAGTTACAATAGGTGGACTAAAAAGTCGATAAATTCTATTTTCCCTAGGTAGAATTTTCATATACCGGCTAAGATGTTATGATTATTTGTTTGACTCCAACATCTCATAGTTAAACTCTTGACTAGATGAGTGAAAAAAATAAATATGTTACTGCTGCTTGCATGTGTATGTTGGTTATAGAGAACCTATATGTAGCTAGATTTAGCTTCACTGTTTACATAGAATGATTTGTTGGTCACTGGTCACTCATGTGTAGGATGGATTAATTCAACTTAATGTGATAATCACTTTTGAGGAGTTGTTTACAAATGTAGGGAATAACCACTCGTCTTTTCCTGTGCATATATCTTACAAGAGTATATATAGGAGAAATAAAAGAATCCTAACATATAATGGATAAGAGTTCTATTAGGATAACAATCTCAGTCCAATTAGCAAACTAATCTGAATAAATTTCTAACATAAATTCAGATCACATATTTAATGCTATTTCCTCATCGAGTCGACCATTTCAATTTTCAAACCAGTAGCATTAATTACTCATCCTAATATGGTATAACTATTTGTTTCACTCTAACATCTCATAGTTACTCAAAACTAAACGAAAGAGAAAGAATAAAATAGGTTACTACTGCTTGCATGTATATGTTGGTAACCTGTTTGTAGCTTGCTTCAACTTCACAATTTATATAGAAGGATGTCTGGTCCTGAATTTTAGTAACGAAGAACTTACAGTGGTGGTCACTGGCCACTCACATGTAGAAGGATGTCTAGTCCTGAAACCTCCCCAGCTTTGTGTGGAGACTTGAGAGGGAAAAGTGAAGGGTAAATAAAAATTTAGAATGACCAAATTCCTAGTATGATTTGAATTGATTTTTATACTTGTCTCTATTCAAGGATATAAAATGGATTTTTTCCAAAACAGTTTGTTGATTTTCTGCATTTCCCATCCTGGGCCATCCTCTTCTCCTTCCTATCATATTTGTTCACTCGGCCCAACGATGCTCAAAGAATAGAATGAATGCCTCTGGATTGAATTGCTAGGCATATACCACTTACACGATTTTTTAAATAATAATATTTTTATTCAAAATTGTAAAAGTACTTTGAGCTTTTAAAAATGATAAAACTAGACCACTATCAACCATTAAACTATCAAGAATGTTCATGAGTTTATCTCTTGTGTCGATTAGGGTCTAGTTTTGTCAAAAAAATTCAAAAGCTAGACCCATTTTTAAAATTTTGAATAAAAATATTTTTTAAAAAAAAATCATACTTTCACAATTAGTATGCAAGGACAACTAGTGCTACTTCTGAATTCGAGTAGCAAACTGTGTGATACATGTTCATGTACTTTGACATCAGTTCATGATATGTTTTCTGACTTTCTTTTTTTTTCCAAAAGGAAGCAAGACATGTGTGTGCCTTCATGAACTCACGATGATGAAAGCTACATATGTTTTCGGCAAGACAACTCCTGATCTTTGTAATGGCTAGTTCATGTTGGTGGTCCGGAGGTAATTAACTCCTGACTAATTTGTTTTGTACGTGCACGAGTAGTTTTTTATCATGGCGACAACTTTGAATTGTATGTATGACCGTTGGATGTAAGAATTATGTGTGACGAATGACGAGTTTGAATTGCACCATTGTGAATTTTCAAGCGAGTGAATTCAATGAATTGCAGCAGCTCCTCACAGAAGAAAAGAGTAATAATAGGGAAGGAAAATAAATGTTGTTATAAAGGCACTCAAAGCAATTCACTAGTTTTAAACAAAATATGTATTCATAGTTTATGAGGTTGTTGCATCGTTGATTTATTTGTGAAATTAGAGGGTGAGAGTCAAAAGATAAATGAATGTCAATCACATATATATGAATGTCAATCACAGCACAAAACACATATCACAAATTTTCTATTTTCTATTTGTTATTTTTTTTATTCTCATGAAAACCAATTTATCCACATGATAAAATAATATATATTGATTTTCATTTGTACCCTAACTTTAAAACTTATTGTTCACAAAATTTCATAGAACAATATATTATATAAATTTCATGCAGTATCTTCACACTCACCCTAAATTTGAAATGAATCATGAAAAGGAGGTTTATTTGTAAGGGTGATGTTTGGCTGAATTGAAAAGTTATATATAGTATGTGGACTAAAAAGTCAATCAATTATTTTGCCACCATTTAGCATTTTCTAATCCCAATGAAAATGTTATTACTATTTATTTCATTCCAATATCTTATAGTTAAACTCGTGACTAGAAGAGAGAAAATAATAAATAGATTGTTGCTGCTTGTATGTGTATGTTGGATACAGAGAACCTATGTGTAGCTAGCTTCAGCTTCACCATTTATATAGAAGTATGGCAAGTCTTGAATTTCAATAATGAATAGCATGTAGTGGTGGTCATTAGACACGCACACGTACGTAGGATGGATCAATTCAGCTTAATATGATAACAGTGAGAGCTTTATTTAATCATAAATAATAATCATAAATATTCAGCTAGCGTACGTTAATTGAGGCATATTTAAAGAGGTTCTCAACTCTTTGTTTAATCATAAATATTAATTTATTTCCCTTGTTAATGTCATGGAACCTAAGTAGCACTAGTTGTTAGTGAATTATATGCACAATGGAGACACAAATTTTACGTGGAAAACCTCTTTCAGGAAAAACACATAAGCCAACTCATCTTGTTAATGTCATGGAACCTAGGTAGCACTAGTTGTTAGTGAATTATATGCACAACGGGATACAAATTTTACGTGGAAAACCCCTTTCAATAAAAACACATAAGCCAACTCATCTTTTCTCAAGCAACTTACAAGAGTAGATATATATCAAATAAAAGAGATTTAACATATAACAAATAAATTTCAATACTAATCAGTGTCCTATTAAGAAACTAATCTGAATATATTTCTAACAGAAATGCAGATCATATATTTAACACTTTTTACGCGTCATCTAGTCGATCATTTCAATTTCCACTCAAGTAGCATTAATTTCTCATCTCAGCTAAGATGGTATGACTATTTGTTTCACTCCAACATCTCAGTTAAACTCTAAACTAGATGAGAGAGAAAGAAGTAGGTTACTACTGCTTGCATGTGTATGTTGTTAACTTATTTGTAGTTTGCCTCAACTTCATAGTTTATATAGAAGGATGGTCAGTCCTGAATTTAGCAATGAAGAGCTTGCAGTGGTGGTCACTAGCCAATCACATGCAGGATGAGTTAATTCAACTTAATGTGATGACGCCGAGATCTTAATATTTATTAATGGAGAAAACATGTACGTTCGTTGAGGTATCTAGTTTAATCACATATGACGAAACATGCTTGTTTAGAGAGGTCACAAATGTTAATTTACTTCCCCTATTAATGTTGGGAACTTATTACTCTTATCATGTCTACATGTCATTAGTGATGACATCTGTCAGTACTAGTTGATTAATAGTGATAAGAGAGTCTATTGGTCAACTAGTAGCACTGAGTATAGATGTATGTATGCCATTATTGATAAATTAGTAGTGACACGTGTCTATAAACACATGTCACTAATTATTGACCGAGAGTGATGGGTTGACTTTTACACCCATCACTAATAAATACTCCCTCCATCCTATAATATAGGAACTTAGGATCGGATGAGATATTTCATAGTACAACGAATCTAGACAATAATGTTACTGTTCAGATTCGTTGTACTATGAAATACCACATCCGGTCCTAGGTTGCTATATTATGTGATAAATGGAGTACTAATTATCATTTATGTATATATATTATCATCAGTAATATGAAGATAACATTATAAAAAATGATAAATATTGGGTTGCATCTTAAATCAATATCAAGATTTGGTGGCTATCATTAGCACATAACAAAACATGCATCTTAGATATCATTGGTAAAATCACATTCTCTATTTGAAAAAAAATAACAAACATATCATTAGGGATTAGGAAATGGCACAACTTTATTCAACTAGAGACAATCCAATGGTCATTACAATTGATATACAGTAAAAGAAACCAAAAATCAAAATGTATCCTAGAAATGGAATTCTATTTTGGGGAGACAACTTCTGTCATTATGAATGTGACCAACTGCCTACAAACATTTGAGTGTGAACCTTTATAAGCAGTAGTTTGGGTGGTAAAAATGAGTTGAATTTAGTTTTGGGGGATTAACTACTAATGTAACAAAATACTACGATGGAGCAAGATGGACATTTCTATCAAATTTTGTTTTGTCATGGCGAGTTCATGCTGGTGGTCTGGTGGAAAACTTACTGACTAATTTGTTTTGTGTATGGGTAGTTGCTTTATCATGGTGACAACTTGGAACTGTATGCCTAATTAATGGATCCAAAGATTTCTATGTGACACTGACAAGTGTGAATTGCACTATAGTGAATTTTTCAAGGGAGTGAATTCAATGAATTGCAGCAGGTCCTCACAGAATAAAAAGAGTAAGAATGGGGAAGGAAAATTAATGTTGTTATAAAGGCACTTGAAGCAATTCAATAGTTTTAAACAAAATTTGTACTCCTAGTTTAAGAGGTTGTTTCATGTCAAGTTATTTGTGAAATTAGGGGGTGAGAGTCAAAAGACATGTGAATGTCAATCTCAGCACAAAACACATATCACAAAAGTTGTATTTTCCAGGATTTGAATTGATTTTTATACTTGTCTCTATTCAAGGATATAAAATGGATTTTTATCCAAATCAGTTTGTTATTTTTTGCATTTCCCATCATGCACAATGGCTCCGGATTGAATTGCTAGGCATATATATACTAGTTTCACGATTTTTAAATAATATTATTTTCATTCAAAATTTTAAAAATACTATGATATTTTAAAAATAATAAAACTAGACCACTATCGACTATTCAACTATGGAGAACATCATCCTATCGATAGAGTTGTTTGGCCTCTGTGCAGCATGCACCGTGCTAGGATTTTTGCGATGTGCTAGGATTCATGTTGATCATTCATCAGTTGATCTCTCATGGGTCTAGTTTTTTTGTTATTTTCAAAATATCAACCCACTTTTAAAATTTCAAATGATTTTTTTTAAAAAAAATTCTGGTTTCACCATTTGTATGCAAGAATGGCTAATGCTACTTCTGAATTCGAGTAGCAAACAGCCTGATACATGTTCGTAGCACACAAGCAGGAGCCTTTCTTTCTCATTGGCAACGAAGACCGACTATCAAGGGGATGCCTCCCTGTACTTTTTTATGACAGTTCATGAAATGTTTCTAAGTTTTTGTTTTCTGAAATGAAGCAGAACATGTGTGTATGTTCCTTCATGAACTCAGGATGATGAAAACTACATGTGTTTTCATATGGGCAGTGTGAATGTGATCTCTGTTCATGCTGGTGGTCTGGAGGAAATTAAAATAACTCTTGATGACTGATTTTTTTGTATGTGTGTATACGAGTAGTTGTTTTATCGTGGTGACAACTTTGAATTGTATGGCTGATCTATAGATCTAAGAATTTCCATGTGACGACTATCAACTATCAAGTTTGAATTGAACTATAGTGAATTTCAAGCGAGTGAATTCAATGAATTGCAGCAGGTCCTCATAAAAGAAAAGGAGTAGTAATGGGGAAGGAAAATAAATGTTGTTATAAAGGCACTCGAAGCAATTCAATAGTTTTAAACAAAATTTATATTCCTAGTTTAAGAGATTGTTGCATCGTTAAGTTATTTGTGAAATTAGGGGGTGAGAGTCAAAAGATATGTGAAATGTCAATCGTAGCACAAAACACATCTCACAAAAATTGCATTTTCTATTTGTTATCTTTTTATTCTCATAAAAACCAATTTATACACCCGATGAAATAATATACATTGATTTTCATTTGCACTCTAACTCTAAAGCTTATTTTACCAAAATATCCTATCATAATATATTATATAAATTTGATGCAGCATATTCATGGTCACACTAAATTAGAAAGGAATAATGAAAAGAAGGTGTATTTATAAGTGTGATGTTTATCTGTTTTGGAAAGTTAAATATAGTAGGTGGACTAAAAAGTCAATTGATTTTTTTGCCTCTAGGTAGTATTTTCTCATCCCTACTGAGATGGTGTGATCATTTGTTTCACTCCAACATCTCATAGTTGAACGCATGACTAGAAGAGAGAAAATAGTAAATAGTTTTCTTCTGCTTGCATGTGTATGTTGGTTATAGAGAACATGTGTGTAGCTAGCTTCAGTTTCACCATTTATATAGAAGGATGTTAGTCATGAATTTCAGTAATAAAGAGCTTGCAGTGGTGGTCACTGGCCACACAAACGCATGATTAATTCACTCTAATGTGATGACAATGAGAGCTTACTATTTATTAAATGAGCTAACGTACAATTGATGTGGCATATTAAAAGAGGTCCTCGACTCTTTGTATAATCACAAATGTTAATTTATTTCCCCTATTAATATCATGGAACCTATTACTTTTATCATGTCAATAAAGACATATCATTAATGATAGTGTCTGCATACCATTAGTGACAGATGAACACTCATTTATGTTCATCACTCACTAGCATAAAAATAGTCTTCAATAACATAGTTTTATTGATAGATAATTGATGTGTGTCACTAATACAATTTTAGTGACGGATCATTTTAGATATGTCAGTGACATTGCCTTATTAGTGACGGGTTATAATTTGACTCGTCACTAAAGAGGGGCACCCCTATTAGTAACGGGTTGAATTACTACCCGTTACTAATGAATGTGACGAGCATCAACTATCGCTCGTTACTATTGATCCAGTGTCGAGTGGTAGTTGCTTCCCATCACTAATGGCTAGATCATTAGTGACAGACAGAAACTATCGTCTATCAGTGATGATGTTTATAAATAGACAGATGCTAATAGAACGCTTCCATATCGCACATAACCCTAAACCCTAACGACCACACTTTCTCCTCTGTTGTCGTTCCACCATTGTGCTCCACACGTTCCATTGTCGTTTTCCTCCACCGTCGTGGCCTTGGTCCCCTTACGACCTCCTCCACCAATTTCTAGCCCATCGTGGCCTCTTTCATCATTGACCCTCCTCATCGCCACCTCATCTCATGCATCTTTGTCCTAAGGTCCTCCTCAACCTCCTCCTCCTACTCCTCCTCTAGGAGTTTAGGGTTTGTTGCTTTGTGAATATATATGTTGCTTTGTGAATATATATATATATATATATATGTTATTTTGTAAATATTTTGTTTTATAAATATATATGTTGCTTTGTGAATATATTGTTTTCTGAATAACTCAATGAATAGAAGCTATTAGTATGAGGGTTTGTTGCTTTGTGAATATATATATTGTTGTGTTAATATGTTTCTTTGTGAATAACTCAATGAAGTGAAGGCTATTAGGATGAGAGTTTGTTGCTTTGTGAATATATATGTTTCTTTGTGAATAACTCAATGAAGAGAAGGCTATTATAAGTATGAGGATTTGTTTATTAGGGTTTATGCAAGTATTATTGTATTTGTTCATCATTGTTAAATATAACATGAATTAGGGACATGTCAAGCCTCTTAAGTAATCAACATGACACTCTCACTAGACAACGTGCTTCCACTAATAGGTGGATCCCTATGGTACCAATTTATGTTCTTGACAGTTGCTTCATAAAGATTAATCATCTAGTCAATGACGAGTGTCATCGGGTTTATACATTGTACATTGAATATTCTATTTATGTGCAAATAAAACTAACAAACTGATGTGATATTATCTTACTTGTGTAGTTTCTATAAAAAAAACTTTAGCGATATCAATAACATTCGTGCTGGTGATACCCTTTAAGATATTAACAAAAATATGTGGGCACCATATAGGTTGAGATTGTAAGCTATAGAGGAAGAGTATGCCTCCATAAAGGATGGCCCAAATTTAGTAAAAGAGTCGGCCTAACATAAGAGGATTATGTTACAATAATAATAGGGCATACCCCATTGACTATTATTGCCAAATTTTATACTAACGTTGGTGGTGAGAAGGCCCAACAACCTTAAAAGGGGAGGACGATGATTGTGATATTTACAGAAAAGTGTTCAGACATGCATTTTTTGTTTATGTACTTAAATTATTTTTTATTAATGTCAAGGAAGGGTCCTAATGATGTTATGAAAAAGAAGGGGAAGCGGATAGCTAGGGAGGTCAAAACCGACTAAATGGACCAATCAAAGAACATTTGTTATTTTAGCAATCTAACAAATGTAACTCCACTAAGGAATGCTCTCCTACAAGACATCTCTATAGGTTTATCCTCTAATATTCGGTTATATGTCTGCACAATAAATAACTCGATCATCAACAATAAGTCGGTGGCAAGCTTTTTGCACATATCGGTGGTTAACTCGATCATCTATGCACTTGGTCTTGTCTAAGCATCTTTTTAAAATTTTATTGTTATAGTACTTTTTAAGGAAGTACTATGAGAAGTAAATCACACCTCACCTAAACCAGCAAACCTCAAGATTCAAGTAGCAACAATATGGTTTGAGGTACTCCTAATTGCGGTGCATAAATCCACGGATGGATGATGCTACCTAACTAATGGTTTTGACCCATTTCTTCGAGATAACACAATAGAAGTTGGCACAATATGCACCTTCCATTTCAACATCAACAATGATGCAATTGAGGTTGTCATGTATGTGGTGTAAACATGTGGTATGATGTATTCCTATCCATCTTCCTTTTGCATTGATAACTATTGTGCATATTGTATTAATTTTTTCTTCAGGGAGAAGGAGTGCATGGTAACCATAAAAGAGACTACAAAACTAGACATGTACAATCTTAAGCAATTTATGACAGGTAGACAGAGAGAATCTTCATAGTACACTATTCAAGTTCTTGATATCGCTCTTAGGAAATGCCCTAGTGGAAGTTAGAAGTTAGGGAATGCTCTTATGGAACTTTGATTTAGCCATGCAATTTCTTCGAGAAAACGAGTTAGAAGTTAATATATTTGATATTAATTTGGTTATGAATCTTCTGTGATGAATTATCTATGTTTTATGATGAATTGTCCGTAATGTTCTTTGGAATGTTGGATATGTTGAGTGTCAAATTCTTACTTCGATACAGGATGCAACTTAAAACAATTATTTTTTTCAAAATAATTGTCCTCTGCATATCGTTAGTGCCAGCCCTTTCTCCTCCTGTCACTCGCAATCCGCCCTCTGCATCGCGCCACCCGCACCCATAATCGTTGGTACACCGACCGCACCCTTGTTCCTTTCTTGAGCACTCCACCCCTATCACTCCCATCACCTACCATGTTGATAACTCCACTCCTGTTGCCGCCACCTCCACCACTACCTTATCACTCACTCCTGTAGCAAGCAATCTCCAAAGAGGAACCTTTCTCTATTGCTTGCTTGCACCTAGATCTCGCTCAGGTACACACCCACATTTGCTTTTATTTGTGTTCCTCTTCATCCATTCCCCCCGAAATGTGTGGATACTCTATCCCCTCTCCTTATTTGGTCTTCTCCAAATTTCTCGTCCATGCCTCCCTCCTGTTGCTATGGGTTCAGGATGCTCTGCAACATTTACTAATTACTATTGTGTTCACTTCTTAAAAGTCTAATTCTAGTTCTTCCTCACCCTTGTTTTTGATAAAGGTTAGATTTTCCCTTCTTTTTTCATCCACTATAGGTTGTTGCTTGCTTCTATAAATATTACGTATTTCAATTTATAAACGGTTGAATTTGCAACCCATATTTAGTAGTATGTTTTTTCTGGGTTGATCTAACGGGAGACTTGACTTGCATCTTCAACCTATTGTAATCATTTGTCTTAAGGGATCATAAGTGAATCTCAATTATTGCAACATGTCTCTGATCAATTCTAGAGAATATGTAAGCTCTAAGTATCGGAATGGTAGTTTGACAAGTTAGGTTGCTTCAGTTGATAATTGTCATTGTCCACACTCCAATGTGTTGTCTTATCCTATTGTTACCATGTAGCTTTCTCATGATCAGTAATGTTTCCAAATCAAGGAATTGATGTATTATTGTTGGAAAATTTGTTAAATTTACACAAATGCCTCTTGAATTTTCAAAAACTCTGCCTAGAATCTTGCACAAATAGCTTGTCAAATCCAAGAACATTTGCATACTACAAGTTGTGTGTTCTAAGTTTCATGATGTTCTAGTGAAATGATTTGTGTTCTAACTTTCATGATGTTCTAAGTTGTGCATGTGAGCGCTAGCACAAATGAACAAATAGGCCATGACATGCAGACGAAGTGATGAGTGTACAGAATTTATTCTGTGTGTGTTGGTGTTCTAAAGAATGCTCTTCAAGTTAATTTTAAAAAATAAGGATTGAAGTGAGTTTGGACTACATATGGCCTAGTAGAGCCCACCTTGTAGTCAATTTGACGACAGTTGGGACTTAGTGAGGGCTAGGTGTTGTGTATGACAGTACAATACAACATAGATTAATATAGTTTTATTAGCATAAGTAATCTAGTTTAAAAATAAGATAAGATTATGTTATTAAAGATATTCTGTTATTAGAGTTAAAGCAAAATTATATCTGCTGTTAGGATTACATTATTAGAGATAAAGTAGGGGAATTAGTTCTATATATAAACAGTAGCAGATTGTGTTAGATTAATCAAGTAGAAGGAATAAAGAATTACTACTTCTTGCTTCTACCAATTTGGTATGAGAGATGCCAAGGTATAAAGATCAGGTTGAGTGTGATGTAGTTCCAATGCAAGCTTGCTAGTTATTGTTGGGAAGACCTTGCTTGTATGATCGCGATATGCAAACTTTGGGATGAGCAAACAAACAAGTGTTCATGTATCCTTTAACGCCATAAGAAATTTTTATAGATGATCAAAAAAGAAAACAACGAGAGAGTGAGGAACACTTGAGCGAGATCCACAAACATAGTGAGGGAGTGCTTCCAGAACCAAATAAAACCCCACAGCCAAAACAACCAAGACAAAGGGAAAAGAGGGTTTAGTGATGATGGCTAGGAAGGGGGATTTAAAAGATCTGAGAGAACCTAACACAATGTTCTTTGTACTCATGTACAAGAGGATACTTTGCTTTCTAATAACGACTTACCCTCTACTTTGCCAAGTGTTGTTTTTGATGTGTTACAGGACTATGAAGATGTATTCTCGGCTGCGGTACCACCAGGGCTGCCACCAAAGAGAGGAATTGAGCACCAAATTGACCTTGTTCCTGGTGCCTCTCTCCCAAATCGACCACCATACCGTACCACCCCGGAGGAAACAAAGGAAATTCAGCAACAAGTTCCGGAACTTGTTAACAAGGGCTATGTAAGGGAAAGTATCTCACCTTGTGTTGTCCATGTTCTTTTAGTTCCAAAAAAAGATGGTTCATGGAGAATGTGTGTTGATTGTTGAGTCATTAACAACATAACCATCGAGTATAGACACCCCATATCGAGACTTGATGATATGCTTGATGAACTTAGTGGTGCCACCATTTTTATTAAAATTGATTTGAGAAGTGGCTACCACCAAATTCGAATGCGAGAGGGTGATGAGTGGAAAACTGTTTTCAAAACTAAATTTGGGTTGTATGAATGGTTGGTAATGCCTTTTGGTTTGACTAACGCACCTAGAACGTTCATGCGGTTGATGAGTCATGTGCTTCGTACTTTTATTGGCAAATTTGTTATGGTTTACTTTGATGATATTTTAATTTATAGCAAGACTCTTGATGAACATGTTGAACATATTAAATGTGTGCTTGCTATTTTGAGGAAGGAATGCTTGTATGCTAACCTTGCCAAATGCACGTTTTGCACAAAGTACTTTTCTTGGCTTTGTTGTTTCAGCTGAAGGTGTGGAGGTGGATGAGGAAAAGATCAAAGTTGTTCATGAGAGATTACCTCCACAAAATGTGAGCCAAGCACGTAGCTTCCTTGGCCTTGCAGGTTTCTATTGACGGTTTGTTCCAAATTTCAGCACCATTGTTGCTCCAATCAATGAGTTGACAAAGAAGGAAGTACCTTTTAATTGGGGTGCGGCACAAGAGAAGGCATTTGCAGAAATAAAAATGAAGTTGACAACAGTGCCACTTCTTGCACTACCGGATTTTGGTAAGACTTTTGAAATTGAGTGTGGTGCAAGTGGTGTAGGGATTGGAGGAGTGTTGATGCAAGAAGGACGGCCCATTGCATATTTCAGTGAAAAGCTAAGTGTTCCAACTCTAAACTACTCTGATTATGATAAAAAATTATATGCTCTTGTGAGGAGTTTAGAAACTTGGCAACACTATATCTTGTCAAAAGAATTTGTGATACACTCTGATCATGAATCTTTGAAACACTTAAAGGGTCAATTAAAACTGAACCGTCGTCATGCTAAATGGAGTAAGTTTATTAAATATTTTCCTTACATTGTCAAGTACAAGAAAGGGAAAGATAATGTTGTAGTCGATGCATTGTCTAGACGTCATGTTTTGCTTCGCAACTTGATGCTAAAATTCTTGGTCTTGAAAGTATAAAAACTCTTTATGCCACCGATTCCTATTTTTCTGAGCCATATACCAAGTGTGTTGTTGGGAAGGGTTGGGAAAAATTCCATTTGCATGATGGATTCTTATTTCGAACTAACAAACTATGCATCCCAGATTGCTCTGTTCATCTTATGCTTGTACAGGAAGCTCATTCCGGTGGACTGATGGATCATTTTGGTGCCAAAAAGACCGAACAAGTCCTTGTTGATCATTTCTTTTGGCCTAAGCTGAGAAGGGATGTTGAAAGATATGTACTCCGCTGTGTCACGTGTCACAAAGCTAAGTCTCGCTTAAACCCCTATGGTTTATATACCCCTCTACCAATTCCTAGTGTACCGTGGGAAGACATTTCTATGGACTTTGTTATTGGTTTACCTCGAATAAAGAGGGGGAGAGATTCCATTTTTGTTGTGGTTGATAGGTTCAACAAGATGGCTCATTTTATTCCATGCCATAAGAGCGACGATGCTTCACACATTGCTGAATTATTTTTCAGGGAAATTGTGCGGCTGCATGGTGTACCATAGACAATTGTATCTGATCGTGACACTAAGTTCTTAAGCTATTTTTGGAAGACTTTGTGGGGCAAGCTTAGGACCAAATTGTTGTTTTCTACAACATGCCATCCACAAACCGATGGGCAAACTGAAGTTGTCAATCGAACACTTTCAACTTTGTTGCGAGCTGTCCTAAAGAAGAATCTGAAATTGTGGGAAGAAAGTCTACCTCATGTGGAATTTGCTTACAATAGGACAGTACATTCGACCACTAAATTTTGTCCATTTGAAATTGTATATGGGTACAAACCCACTGCTCCTATCAATATTTTGACATTGCCTATGCAGGAACAAGTGAACTTTGATGCAAGCAAGCATGCTGAATATGTCAAGAAAATTCATGAACAAGCTAGAGCCAACATAAACAAGATGACCAAGATGTATGAAGATCATGCAAATAAAGGTCGTAAGAAGGTGTTGTTTGAACCTGGAGATTTGGTTTGGGTTCATCTCTAGAAGGATCGTTTTCCTGACAAACGCAAATGCAAGCTTCAACCACGAGCTGATGGTCCATTCAAAATGCTTCAGAAGATCAATGATAATACCTATGAGATTGATCTACCAAGTTCATATGGTGTTAGTAAGAGCTTCAATGTTTCCGACCTCTCTCCATTCATGAGTCCTATAGAGTCGAGGACTACTCCTTTTAAAGAAGGGAGGATGATGAGGACATACCAAGTAACACCACTAGTCACTCAAGTGACCACCTAAACAACACATATCAAGGACCAATCACAAGGAGTCGAGCTAAACAAATACATGATCAGGTGAACGCTAACTTAAGTTATTTATCACATTATGATTTGGATGTGCTTTCCACTTCTTTTTCTCTGATTGAACTTAGGTGCATTGGAGTGGAAGAAGGAGAATATGAAACACACCCTACTGGAATAGCACGTCTCGCCCAAGATAGAAGCACGTGCCAGACAAGAGTGCCTAAAGATGTCATCATAAATTTTTATTCAGAAGTCTATGAGGGTCCACAAGTATTTGCTGGAAATCTCTTTAAGTCCTCGTTCCAACGCAACAAACAGCACCTCTTTTGGACTTCTAAATCAAGAGTTATGACTGTTTTGGTGGAGACTGTATAGAAGGCAAAGGGTCTGCGCGAGTTTCCAATTACCATTAATTTTGTGGAGTTTACTAAGCCAATAACTTCAGAAACTTAAAGGGTTCCATTCGCACCTTCGAGGAGGCCATCCACATCCAGCTAGGAGGATTGTTCCTAGTATAAATACCTATTGTATCGCTATGTTAAAGAACATTTTGATGATTTGATAAATTGATACACTATACTGCAGCCGAGCTGCCTGAGACTTGAGAGTCTTACACCTTTGTTCTTGCGAGTTCTTTAGACTTGTGAGAGATCTCTCTGAGATCCCCTAGTTCGTGCTCTAGACTTCTGGGCCTTTTGTGTGGATTAGTCCCGGATTGTGGTTATGCGATCGTTCGGAGATCGAGTTGAAGTCCAAAAAGGTTTCAGCGTTCCTTCTCCCTGTCGCTTGGTCACATCCAACCTTGGCAGGTTAAAGCCAGTTACCCTTGCAGTTCACTGCTAGTTATCTTGGTAAAGATCCCGCTGTCGTGAAGATCGGGCACCCTCGAGCTTGCTCCTATCAGATGTCCCATATATATGTCTTTTCGCATCACCACCCTTGACAAATGTCCCTTGTATTTAGTTCTACCTGTGCCTACACCAGCCACTACCATGCCTGCCATGTCGTGGGTGCAAGGCACGGTCCAGGTGCAAGCGTCATTCCAATAGATGTAGTAGCAACAATTCACGATGCTCCAGTCCTAGCTCATCTTCCAGGCCATGTCCTAGCTTCACACGGGTGGCCCAGCTGAGTGGGAGAGAAGAATTAGAGAGGAGAGGCATATTCTAGAGATAGATCAATTCAGAGGAGGCACGGCGAGCCGAGGTAATCCGGTCTGTCCTGACGGTGGCGATGGGGTGCATGACATCCAAGGTGCGGTGGTACAAGCAACAACGCTACCACATGAAGGATGTAGTTGTGTCACGACAGCTACTCATTTCCACGCGTCGAATACCTCCTCTCCCTCTACCTGATCGTCGTCGCGCTCTCCTTCTTCACGCAGAACCACCCCTCACTCGTTGTCTCACACCACACTGTGACCGTCCTCCTCAACATGGCAGTGCTGCCTACGCTCGTGGTGCTTGCCTCGCTGCCTCCTGCATCCTCGTCCCTCGCTTGCCGAGGCAGCGGATCTAGCCCTCCCCTTTCTGCCCTCACCACGCCCCTCTACGCCTCTACTGACAAGGTCTCCATGCTCTAGGTACTCCTCGCCGCCATCAAGAAACCCTTAAATCAAGGGCGGTTCTCGAGGCATCCGTTAGGGAGCAGGCTCGCTCTAGAAGTTTCTCCATGTGAAGGAGGCCCAAGCGAACTAGAGAAACGCAAAGGAGGCCTAGGCGAATCAAATCGAAATGAAGGACACATCATGGAAAAAGTTGATTCATCTTATCTGGATTTCCATCTCGTGGCGAGCTATTTTTCGAGAGAGTGAGAGACTGTTATGTGCGACGGTACAATACAGTAGAGTTTGATTAACATAAGTAATCTAGTTTAGAGATAAGATAAAATTATATTATTAAAGATATTCTATTGTTAGAGATAAAGTGGAGTTAGATTTGCTGTTATGATTCCATTGTTAGAAATAAAGTAGGGAATTAATTATATAAATAGTACCTAATTGTATTAGATTAATCAAATAGAATGACTTAATAGTTCCTTCTTCCTGTTTCTATCACTAGAACTCTAGGAATCAAATTATTTTGCCTGTTTGGCCTTTAGGCATCCGGAGTAATATTTTCCCCACATAACAATCCATAAGTGAACTAATCCTTCAAACACTTGTCAGATCGGCATATTTGTTGTTGTTTTACTTCAACATCTCATCGTCATGTTGATAAAGGCGAGTATTATTGCTCAATTGCTTACTCTATATTATTCAAAAAACATATTGGCAAATTTGAAATATCTTTAGAGTTCTTTGAACTGTGAAAATATGAACCATCCTTGTGACAAGACATGTCTCTAGCTTCAGTATTTATATTGAAAAGATTGTTGTAGCACTAGTATTCCAGCTCATTCAGATTTTGCCTTTAATCATGCATATGTTAAAGGACTTTTTCACAGTTTCACTTTAGTTTATGATCCCCTATTTTACCAACTTTCTTCCTTTTCAGGACAGAAGCATGCCGAACATGTGTGTGCCTCTTTGTGAGCTTGGGATTGACGCTATCTACCTACCACAAAAACATTTTTCTGTGTGCAGCTAGTGTGGCCAGTGTGATCTAGAGTACATAACTGGAATTCCAGACAAATTCCTGATCTGCCATGGTAATCCATGCAGGGCTGTTGCTGCTCTAGAATGCAACTCAGGAGTATACTTGTCAGTTGTCACTGCCTTTCCCTATGTTTAAGTATGGTGAGAATTCTGCATTTCATATATAGGAAATGAGATAAGCTAGTGACTGTTTAATTTTATTTTCCTCCCCAAGGAGGGTGATGCATTCTTGAATAGTACTATCACAGATAACCAGACCAGGCAACAGAGCCCTAGGCTCAGTAGTTAAGCAAGTCACACTTGGCATATCTGAACTTCCATTTCATTTCCTGTATTGCAGTAATAACACCAACAGAAAATTCTTATAGTATTAGAGTAAAACAACTACACCATGAATGAAGTGTTGAAAGATAGTTGACATTACAGTACATGATCACCCCCCACACTGCCATTGCCTTGTGCAGAACATCAGAATGCCTTGTTGATGTTGATGCATTCCTCCACCTGCACAAAGACCTCCGAATTCAGGTACCTCTCCCCACCACTGGAAAACATCATCACGATCATCTTGCCCTTGCTCTCCTCCCTTGCTGCAACCTATCAAATCAAAGCCAGTAAAGAATTGGGAGCACTACATAACAATCAGGTTTCTATAATAAATCATCATCGTTGCATTGTGGGAAAAAAAAGAGTTTGCCTTCAAGCAGGCAGCTGCATTTGCCCCTGAACATACTCTTCCCTTGTCCATAGTTTCTTGTGTGGTTACTGTTATGATTTCGTCTATTTGTGATCTATCACGTATTTCTGGGATAAAACATGGCCCTATGCCTTGCCAGCCTTGGATGTTATGGAAGGCTGGCTCACCTCCTACAAGTGATAGTACACAGTGAGAAATGAGAGCTAGGAGTACTATTGAGTGTTGTGCCGTTGTTGATTTATCACATAAGCTCACTTGCTCAATGTAGCATTCAATTTTTTTTGCATTGTCGAGTGGAGTACATATTGTGGAAAGTAATCCTTGGGTGCTAAATTTATGGTTTCCTAGTTTATGTCTTTCCATAATGGTGTAGTTTATCCTGAGATAATTAAGGGCCTAAATAAGAGCTTGTTATGTATCAAACATTGCCATGTATTAGCTATATAATCTAAAGAAAGGAATCATGGCTAATCGCCAAAGTTTGCCCAAAACATTCTGTTACCTGTTCTGTTCGGTTCCTGTTTGGACCGGGTGCTCGCCGGCGAGTTCCTCCTCTCCGGCGTGTTTCCGACAAGTGGTATCAGAGCCGGTTTGCGGACCGGGGAGGCCGAATGGAAGATCAGGCGACAACCAGTTCGGGCTCCACCAACAACAGCGTTGTTGTCCAAAGGGTGATCCGTGAGGTGGGCAGCGGGAGTAGCTACCCCGTCCTCACCAAGACCAATTACTCCGAATGGGCGCTGCTGATGAAGGTGAAGCTGAAAGTGAGGGCGCTTTGGCACGTCATCGAGCAGGGCGGTGCCGACCTGCAGGAGGAGATGATGGCACTTGACGCTCTCTGTAGCACGGTGCCACCGAAGATGGTGTCCTCCATTGCCGACAAGGACACGGCGAAGGAGGCCTGTAAGACCATCTCAGAGATGCGGGTCGGCAACGACCGCGTGAAGAAGTCTGCTGCGGTTCAACTGCGGCGGAAGTTCGACTTGGCGACGTTCAACAATGGTGAGACCATTGAAGACTTCGCGTTGCGCCTCAACGGAATGGCGACAACGCTCGCCACCCTCGATGCGGGAATCAAGGAGAGCAAGATTGTGGAGAAGATCGTTCGCAGCGTTCCACCATGATTCAAGCAGATCGTGCTCGCCATCACCACGCTCCTTGATGTGTCGACCCTCACCATCTCGGATCTGGTGGGGCGGTTGAAGGCAGACGAGGAGACCTTCGAGGATGCTCCGGGATCGCTGCAGCATGACGGGCGGCTCTACCTCACGGAGGAGGAATGGGCTGCCCGGCAAAGGAAGAAGGAGGCAGAGAACCACTCCGGCGGAGGCTCGGGAGGTGGTCGCCAAGGAGGAGGACGACGCGGGCGCGGCGGCCGTGGTCCACAATCCAACAAGGGTGGAGACGAGTGCATGAGGTGCGGCAAGCTGGGTCATTGGGCTCGCGAGTGTCGCTCGAAGCCCAAGAAGGAGTAGGCCCATGCGGTCAAGGAGGAGGAGGCTTCTCTCCTCGTCGTCAGGGCCTCGCCGACGGTCATCGGCCCCGTCGCCAGCACAAAGTCGGCCGAGTCATCGGCGGCTCCACTACAAAGGGCTGGCCTGCCATTGCAACTGGCGGGGCAGGCACAATGCAGAGGCTTGGAGGAGCCTCAAGTTGAGATCCGGGAAGAAAGGGTCTTCACCCAGCTCGGAGAAGAGGTGGAGAATGAGGCGGAGGCGTGGATTCTGGACACTGGGGCAACAAATCACATGTCCGGGTCCAGGGTCGCATTCTCAAAGCTGAACACGGAGGTGCTAGGCACTGTTCGGTTCGGTGATGACTCGATGGCTCGGATTGAGGGCCATGGGACGGTCTCATTCGTGTGCCGGAATGGAGATCATCGATGCTTCGCCAGAGTCTACTACATACCCCGATTGACCTCGAACATCGTGAGCATCGGGCAACTTGATGAAGAGGGGTATCGCATCAAGATAGAAGTCGACACAATGAGGATCCACGAGCCCGATGGCAAGTTGCTAGCAAAGGTGTCGCGAGCAGAAGATCGGTTGTACATGCTCCGCATCAAGATAGCACCACCAGTCTGCATGGCGGTGCGAGGAAGAGATGATGAGGTGGCGTGGCGGTGGCATGAGAGATTCTGCCATGTCAACATGGCTGCACTGAGGAAGCTGGCTTGGGAGGAACTGGTTCGAGGGCTACCAGAGATCGGCCACGTAGAGAGGGTGTGCGAAGCTTGCCAGGCGGGTAAGAAGAGGCGCACCTCCTTCCCCACGCAGGCAGAGTTCAGGGCGAAGAAGCTCCTGGAGTTGGTGCACGGGGATCTGTGCGGCCCCATCATGCCGACAACACCAAGGAGGAATAAATATTTCTTACTGTTGGTGGATGATTTGAGCAGGTACATGTGGGTAGCCGCGATTCCTTCAAAGGATCGTGCAGCGGCTGCCATCAAGGAGATTCAGGCGCGAGCAGAAGGAGAGTCGGGAGTCAAGTTGAAGGCTATCCGAACTGATCGAGGTGGTGAGTTCACCTCGGTCGAGTTTGTGGAGTACTGCGCAGCGGATGGCGTCAGCCGGCAACTCACGGTGCCATATAGCCCACAACAGAACGGCGTGGTTGAACGCCGAAATGGGACGGTTGTGGCAGCCGCAAGGAGCATGCTCAAGGCGAAGGGGCTCCCCGGATGGTTCTGGGGTGAAGCGGTAAGCACGGCTGTTTATGTGCTGAACAGGTACCCGACAAAGAGCATGGAAGGGAAGACGCCATTTGAGGCTTGGTACGGGAAGAAGCCGGCCGTACATCATCTCAAGACATTCGGCTGCATTGTCTACGTCCGCAACACCAAGCCTCACTTGAAGAAGTTGGAGGATCGAGGTCGCAAGATGATCTTCGTCGGGTATGAGAGGGGAACAAAGGCTTATCGGGCCTACGATCCCATCTCCAAGAGTGTCCATGTGACACGGGATGTGGTCTTCGATGAGCAGGCTCAGTGGGATTGGAGCATGGTGGCCGACTCCAACATGGTGAATAACAATGACGATGTCTTCACGGTGTACACTATCGTCGGACAGGACATACCAGCGGGTGAGGGTGTTGGCGGGGGGCATGGAGCAGCCCCTCCGGACACCGAACATACACCCCCCCCTTCGCCGCTTGCATCGGAGGCAAGGACGCCGGGAGGATCCGAAGGAGGAGAGATAGTGGAGTTTGTCTCTCCCCCCTCAGGTGTTGACGATGAAGACCTTGATGCTTGCTACGATGAGGGTGAACAACTCCGGTTCAGGAAGATGGACAACATCCTTGGGCCGAGTTCTCCACCAGGTTTTGTGCCAAGAATGCTGGAGGAGCTGCATGCCGTGAGCTCAGATGAGCCCACATCCTTCAGTAAAGCCGAACATAGTCCCAGCTAGAAGAAGGGCATGAGAGAGGAGATGGAGTCCATAGAAAAAACAGGACATGGTTCCTTGCTGATCTTCCTCCTGGGAGGAGGGCGATTGGCTTGAAATGGGTCTTTAAGGTGAAAAGAGATGAACATGGAGCCATATCCAAGTACAAGGCACGGCTGGTGGTAAAGGGGTATGCTCAAAGGCATGGTATTGACTATGATGAGGTGTTTGCCCCAGTGGCACGATTGGACTCGGTGTGCTTGCTCATTGCCCTTGCAGCAAGTGAAGGATGGGAGGTGCACCACATGGATGTCAAATCGGCATTCTTAAATGGCAGTGTTGAAAAAATCGGCCGATCAGCCGATTAATCGGCCGATTAATCGGTGATCGGCCATGGTCCATTTAATTTTCGCTGAAATCGGCCAGAAATCGGTTGACCGATTAATCGGTCGGTCAAACCGATTAATCGGTGGTCAACCCGATTAATCGGTGCCAACCGATTAATCGGTCCGGCCTGGGGAGCTGAAAAAAATAGGGTTTTCCCCCTCTTTCCTCTCTCCCGGTCACTTTCCCCCTCTTCGCGACGCCAGATCTGACGTCGGCCCGCCGCCCCGCCGTCCGCCGCCCAGCCATCCCGCCGTCCGCCGCCCAGCCATCCCGCCGTCGTTGCCCGGCTCCCCTCCCGCGCGAGCGCCACAGGCTGGAGTCTGGACGCCGAGCAGTGCCCGCCGCCCAGCCATCCCGTCGTCGTCCCCGCGCGAGCGCGCGTCGCCGGCTCCCCTCCCGCCCGAGCGCCACAGGTTTGAGAGAGAAGGGTCCCGAGAGAGACGGAGGGAATGAGGGATGGCGTGCTGTGAAAAAGAAAGAAAACGTATACACGGCATTTGTGCCTGTGATTAGGGCGTTGTGGTGAAAAACAAAGAAAAGATGAGATGAGTGGATAGAATTAGACAGGTGTCAAATGCCTAGTGATTATTCTCCTAGAAATATTAAATATGAACACTATAATATATTATTTAAATATTTAGTCAACCGATTAATTGATCGACCGATTAATTCATTTAATCCCCGATTAACCGATTAATCCCTACTCAGTGGTCGGCCGATCAGTTACCGATCACCGATTTTTCTAACATTGTTAAATGGAGATCTTCAAGAGGAGGTCTATGTGGAACAGCCGGCTAGCTTTGTGGTGGCTGGCCAGGAGCACAAGGTGCTCAAGCTGAGGAAGGCCCTGTACGGACTGCACCAAGCACCCCGGGCTTGGAATGAGAAGTTGGATAGCACGCTGCTGTCTTTTGGGTTTAGGAGGAGCCCCTAAGAACATGCTATCTATATCAGAAAGAAGAGCGACATACAATTGGTGGTTGAAGTGTATGTCGATGATCTGGTGATCACGGGAGCTAGCAGAAGTGACATCCAGAAGTTCAAAGGGGAGATGACAGCAGCTTTCAAGATGAGTGACCTTGGGTTACTCCACTACTACCTCGGCATTGAAGTCAAGCAAAAGAAGGACGGCATTTCACTTAGTCAAGGTGCCTATGCTGTCAAGATTTTGGGGAAAAGTGGAATGGCAGGTTGTAATCCCTGCCAAGTGCCCATGGAGACAAAGCTGAAACTCAGCAAGCTCAGTTTAGAACCCCCTGTAGCCAACGCCACAGCCTACAGGAGCATCGTTGGGAGTCTGCGGTATTTGGTAAATACCTGCCCAGATTTGGCCTTTGTTGTTGGGTATGTGAGTCGCTTTCTGGAAGACCCAAGAGAAGACCATTTGGTGGCTGTGAAACATATTCTGCGCTACATTGAAGGAACCAAGACTTGGGGAGTTTGGTTCGGCAGAAAAAAGGCAGAGGAAGTGTGCTTGACAGGTTTCAGTGATAGTGACTATGTCGGTGATGTTGATACAAGGAAGAGTACAACCGGGGTGATATTCTTTCTCAATGAAAGTCCAATCACATGGCAGTCGACTAAACAGAAGGTTGTAGCTCAATCAACCTGCGAAGCTGAGTACATTACAGCAGCAAACGCAGCTTGTCAAGCACTATGGCTGACTAGGGTGCTTGCGGAGGTCCAAGGATCAGAACCTAAAGCTCCAATGTTGAGGGTTGACAATAAGTCAGCCATTTCATTGATTAAAAACTCTGTTCTTCATGGTCAAAGCAAGCATATTGAGGTAAAATACCACCTGTTCAGGGAGTCTGCTAAAGCAGGTTTGATCAAAGTGGACTACATAAAGAGTGAAGATTAGCTGGGGGATATATTGACTAAGCCACTCGGCAAGATCAGGTTCTGTGAGCTGAGGACGAAGATTGGGCTCATTGATACTAGAGATTTGCACCACAAGGCTTAGGAGGAGATTGTGGAAAGTAATCCTTGGGTGCTAAATTTATGGTTTCCTAGTTTATGTCTTTCTATAATGGCTTAGTCTATATTTGATAGTCTATCCTGAGATAATTAAGGACCTAAATAAGAGCTTGCTATGTATCAAACATTGCCATGTATTAGCTATATAATCTAAAGAAAGGAATCATGGCTAATCGCCAAAGTTTGCCCAAAACATTCTGTTACCTGTTCTGTTCGGTTCCTGTTTGGACCGGGTGCTCGCCGGCGAGTTCCTCCTCTCCGGCGTGTTTCCGACACATATATCAATACAGTGGTCAAATACATTACCTGAAATTACAGCACTTTCAGCTGGTTCAACACATATTAGCTTTATGGATGTATTCTTCATCTTGAGATACCTCCCTACGCATGTGAATGTGCCTCCTGAACCAGATGCAGCAACAAATATATCCACTTTGCCTGCTGTATCTTTCCATATTTCAGGCCCTGTGGACAAATTTAGTTCAGTGCATTACTGATGTTTATTTGTTAGTAGTCAATAATTGATGGATTGCATGTAAGCATGACCGTTCAAAAGCCAACACAAATTCAATCACATAAAGGCATTTATTGTATGACAATGTTTTATTAATTTCAACAATCTAAGCTCCATTGTTTCCATTGTATAATTTATAATTTGCACTAGCATGGTGTATCTCATTGCCTTGTTGTGAGAAGAATACAAATAATGCTACTCCAACACTGCTACTATAGCACTATTACACCAGACAGATTTTGAACACTGCTATATTAATTTTAGTTTGAAAAAAATTCATGTTACCAGGCCATCCGAAGGTGCATCAGGATTAGCAGGATTGGTGAATTGATCTATAACAAACACATTTTCTATATCCTTCTTCAGCTGTTCTACTCTATCAAGTAGCCCCTGCTCCCTTGAATCCATTCAGTGCAGGATCTGCAGGAGACAAGCATGTTACATCTGACCTGTAATGTGAGGTCCATAGTGCTCAGCTTCTTACCCACTAGCATCACTTCAACTCGAAAGTATCTCAACATGACCTGTTTATCTATTGAGAGGTTAGCAGGCATGACAACGATGAAATTGTAGTATTTCTGAGCAGCAACAAATGCCACACCGATACCAAAATTACCACAGAATGGAGGTGCACGAAGGAACAACTTCAAATCTCTTAGGCAGATTGATGACTAGAAGAAGTATAGGGTCCTCCAAGCATGCTAATGATGCCAATATATAACCCTGAGAAGTTCCAATCTTATGGTATAACAAAATGGATAGATTGAATTTGACTGTGGAAGGGAGTCCATCAAAGATGTGGACATAAACCAGACAAGAAAAGAGCAGTATCCATGAACCTTCCCTTCAAACCAACTTACTGAAAATAAAGTTCACTTAAATGAGACTGGAACAATGTGCAGCATATCCATGAAACGAGATGGTATGGTATGGTATAAAAAACAATGAAGCCACCAACTGGCTTAAATAGAAGTTCACTGACATGAGACTAGATCAATGTGCAGTATATCCATGAAAAGAGAAGATATGCTATAAAAAACAAAGAAGCCACCAATTGGCTAGAAGCCAGGATTGGCCACATCATATGCTAAACGAGTTCACAACGAATTGTCGAATTCCCCCAACATCTAGCTCCATTTATACAGCAAATCTTGTGAAAGCTTCAGCGATAAACGCGGCATAACCTGATGCATATCATTCGTCTGTGATCAGACAGAAGCACTAAAAATATAACTTTTTTCACAACCAAATGCTTGAAACTTGCACCAGAATAGCAGGCACGAGCATGTCAGCAAGAAAGCCAAGAACTGTTCGTGGTTTTGGGTATCAAGAACTTGCAATAGTCTGCAAATTACATGGCATATACCAACATGTAGTCTGCGCTTGAAGATACTATACCACCGTTTCTCCCGATTCCAACAAACGAAACGGTGGAGACACTGAACTGGATCGGAATGCGAGCTGCAGTTCCGATCTCCAATCCTGCGTGAGAGTGAGTGATCGAGAGAAGGCAGGGCGCATGGGATTGTGCGGAGCGGGCAGCGAGCGGCGGCGTCCCGCGAAGGCGCTTCGCCGCCGGTGGAGAAGGGTTTGGGCGTGGTCGAGCCGCCGCCGGAATCGGAGGGGACGGACGGATCCCTACCGGAAGGTTGGAGTGTCACTGGAAACGGGGCCCACATGTCAGTGACCCATTTACGATTCCTCTCGCTTTTTTACGGTTTTATCTTTTATTACAGTTTTACCCCTCGCCTTTTCTCCTTCCCCTCCGCCGTCAGCCACGGCTCATCCGTCGCCGGCGAAGGGCGGCTCCTGCCGCGTCCTCCGGCAGACTACACTACCGATGCCGGCGGCGGCGTTCGCATGGCGGAGTCGTCGGAGGCCGCGGCAGTGGCAGGGAACCCCCGTTGCCGTACGGTAGCTGCGCGCGCTCTCGCGCTGCCCCCGCTGCCTCGCTCGCGCCACTGATTCCTTTCACACGAAACCATCAGGTGACGACGCGTGTGATCAGATTTTGATCAGCCATTATTCTTGCTTCTGATTGCATGCGTCAGTTTGGGTTTCCTCAATCTGATTAATGTTCTTGTGCATAATGTGTTAAATTGGAAGCTCGATTCAGACTGAAGTTTTTTGCAGTTTGTTGATAATAAAACTTAGGTAAATGTGAGTGTTTTGTCTTTGACCAATGCCTGTTTTGGAACGCGAGGGTTTAATCTTGCCGTTGTTTTCATCAGTTGGTCATAATTTGTAAGGCAAATCCCCTACCTTTCCTTCAAAAAAGTAATAACTTGTAAGCAAGAAAAATGCACAGCTACACATTACTGGGGAAAAGGTGCTCTAAGGCTAAAATGTTTGAATCTTTTACATATGTGAACATCCATTGGCCATTATGTTATGGAAGTTCCACCGGTTCTTAGAAGATAGCCTTTTCTCTCTTTGAGTTGAAATATTACAAATCACTATGTAGTGTGTCAGAAGAAAATGAGAAATATGTGTGTTAATTGTTGACTATCATGCTATCAGTTGTTCGAAATGTTACAAAATATTAGGCAGTGATTGATGGATTTTGTTTCAATTTAGCAGGTTGGAAAGAAGGAACGGCGAGCACTATTAACATCACAACCTGGTAGCAAATCAAAATAACTAGTTGTTTATTCATCAATAAAATATGGTATATTGCATAACAGAGTTATCGAAAAGATTTCTGATTTGGGCATTTGGCTAGCTTCCCTACTCGCTGGAAAGAGAACTAAGGTATGTGCTATGTAGCAATCGTCTTTATTTTTCGTATCAGACTGGAGCTGTTTTTAAATCATATTGCTTATGGAGTATGAGTTAAGAGTTCACTTGTCACCTTCCAGTTCTACTAGATTTCTTAAGGAAGAAAACATTCAATCGTCTTTATTTTTCGTATCAGACTGCAGCTGCTTTTAAATCATATTTCTTATGAGTTAAGAGTTCACTTCCTTCTCACCTTCCAGTTCTACTAGATTTCTTAAGGAAGAAAACATTCAATCGTCTTTATTTTTCGTATCAGACTGCAGCTGCTTTTAAATCATATTGCTTATGAGTTAAGAGTTCACTTCCTTCTCACCTTCCAGTTCTACTAGATTTCTTAAGGAAGAAAGCATTCACTGAGAGTTGGTTGTCTTTGTTTCCTCTAATCTTCCATTTCCATTCACTGAGAGTTTTTTCAATTCATTTGATAAACCAAATATGAAAAAAAACAGGCATTGCAGTCAAATCAATTACTTCAATCAGCATTGCAAACTAGCATAACATAACCTTTTAGGGGACTACCCCAGTAGCATTTTGATCTCAAAGAAGTACTCCTGTGACCTCTGTCTGTTAGTGCCTGTCACACCAAAGGAGCAAGGAATAATTAGGCAATGGCAAGTTCAAAGACTACAAAGGAACTTTATCATGACATTGTAGACCTTATGCTCACCTTCCATGTAAAGGCATGAATAGTTATTGAATAGAGCCAACTGGCCAAGAGAATACTCTTGTATACACAGTAATACAGTATGACAGTAATGCTGAGACAACTTTAGATTGCTTATTGGTTATGAGCCTGTTGCCTATCCAGTGTTCAGTAGATTCTTCAGTATCTAGAAAACAAGAAGTTTTGGATTCATGACCTCTCTCTTTTTAACTTTATGGTCCAAAGACATACTATTCACCCACGAGGCCTAGGTTCGGTTAGAAGTCACCAGCAAAGATGATGTAGACAAGAAATCATTGAAATATAACTGTATACCACAGTTTCTCATCTTTCGGAGTTGCCTAACTTCTGATCATATAGCCTCTGGCCTCTTTTGAATGCAGAATTTGTGGGGTTTTTGGATGACTATTAAATGTAATCTACTTTCTGTAAAGTTCCTATATGGCTATTTTTGAAAAAGGCCCTAAACAGTTTTGACACCTTCAGTGGCAATATGATCTGCGGGCGGTGGGCCTTTGCTTTCCAAATCCACAAACTTGAATAGCTGATTGTGAACAAATATTGAAGGATGTTCCAGTTGAAGTAAATGGCTGTCATTACATGATATGGTGAGAACATTTCACTTTCAGCTACTAACACCTCAATCCCTGGTATCCACATCAAGTCGTACATAAATCAGCCTAATGAGATACAGCCACTGGCCCACTACCTTAGCTTACAATTGGAAGAGCCTTCCTAGGCCCTAGCATTCATCACCAAACACTGAGCCATCAGGTTGCATGTCCAGAAATGAGAGTTTTTTCACATCATTGTCAGGAAAAAGGAACTTGCAAAATTCAAGGGCACACGGTATATTACAAGTCATGAAAAAAGGCTACAGCTGAAGATTCCCCATCTCACTGGTGACTTGGTACAATAATTGTCCAAGTAGGGTTTCTTTTACTATTAACTTTTTCTCCTATTATCGACCCTAATCTTGTAGGGGAGGCCTCCAAACTGGTGAAGACAAGTCTTTGTGAATTGTGATTTAATTCTCCTTGAAATTGCATCATGACAATTGACAACTGATACACAAGCAAGAGTTTGTTCATGAGACACTGTGAGTTCGTTCTATTGTTTAACTACGGTCGTTTACATTCTAGTGCATTTACACATAGGGTCAAGTTTACGGTCACCTTTGTTGGTTCATGTATCATTCACTTGCATTTTTAATGGAAAATACTGTGCATCTGGGGTATATTTATTCATTTTGGGTGGGTGTCCAAGAGTATCTTTGATTGTTGCGAGAGCCTATCAGCCTACAAAATATCTTCAGTCATCCTTTCCATAATTGTTCCTGATTTGATTTCTTGTTGACCAGGGAGCCATTTCATGACTGTCATTTGAGATAAATAAAATCAAATTAGGATAGGATTAGAATGTGAATAGGTAAAGCATTCTCTAGTTTGATTCATGCTTGGGTGTCCTACAATGATTCATGAATTTGATTGATTGTTACCTTTGAGAAAGAAGGCCAGAGCATGTTAATTCTGAAATATATTTTCGCTCTGTGCTTTGTCATCTCTGTATTCTTTCTCCTGACTAGATATTTCCGCATAGTCCCAAATATGCTTACCCTTAGATTGTCAAAGCTCTCTAAGGATATGAGGCATTGTTTTCAAAACTCTTTGCGAACACCTCAAGCAGAGAGGAGCTACTGCATAAATAAGCTCATAGTAATTAAATATGAATTTTCTTGTACTGCTGCCTACAGTTATTTTGTATTATAAAAAAATTCATCCTTTTTAATATATGAAAGCAAAAAATATCGAAAGAGAAACTTAAACCAAAATTTTAATTAATTAACATTCATCAGCAATTTGCTAAGTGGACTGAACACATAAGAGGAAAATATGCATTGTACTAACCTTATAAACCCCCTTGAGAAAAAATCTACATAAACAAAAATCCAAAGATACACAAACATACAATGGAACAACATGTACTTATAGTACAAGCACAACATTAGTTTGGAAAAGAACAGGACTGGGGCCCGTGATGGCTGGAAAAGAGCCATGGTACTGTGGCTTCATCTTTCTATCAGCCTTGAAGAAAAAGGTGCCTCGAGGAGTCGAGGGGAGAATATTTCCCCTATGAGATGGCAACAGTAGAAACAATGTTAACCCTGCAACCAATATCCAGAGAATGTGGACCATCCTTTTTCATTTTGTAGGCCATGCTAGAGGGGACTGAATCCTGGAGTCTCAGACACCTACTAATAGTGATGCTGCTACTGTATTGAATCATCAGGGATCAACTGAGGAAGGGAGGAATGCTAGGAACCAGATGGTAACTGCTGGCCCCCGTTTATCGGATAAGGTATGGAGTTTATCTGATGCAGTGAAGATCCCATATAATTCAGCTGATATGCAATTTGTTTTGCCAATTCTTATCAATTTAAAGTTATATTTTAAAAAGCATGATATATATCGTGAAAAATGAGAACTTGACAATAAATTATGAAACATGGTGCTTTCAACAGCTCTTCCTGAAAAATGGCTGGTTTTCGCATAGTTTTCAATTGACTTCAGTAGAAGTCTGGTTGAATCCCAAGAGGTCCAGTTTCGGTTGAATTTCAACACTTCATGATTCACGAATAATTTTCCACTTACTCATGTACAACTGGTGGTATGATGGATTAGTGAATTAGCATTCAGACTAACTGAAAAGAGCTTGATCTGACCTGCAAGTGACGCTTGCACGTTGAGCTTATAATGCATAAAGCATAGCACAATAAAAGTGTGGAAGATGCTAGCTGGCCAAGTATTATGGTGTCAATACCATCCCTGTTAGAATACTAGTGCCAATATCATCCCACTTTGAATCTTGAGATAATTGCAAAGTTTATTATTTTCACACAGAAAAATATCAGATACCATTTTGAATATCACTGGCCAAGGTTGCAGGCTAGGAATACTGGCAAGTGTGAATTCTCTTGAGCACATTAGAGTGCTAGAATTGGTGCGCCAGCCCATTTGATTCCTCCTTCCAATGCATTCTGATATTGTCGTCACTCATCATTGATATCATTGTTGTCACTCAACGTGTGCTTTAAGATGCATGTGAAGGCAATCAGTCGCTGATCCACCAAATCCATTTTTCATCCAAAAAGGATATGTGAAGGACGATTCCTTTCTGCTTCCTTCAGTTTGTGCTGTCGTATTTACGCAGGCTGCAGACTTAAGTGAAATTCAATATGTGATTGCCATAGGTGAGGAGACCCTTGTTTAGAAAAATCACAGATGACTACTGCACTCATTTTGTACTATTGCTGATTTGCTAGCTCAAAATTTCCCTTGTTGTTCAGTTATATAAAAAGATGATAAAAGTTGGTGATGAAATTTCTTTGTTTTGTTAAAGAAAAGTTAAAATTGCAATTAAAATGCTTATAAATGATGCAAGTATTGTGTGTATATTTATACTGATCAGGCTAATTGATTAGAAAAATATGGTAAATTAGAAAAAATGTGCCATTGTATGTAACCTGTAGACAATCTATAGGTGACCTTGCTAAAGTTGGTTGCAAATGAAAATTCAGCACTTTTAGAATTCAAAATTAGTGCTTTTGATGAAACTACTCGATTTTCATGGATCAATACAGGTCGAAAACTGCTGGTGTTTGGCGCATGGTGTTCTCCATCCTGTGGAACAGCAACACTGCTACAGCATCAATCTGGCGATGGCCGCATGACGACTGCAACCCTGTGTTCCCTCGTGTAATCACGTTTAAATTGGCATGAGCAGCACCATTCCTGAAACCAGAAATGAGCAGCTAGCTAGCTAGCAACTCCTCTCTTAAACCGTTGTGAGCATGCAAGCATCCTCCATGGAATCAAGCAATTGCTCCATTGCACAGGAAATAAGCCATGTTGCTGCCCAAAGCTTACCTGTTCTGCTGCTCCTGTCTTCCATAGCGCTGCTTGGTGCGTTTTTAATATACTTCTATGAACCTTTCTGGAGTTTGAGGACAGTTCCAGGGCCTCCAACCAGGTTCCCCATTGGCCACCTTCATCTTCTTGCCAAGAACGGACCAGATGTCTTTCGCGCCATCGCGAAGGAATATGGTCCAATCTTCAGGTAATGCTAAATTGCTGATAAGCGAAGCCGGATTTCATGTTTCAATGGCATTATGTGCTAGTTACTCATGGAGAAGAAGGCATTCATGCAGGTTTCACATGGGAAGGCAACCACTGGTGATTGTAGCCAATGCTGAGCTATGCAAGGAGGTCGGCATCAAGAAGTTCAAGGACATCCGCAACCGGAGCACCCCTCCTCCAAACGTCGGCACGCTTCACCAGGATGCCCTCTTCCTCACCAGGTAATCGTGCCCATGGTGACTGAAGTCTGAAATTTGCATATTGATTCTGTGAGGTGACAGAAAAAAGTAAAGTCATGGGCTCATGGCTGGTTTTGTTGTCTGAAAATATACATGGATGTGTGTATCACAATGCTGGTTTCTTGATGATGCCAGGGACTCGACGTGGTCGTCGATGAGGAACATGGTGATCCCTCTGTACCAGCCGGCGAGGCTCGCCGGACTCATCCCAACGATGCAGTCGTACGTCGAAGCTCTGGTGGACAACATCGCCGGCTGCCCGGACCAGGACTGCATCCCCTTCTGCCAACTCTCGCTATGCATGGCCATCGACATCATCGGCAAGACGGCCTTCGGCATCGAGTTTGGCCTGTCCAGGAAGGCGGTGGACGAGCGCAGCGGCGACAGGGTTGACGGTGACTGCGACGACGACGTCAAGGAGTTCATGAAGGAGTACAAGAAGTCCATGGAGTTCATCAAGATGGACCTGTCGAGCTCGTTGTCCACCATCCTTGGGCTCTTCCTCCCGTGCGTGCAGACGCCGTGCAAGCGGCTGATGCGCCGGGTGCCCGGCACGGCGGACTACAAGATGGACCAAAACGAGCGCCGGCTGTGCCGCCGCATCGACGCCATCATCGCTGGCCGGAGGAGGGACCGCGAACGGAGGCGCGGCGACGGGTCACCAGCTGCCGCGCTGGACTTCATCGCGGCGCTGCTGGACGCGAGGGAGAGCGGCGGGCACGGTGGCGGCAGGGAGTGCGCGCTGGAGGACAGGCACGTCCGGGCGCTGGCGTACGAGCACCTGATCGCCGGGACGAAGACGACGGCGTTCACGGTGTCGTCGGTGGTGTACCTGGTGTCCTGCCACCCGTGCGTGGAGGAGAAACTGCTCCGGGAGGTGGACGGGTTCGCGCCGCGCGGCCGCGTCCCCAACGCTGACGAGCTCCACGCTGGGCTCCCCTACCTCGACCAGGTCATCAAGGAGGCCATGCGGTTCCACCTCGTCTCGCCGCTCATCGCCAGGGAGACCTCCGAGCCCGTCGAGATCGCCGGTCACCTCCTCCCAAAGGTACCACCACCAACAACACGGCACTACCTCGCCGCCGCGTCGATCAAGCTCGCGAGCTCGTTTCTGATGGCGTTCACGGGTGCAGGGAACGTACGTGTGGCTGGCGCCGGGAGTGCTGGCCCGGGACGCGGCGCAGTTCCCGGAGCCAGAGGAGTTCCGGCCGGAGCGGTTCTCGCCGGACGCGGAGGAGGAGCGGGCGCGACACCCGTACGCGCACATCCCGTTCGGGATCGGCCCGCGCGCGTGCGTGGGGCACAGGTTCGCGCTGCAGCAGGTGAAGCTCGCCGTCGTGCACCTCTACCGCCGCTACGTGTTCCGCCACTCCCCGGTGATGGAGTCGCCCATCCAGTTCGACTTCGACCTCGTCCTTGGCTTCCGCCATGGCGTCAAGCTCAGGGCCATCAAGAGGCCCACCTGAGCTCAGCTCAGCTCAGCTCAGCTGGTTAGTCGAGTGGCCATGTGTGACTGTGTGCATATTGCTGCTATGTTTGTCGCTATGTGTAAAATTGCAAATCTAGCTAGTTGTATTTCAAAATAAACTTGTAATTTAGTACAAATTTGAAGTGGCGAATTAAGGTATTGCAGATATTTCTAGAATTTATAACTGTTTATAATATGTACAGTGGAACTGTAGGTATTCTAATTAATAATATTTGCCCCTTGAAATGATATAACTGAATTGTCCGGACAAAAAAAATGAAAGAACCAATGCTACCTCATCATACGTACGAAGAAAACAACTCAAGAAAGGTTAAGGTTACAGGGCACATAAACACACACGTGTTACACATGAAATCATCGATTTTTTTAAAAAATAATATTTTTTAAAAAAAGTTCAAATCAAGTAGTCGAATTATAAAAATTATAAAAAAATAGACACTGCATCAGTGAATTTAGCCACGTCAGTCTTCGGCAGTTAAGTGTCGAACGTGACTGATATGACCACGTTCAGCCGAAATAGTCGTTGCGGCGCTTACGTGGGCTCGTTCGGCTGTTGAAGTACCGCACGAGGTTGACGTGGCCACGTTCGGTGGATACACTGTCGACGGGAGTTTATTTTTGTAATTTTTTGAATTCAACTAACAGATTTCAATTTTTTTTAAACAAAATATTATTTAAAAAAAAATCTGGAATCACCTGCCAGAAAAGAGAGATTGTTGAAATCAAGATGTTCTGGACTCCTGTGAAAAGGCAGATGAATAAGAATCTGATAGGACATCTCAAGCTATAAATCATGTATTCATCCGTCAAAGCATCATAATCAAAATGCCGAATTGAATAAAACAATCCATTATAGAACTCTTGAAAATTGAGTTTTAAATCGTTGTCCTAATCTCTTTCTCTGAAAAGACCAACGAAAATTAGTCTTAAAAGAAACACAAAAACGAGGGCTCTCCATCTGGCTCCCACAAAAGAAGCTGACATAGTTGTTAACTTGTTATGATCTGATTATACTCAAAGTTGCCAAACAAAAAACACTTGTTTTTTTAGACCGGCTTGATCTCGATCTTTCTTATGAGCAAATGAACAGTGTTGGACAGAGAGCTAGAATAGATGTGGCTTCTTCCTATCCTAAGTATTTTCCATCTATGCAATATAAACAGATGATAATCTGAAGCATCTGATCGAACACCGTTTTTGTGCTGTGAAAGATCATTGATGATGTGGCATAATATATATCTACTTAGGACATAACAATGTATATAGCAAAAGTAGTCCATATAGATGGACCACAATATTGGTTTATAGTTATTTTTATCCCACAATGTTTATAGCAATAGTGGATATCAAAAATAAGCGAGAAGATTGAAAGAGAAGTGATAAATGTTATTTTATTTTCTATGAGTAACCCATAAGCTTATAGATACTTTTTATTAAAAACCACTATAAAAATTACTTTTACAATGGTTCATCTCACTTACAAAATATTCTATTAAATTGCTTATAGACTACTTTTTTCGCGCAAGATGCCCTTATACAATAACTGAACTAAGATTGTTTCATCTCTATGCTGACTATATATGCATGTATATGTATAGGTAGATTTTGCTACGGGTCACATAAAAGAAGACGAAAACTACTGGTTTTATTACAACACCGTCTATAACACCTAGAAAGTACAAATTGTGTTGGTATTAGCATGTAATCATATTATAACCTATTAATCAATCTATTACACTCTAACCAGTCCGGTATCAAATTTTGTTACTAAAAAACATTGTAGTTGTCAACCAAACACGGTAATGTAAACAAAATATGTTACACTTGTTAACCAACACAAATCTGGTATTTTGATATATTGTTACTACTTGGTACTGTAATTAATTATATTACCATTTACGTTACGAACAAACCAAATACCACCTTATATTACCATGTATGTTGAGCACATGTCATCCAAATACACTCGACAAATCCTACAGAACTTACTAAACCATTCGACACTATAAATCTAAAGAAAAACATTCAGCGAATAAATGTACTCGGCGAAAATTTGAAAATGAAGAAATAAATTCGGTAAAAATTCAAAAAAAAAAACTCGGAAACAAGCAAACGAGATCCTTCGGACTGTAGAGGGAAGTCGGCTCCTCAGCGCCGTCCAATTTTGATCGGACGGGCACGCGAGGGGGCTTCGCACTGGTGGGACCCACTTCGCAGGAGGCTTCAGTAAATATTTGTTAATCATGAATTAATTAGGTTTAATAAATTAGCCAAAACAAATAATACTCTAATTCTGCAATTATTTTTATAACCGGTTCACATTTAATCTTTCAAATTAACATAACACACGACACCACCTAAACACACAGGTCGAACGTGCGACAAAATTTGTGGTCAATTCGGTTAATCATCCATTCATCCTGACATGTGATTTCCTTTTTTGTTTTGGTGAAACCCATTTTATTCGTTAACTTTCACGATTTAGTTTCGTTTGACATAGTTTTAGATAAAAATTTATTAAAACTGATTATTTAATTAAAGTTAGGGCTCCTTCGAAATAGTTGAACCATCTAATTTTATTTTAAATCAAAAATAAACTTTTATTTTATAAACTCCAAATTTATTATGGAAGATAACAGTAGAGCTTTAGGGCATCTCCAATGCAATGGCTAGGATGGTTTCTATAGCATTAAATAGTAGTCCACATAAACAAAAATCTGATGTGGCATGAGAGTTAATGAGGAAAGAGGAGAAAAGCTGAGGAAATGGTTTCTCATGCAAGAAATGGTTTCTATCACTAATACCAAGGATGAAGAAACCACTCTGGAGAGTGTAGTAGTTTCTATAGATGGGCCCACTTATTTATGATTGGGCAAAAAAGGGAAAAATAAATAGAAACAGGAAACTATGCATTGTGAGAGTTTTTATGACTAGTTTTTTAGTGACATGACATGTATAGAAACTATTAGATGGTTTCTTGGTTGGGAATGCCCTTATAAAGTCCGGGTTCTCACGCACTTTGCGCGTTGGACTCCCCTCGCCGCCGCCGCCTACATCCGCCCGACTACCTCGCCTTTCTCCCCCCTGTAAACCCGCACGGACGCTCCTAGGGTTTGCTCCACGGCCCCGTCCCCTCCGATCGATCTGACTCCGAGGTAATCCACCCGCTCCTCGCTCCTTCTCCCCACCCCGCGAGCTAGGGTTTCGCGAGTTTGCTCAGAGATTTCCGGTGTTCGCAGCAGGCGGCTGCGGCGGCGGTCGAGAGCTTGTGGTATGGCGGGGTACCCGGAGGAGAACCAGCACGGCATGAACGGTCACGACGAGGAGGAGGATGTGGAAGAGGTGGAGGGGTTCGACGAGGAGGAGGGCCGCCCCGGGAGGCACGGCGGCCGGGATGGGGGCGATGAAGTCGGGTATGGCGACGCCGGTGGGGACGACGGGAGGGCATCGGGCGGCGATTCGTCGGGGTGAGTGTTTTGGACTGTAGGGATTTTGTTTGGTTTGGGTCGGGAGAGGGTTGAGAGCTGATGTTTTGTTGGATGTTTGTTTTTCAGGAAGATTTTCGTCGGAGGTGTTGCTTGGGAGACGACTGAAGGTGAAACCTGTTTTTGTTGTTGAATTTAGTAATGATAGCGCAGGATATGTCTAACTTTGTGTAGGATGTAGTTTAAGTCAGTTTGAACTTAAAGTTAGATGCTCTAGTTCGCATGAGAAAGTGCTGGAGCGCTTTTGTGGAAAGTTTTTGAAGTAAACATTGATAGAAGCGTGTGGTAGTAGTGAAATTTACTGTTTTTGTTAATATACTGTTGTAAGATTGTATATGGCATTGTTATTGTGCCCAACGAATACAATGAATAAATGTTGATGGATTCAAAAGTGACCTTTTGTGTTGTCTAGTTTGTCTACTTATGTTGTTTGGTTATCTGGTCTTATGTTGGCCAATCTTGTTTATTTGTCTTGTGATGGTTTCTATGTGTTAGTACCACTATGTTAGACTACATGGATCCATGTTTTAATTGATCTGATGTGTGCAACATGCAATGTTTATAAATCACCTAGTCGAACCTAGTCGCCATGGTACTGACCAGAAAACTAATCGCTATTAATCACGATTAGTCGATCCTAGTCAGTCCATTTAATTATCCCATATATTTTAGCACATATACATAATATATATATACACACACACAATATATATATATAGTATATGCCAATAAATTTCTAGGCATTGGCCAAATTTCTAGCCATTACTTATTAGCCCAAAAATAAAATTGAAAAGCCCAAGCCCAGTAACTGAACCATAGCTTCACTCCTCAGTCCTCACATTTCCCCTCTCCCTCATAAGTCATAGCCACTGCATAGACCCCCTCTCCTCACACTCCTGCTGGCGCTGCCTTCTCCTCATGCTCCTGCTGGCGCCGCCTTCTCATGCTCCTGCTGGCGCTACCGGTGGCCCCTCCCACTCCAAGGCACACCACCGCCGTCGGCCCACTCCTCCCGTCGTGGCCTGTGTGCCATTGTAAGCCCCCTCCTCCTGTCACATGGCGGCGCTGGCGGCTGGCCCCTGCCTTCCCCACTGTAAAATGACCAGGCACCTAGTCGGAGCACCTAGTTGGAGCTAGGAAAACGACCAGGCCGATTAATCGTGATTAATTGGACGATTTGTAAACACTAGCAACAAGTATGCATACATACTATCAATCAATCTTGCGAATCTGTGTAAGTACTGTTAATGGGAACAATATGATTTTGTGACACAATGATCCCAGATTTATCATTTATGTGGCATACTGGTTGCTGTCTTCCGATGAAATTTAGTTGTCTTATTTACTACTGCATAAATAAAGCTAAAAGCTTCTATTTGTTTACCTTTTTTCGATGGGTTTTAGCTCATATGAATTTTTATTGTTGTATTATACTGTGGTTTCTCAAAGTACATTTCACTTTTGTGGATTGGTATAGGAATAGTGGTACTGTGAGGGGATATTGTGTCAATATTCACTTTTTCTTATAAAACTAACCATATAGAAAGCAGTACTAATAACTTGCACATGATCATGCAACCTTTTGACTGCTTTAATATTTACACTACATTTGCTTCTGTTTCAAGATTAAAATGATTTGTTTGTTCTTAAATTAAAGTATAAATGAGAGCACATGCTTTGGGAAGCAGATTACATATAGACTTGCATTTTCTCATCTACTATACCCATGATTTCTGAATGAAGGTCTCTATGCTTTCTGCCTTATGTGAACTATTTTTATCCTCACTTATTTCCGACTCACTATGCTATTTCTTCAATACTCTGTTGCTTGCCCTCTTAGTTATCTCTATTATTAGTTTTTCCCCAATTGACAAAGCTGCATGGTTTATTTGTCTATATGTAGAATCATTCTCCAAGCATTTTGAGAAGTATGGGGCTATAACTGATTCTGTAATTATGAAGGACAAGCATACTAAGATGCCTCGTGGATTTGGATTTGTTACATTTTCTGATCCATCTGTTATAGACAAGGTTTTGGAGGATGAACATGTTATAGATGGAAGAACGGTAGGGCACCTTGATTTAGATCGGCTGTTTTGTGTGGCTTTAGTCTACTGTTCACTCCCTTGTGCAAAGTTGCACCTTTGAATTTTATTTTAGCTTCTCTTCATCTCTTTTAACTTTTTGTTTACTCAGGTTGAAGTTAAAAGGACAGTCCCTAGGGAAGAAATGTCATCAAAAGATGGCCCCAAGACAAGAAAGATCTTTGTTGGTGGATTGCCATCCTCATTAGCTGAAGGTATTTACTAGATTTACAAATAAAAATCTTCAACATTTTTAGCTAGATGAAAACTGACGGCGTATTAAATTTTAGATGAGTTGAGGGACCACTTTTCCTCATATGGTAAGATTGTTGAACATCAGATAATGGTTGATCATAGCACTGGGCGTTCTAGAGGATTTGGGTTTGTTACTTTTGAAAGTGAGGATTCTGTTGAAAGGGTTATATCAGAGGGCAGGATGCGTGATCTTGGTGGAAAGCAGGTTAGAATTTTTCTTATTTGCAGACTTTATTGGGTAGTCTGACTTCTATTAAACACACTTGTAATCAACATGTGCATCCTTCTAGTTCTAGACAGGAGTGTTTAGTATCTAACATAAGAAACAGATGAAAATGGTAATAAACTGAGTGGTGCTCATATGCTCCAAGAAAGAACATGGGTCGAACTATAAATCTAATGAGAAGCTGAGGGTGCTTTCAAAATTTTAATGAGTTTTGGAGCCATCTGAAAGCAGTTGGTGACTTGGTGCTTTCATGGACTTCCTTGTATTCTCTCCTTAAATTTTTAATGACTTGGTGCTACTCATATTTCTTGTTGGGTCAGATAGTCTGGAAACTGACCTCAGATATTTCTACCCATGAAGGGGATTCAGGATTAATCAGTTAATTTGGGGATTAACTGAATTAACCTGTGGACCAATTAATCCGTTGTCATAATTCATAAAGTAGTTTTATAAACATGTATAAAATGTTAATAATGTAACTGATTAATCCTGTTAAATTTTATACAGATTGATTAATCGGGTTGACCACCTGATTAATAACCTGATTTCATGTTAAATTAACTGTAGTGGGGATCACAAGATAATTGGCTTATTTTTTCAACACTGTTCATTGTTGCACATTTAAATGGTACCTTGATAATAGTCTTGTTTTTTGTACTCCTAATTTTCAGGTTGAAATAAAGAAGGCTGAGCCAAAGAAACATGGGGGTGATCACAGTAGTAATGGGAGATCTAGTCATGGTGGTGGGGGTGGTTACCGCAGTTCATACCGTAGTGGACCTGTCGCTTCTGTTGGTGGTGGCAGCGGCAGTGGAAGCAGTGGTGGCTATGGGTATGGTGGTGGTTATCGATCAGCGGCAGGAGGCTATTATGATAGCACTGCTTATGGTTATGGTAGAGGAGGGTATGGCTATGGTGGCAATGCTGGATTTGGGTCTGGATATGGTGCTGGCTATGGTGGCTCATTGTATGGAAGTGCCTATGGTGCTTATGGGGCCTATGGTGGTGGTGCCTATGGAGGTGGTGCTTATGGCGGCGGTGCCTATGGTGGTGCTCCAGGTGGCTATGGTGGTGCCGGAGGATATGGCAGTTACGGGGGAGCAGGTGGTGCTGGTGGCGGCAGGGGTTCTAGCAGGTATCATCCATACGGGAAATGAGTGTCAATTCACTTGAGCTTTTTCTAGGATCAATAAGCGCACACATCTCCTGGAAAATCAGCATTTCATCTTGGGTTACCTAATCAGCGGCACCAGAACATTTTTTTGCTTTCATCGGATTATTATGTCATGACTGGACCAACTGTGTAATTTTAGTCGCTGAACCCTGTGCACAGATTGGTGTAGAAGCTACACGTGAAAGCTATGTTGTATTCTCTAGTTTTGGTATGCAGAGTTAGAACCCTGAAACGACGACATTTCTTTTAGGGACAGTATTGATGTGATAAACTATATTTGTGCTGTAGGGACATTATCTTCGCAAGCAGCTAACCGTTGCCACCTGTGCGGCTATGCTTATATGTAGGGGAATCATCAAAGGATTTGCTTTTAAGCATCTATTCTGACTATTTTTATGACCTTGCCACCATAATCCTTGTATATATCTGTTCATATGTTATCTGGAACGCAAATGGAAATATCACTTAAATCAGTTTACACTTGACTGTTTGGGGAGTTTACAATAATCTTCTCCAGGTAAAATCACAAGCTGCTTCTTAGAGCAGTTTTAATCTTATACAGAGGATAATCTCTACTATATAAAAGACTAGTGGGTGGTGGTGGTGAATGTCATATACCATCATCACTGTAGTTCAGATCCTTTATGATGAGAAAATATATTGTTTTCTATGTAGATTGCTGATTTGTGCATTGATATTTGTCAGTAAATGATATATATTTTCTTGAACAAATACATATAATTTTTATTTTTCAGAACTAATATTTTTAAATCCCTTGGAATACATGTATGACAGGATAAAAAGGATTGGATGAGATGATGGTGGAGAGGTATAAAAAATTTATCATGTTCAAGGTTAAGAATATGATTTCTACAGATTGTGTATTTCTGACGCGACAAAATTGGACACCATCTCTTAAACTGTATGTTGGAATTATCCTTATAAACTGCAATGGAAGTTTCCAAGCAGGTTGAAGTTATCCAGATGTGTCTCCCTTTGCACGGTTGACCTCCTCACTGTTTCTTACTACAGTGGCATTTCCCTTCTAGCTCTTTTGTAGCAACATGTCCCAAACAGGCCGTAAGGTAGAATTGCCAAATTCATTCACGAGTGCCCTCTTCCGAATCTGGATCCTACTTGCTACTGTGCACAATTCTGCAAAAATTTTTAAAAAGGTGATACAATTTATCAAATTTCATGGATTTTTGTTTTACCCCTAGTGTTTGAAAATTTACCGAAATTTCGAACCCTAGTCACGGTTAGCACCGCGAGGAAAGCAGTGGAGGGCCAAGATTTCGCTACTGTGCACCGGATCTCTCTCACTCCCAATTTGGCCGTTTTTTGTCCAAATTCCAAATGAAACAAACGAAACGATGGGTTGCAAGTTTTGGGCCGTAATTGGGCCTACAAGAGCCCAATAAATCCAGGCATCTTTGATCCCTCCTTTCCGCGTGCCTGCGACTGCGACGGCGAGCTCGGGACCGGACGGGAGAAGCGAAGGCGAGGCGAGGCGAGCAGAGCAGCCTCGGAAGTCGGATCGGATCCGAGCATTAGGGTTTGCCTCTGCCTGCCAGGCCGACGCGCGCCTGACTGGCTTGGCTGGCGGTGCCGGCCGCCGGTCGCCGGTAGCCAGCCGTGCGCGTGAAGGACAGAGGCAGAGCGCCTGCCGGCTGCCGCGGCGCCGTCCCCTCCTCCGCGGCTCCGCTCCCTCGTCGTCGTGCTGGATTCGGCCCGGCCAGCTGGTGACCGAGGACACTGCGGGTGAGATCTATCTTACACTGTAGAGTAGAACCGTCTCTGGATTTTGTGGGAACTGCGGTGCTTTTGAAAGTTTGCAGCGAAAACAACATGGATTTCGTTTTCGTACACACCAAGTTATACGAATCTGAAAAAAAAAAGTTTCGTATTTAATCATCGGTGCAGTTCCCATTTGTTTGTGCTCATGTAGTCATGTGTTGTGCCTACGACTCTTGATGTTGTCGTAAGTTTTTTTTTTCGTCTTCCGATGAAGCACTGTAGTTAATGCTGTTCTTCTCTCTTGTTTTGCCAATGACATGCGGTAAACCATAGAGATGATGCTAATTTGGTATTTGCATCAGCTTTGAATTGAACCTAATTAATGAGCTTTCACATAATATGTAATTTGAAGTTTAGGCTTTGATTTGTCGACCTAAACTTTGGTTTTGATAAAATATGTTGGTTGATTTTTTTTGCTATTCGATAAAAAAATAACTAGGATAAAGTTCAGGTGCATTTTATGAAGTTTAGAGCGGTAAATAGTGCTCAAACTTAACAGTGAAAAATTATTGATTTTCTCTCTCTCTCTATATATATATTATAAGTTGTTTTACTAATTTTATAGAAAAATACACTAGCTAAAACACCAAATTAGTATAATTAAATATGCCATAAAATATGTATTATAAGTTGTTTTACCAATTTTATAGAAAAATATATCAACTAGAACACCAAATTAGTTTCATTAAATACACCATAAAATATGTTTTAATAGCATATTTATATAGTAGAAAAATATGTTTCTTTGAACCTGCTCAAATTTTTTAAAAAAAGTTTGACCTAAAAAGCTACCTTCATCCGTAGGCCCAAAGTTCACGAACACAAAATCTAGTCTTTAGAAAAAGATAAAAATATTTTGACATGCCATCATGTGTGTGCATGACGTGGCTCATCCGCAACGCATGTTCTGCAAAATCATAATATGGTCGAGCACAACAAGTTGGAACATTCCTTAAGCCCTAAACCCTAATGTACAAAATCAGGTTTGAGATAAGGTTCCCTGTAGCCTGCAAAAAAACTAGGTCAAAGCCCCTAGAATTAGTTTTGCACATCTCAAAAGACCTAGAAATTTCTCAGAAGAGATCAGCAACGTTGGAAGGTAGCTCCTCTATGTTGGCATCTGAGAACTTCTGGATGGTAGAGAGCACACGCTTGTCAGCATGAGTCACGAAGCTGATGGCAACACCCTTCCCTCCACGATGTCCAATTCTCATAACATGACGGAGGTAGCTGACCGGTTGCGTCGGCAGATCGTAGTTGATGACAGCGGGGGAATGCAGAACATCAGTGCAGCAGAGATCAGTGGCGATGATGATACGGGATGATCCAGACTGGAATTTCTGAACAGCCATGTCTCTGGTTCTCTGGTCCATACCTCCATGGCTGGATGAGACAGTGTACCCCTTGCCTCTGATCTCTTCTGTCAGTGACTTGACCTTACGCCGGGTGTTGACAAAGATGATGCTTTGTGCGATTGCCAAGGAATCCAAAAGATCACACAATCTGTCAAGCTTACAATCTTCCTTCTCCACGTTGACATAGAACTGCTTGATATTGATACCCTGAAGTTCTTCTTCTCTTGGCACAATGATTTCCACAGGCTTATTCATGAACCTGCGGCAAAACTCAAGAGCTTCATGGGACATTGTGGCAGAGAAGACTCCAAACTGGGTTTTGGTTGGGAGAAACTGGATAATATCATGGATCTGCAAAGATAATAGATGGCCATTAGCAAGAATTGCATGTGGAGATGTAGAGTTCCAAATTTAGAGAACATGAACAGTAAGTTAGAGGGTGTATGCCATGAGATGCACTACTTTGCCCAATGCAGTAATTCTTTGTGATTGCTATAAGTTACTCCCTCCATCCCACAAAAACTTTATTTTTAGCATTTAAATTTTGTCCCACAAAGACTTGATTTTTAGCGTGTTTCCTTGCTTAATTCATGCACAATTAATGTACTCCGGTTAGCTAAGTGACACCACCCAATCAACTTAACTGAAAATTAGAGCTAACAGGAATGATAAGAGGCATCCAAATCATTTCTTCACATTATTAATCTGTCTATGAATTTCTTAAACATAAAGTAATTGTGAGTTATAGGGAGTAGAAGGTATGAGAATGCACAACCGACCTGGTCCTTGAAACCTCCTCTGAGGACTTCATCTGCTTCATCCAAGACAAACATCCTAATGTGATCTGGACAGAGTTCTCGTCTTATCAGCATGTCAAGAACGCGACCAGGAGTACCAACAACAACCTGAACTCCACTAGATAGAATTTGTTGGTCCTCACGGGCACTGGTCCCTCCAAAAAAGGCACGGACTTTGACACCTAGGCAGCAACTAAGTGTTCCAATCACTTTTTCAGTTTCCTGTGCCAAGTCACGTGTTGGTAAAAGAACCAAAGCCTGGCATTCTGTAGATGCATAATTTAGTCGCTGCAGAACACCACAGCACAATGTAACAGTTGTTCCAGACAGTGACTGATGAATAATGTCCAGACCCTTGCATAGTGGGACAATTCCTCTTTGATGGACTGCAGAAGGCTTATCCAGACCTGTAAACATAATAGCATGGGAACAGGGAGTAAGCACAAAGGGGGTTTCCTGTAAAAGCTTTGTGAAGAAATAATTGCTATGATCACTCAACAAAATAACAGATCAAATGGGAATTACCATATGCATCGATTCCCTTCAGTAGGTTTTCTTGGAGACCCATCTCAGTGAAACTCTCATAGATGTATGTGCTAAATTCTCTGGAATTTCGAGTTAGCTTATACCATGACATGTTGGACATAACGGCAATTATAAATATGAATGCGACAAATAGACTAAAATGCTGAAACAATGTGACCTAAAGAGAAACTAATATATAAAAAGAGAATGTTGGTTCACATACTGTTTGCTCATTTTAGAAACATGTTGTTTTGCATCAAACAACCTAAAGAGAAACAAATATATAAAAAGAGAATGTTGGTTCACATACTGTTTGCTCATTTTAGAAACATGTTGTTTTGCATCAAACTGAGCTCCTTCAGGTCCTGTTCCAGACATGCCAACACCTTCAGAGACAATTCAACACAACTCTAAGTAATAACAAGATATTTCTAACCCAAAAAGTTTATAAAATCGGAGATGGTTTTCGCTGTTTCATCAGAAATATCTTCAAACACGATGCTTTTTATGCATTTTCCTTCAAATTTCTAATAAAATTTGTTCACATCAGATTTAAGGAATATATGATAATAAATTTTATGCAAATAGGATTCTCACTCACTCACTCACCTTGAATTTTCACAGTGTCTTCTGTTGTTTGCTTCATAGACTTGATTGCAGCGGCAGATGGAGCCCTTGCATTATTGCCTTCAATCTTTCCATCTCCTCCAGGCCCTTTAACTGACTTCTGCCCTTGCCTCACTAGAGCTGTTTCCAGTTCCTTCTGATGTTCCTTTTCTATGCAGCTTTTGGAATCTGACTTCGGGCCTGCAGAAGCTGCAATTCTTGTGGCATGACTGCTGCTTTTTGAATTCACCTCTTTATTCAGCTTTGCAATAGCAACTTGCTTCTCCATGGATCCTTTTTGCATTTTATTTCTTCTTGCATAGACAATTTTGATAGGTGGCTTTTCAATGCCTAAAAAGGAAGGGTGAAGAACATGATGAAACATACATGCTAGATATTTTAATTATGTTTTTTTCAAAAAAACAGATAATCAGTTAGTTTTACTTATAAGTATTTTCCTTCTAACGAGATTCATAAAGAACTCATAACAGAACAAAATTTGCCTATTCAGAAATCAGAATTCTCACAATTTCACTAACCTCTGAAGGGTGTATCTCCAATCATGCTCCTTGAATTTCCACTTGTGGATTGTCCCCCTTCCGCTTTTGGACTGCTTTCAGTTGTTTTCTTGGAGTGGATCATAGTGGCTGCTGAGGTATTTATGTTGTTGTCTATATTCTTTCCATCCCCTCCAAACTCTTTAGTTGACATTGTTCCCTCCCCTGCCAGAGCTGTTTCTGCTGTTTTTGTTTCCTTCTCATGTTCATTTTCCATGCAACTTTTGGAATGCAACTCATTGCAACATGTTGAAGCTGCGTTCCTTGTGGCATGATTTCTGCATTGTGGGTTCATTTCTTCATCCGGTTTCTTTGAAGAAATCTGTTGCTCTGCAGGTCCCTTTTGCATTTTATGTCTTCTTACATACACGTTTTTTATAGGCGACTTTTGTATACCTTCAGGTGAAGTGTCAAGAAAATGACGTGAACGGACAAAATTGGCAACCTACTAATTATGTAGAGATTGAAAAAGGATTCCTCTGCTATACCAATTACCAAACACATTAACTTATATATATATACACACACACACACACACATATATATTTTTTGTGAATTCAAACTCACCTTTGGAGAGTGTGTCTCCAATCAAGCTAGTTGAATTTCCACTTATGGATTGCTCCCTTTCAGCTTCGGAGATGTCTTCTTCTGCTTTCTTAGTGTTGGTTGTAGTGGCTACTGGAGCACTTAAGTTGTTCTGTTTGCTTTTGATCTCTCCATGAACTACTAACTCATTAAACTTAGGTTCTTCCACCGAAATAACTGTTTCTGTTGTCTTCAGTTCCTTTTCATGCTCCTTGTCGGAACAACCTTCAACATCCAACATATTGTTGCCCATGGAAGCAACAATATTAGTTTCTTGACTACTGCTCTCTGAATCCATTCGTCTATTCAGTATTTGTAGAGGTATTTCAATGATTTTGTTTGTTTTGTCTTTGCATTCCTTACTAGAGTCATCAAGATGATCTTCACCATTCCAATCTTCTAAAACCTTCCTTCCACTGTCTATCCTTTGTACTTTGTCTTCTATCATGAATGTAACCAATCTTGAATACCACCCAAACACAAAATGACATGAGAAGGGAGCATCATCAATACTTATTAATGCAATCTTTAACCTAATAGGTTCCTTATCCTCACCTTCCAAACTTTCCTCATCCACCTCAATCAACACCCCGACTACGGACACAATTTGATATAGCTCCTTCCAATTTCTATATATTCTTGGGACCCCATAAACCAAAAACCATTCTCTAACCAAGTCAAGCTTTTCTTCATCACATTCCTTCCACTTTGCTATTGTGAAGTTCACATCCATATCATCTACGGATGTTTCTATTCTAGAAGTCTTTAAACAGCTTATTAGGTCATCTTCTGAGTTGAAGGACACTAGGAAATTCCATCTGCCTTCTCTCTTTATCTCCCAGTTGCTAGTCAGCTTCCAAAACTTGCTTACTTCAAATTTCACTTTTATTGGGTCCAAGTTACTGATATCAGATGTGATTAGCAGACAGTGACGATATAATTTCTGCTTTTCAACTGCTTCTTCTGAAGGTTGAATCATGTAGAATGGTAGCCTTGTGGAATGTGCAAATAGATGTGCGCCAGTAACCAGTGTTTCTTTTATGCTGCACTGATCCAGAGTGTGTGATGTCCCTTTACATGCAAAGCACTTCATTTTATTGGATAAAACAGTTAATTCATGTTCCTGCATGGCCTTCTTTTTGCTAATCTCACTTTCCATAGCTTGTGTTGAAACGTGTTCATCAATACTCTCCGAAACCATGTGCATGCACTCTTGGTGTGCCGTGTACACCTTGCAGTTTATATGAACCTATGTAAGTGGCTGATGACAAAGAGAAAAGAGAGAAATCAATACCACATCCTTCTAAAAGGGTAAATAACTGCACATAATGATTTTATATCATTATATGTACTATCCTAAAAAGGAATATTGTTCTATCTGTGTGCAATCCGCCATTGTTACCCGGACACCCATATCTAAATAGTTTTGCTGAATCAGACACCCTGAATCGGTGAATCCAAGTTTGATCCAACACTCATCTGATTCCCTGTAGTATTGTTTGCATGTTTTCTCCAAATCAGAAGCTGAATCCGAGTCAGATTCCGACATGTGTGCCTGATTGCCTGTGTATAGGTAACACTGGCAATCCACCATTAATAGCATAAGAGTAAACACCGTGCCCATGCATGCAAGTGAGGCCAAGGTTTTTAATGCATATTGACATGCAATGGTATATCTTAAAACTGTAATACTGAAATTATGTGTAAGATACCATATTCATTTCAAATTTCACCATATTTTTTTAAAAGGGCTAAATTACAAAACCGCGTGACTTTCTGATTTTGCGAAATTTTGATAAAAGAAATTAATATAAAGTGGCTATCATGCACTTTTAAAATGTATATACACTGTATGTTTCCTTTTCAATACAATAATTTTTTATTTTTTTAGTAGTTATCTTGTGCTATCACATCGAGTAAGTCCAATTATATCAAAGTAATGTGGCTACTGGCTACTACCATATTACACAGGAAGTATTAAAGTGCATAATTTTTATGAAACTCCCATGCTAAAACTCACTGAACAACTCAATGGTAAATATGTAGAAATATCACATCCTCCGTAATATAGTATCTAGCAAACTCCATTGATGACAATAGGCCAGATTCAGCAAAACTTGGCAACATCAAAATATAACAGTTAAGACATGCCAAACCAAGTTACAATATCTTCAGTACCTGGCCCAGAAAAACCTTGCACAAAACCTCATAAATCTATACAAAAACCTTAACTAAACCCTAACAGATCTTTTTTCGGAGACCATCTTCAAATGAGGACCTCAACCCTAATCATCTGATCCGGTCAACCTGTGTTGTTCAATAGCAACTTAGCAAGGACCTTAACCCTAATTGTCCAATCGGATTAATCTGCGCCGATTCCAACGGTTGGTAGACTAAAATAGTCATGTGAGCATGGTCCATAACAATCACCACTCACCAGTTCACCACCACCCTTGCCCCCCACCCAGCTTCCTCCAACCCAATAAACAAAAGTGCAGGGACAGGGAATCATCAGACCAGATGGTACCCCCCCCCCCCCCCCACACACACACACACACAATAAGGCCATAGTTCAAGTTCTACTGCACATAATCACATACAGGTGGTGCTTGCATCATCCACTCCTCCAACTAAAACGAACAAGATCATCAATCATCAGGGACAGGAGATAATCAGAGACCAGACGGCCCCCATAAACCAACAAGTTCCATTCCCGATTCACATCCAGATGAGACCACGCTTTGCTTTTCCTCTACACGTCTACAGGAGCAAGGGATTCGTCACTCAGGCCAGGAGCCATGGGAGACGGCCACATGGGGCCCTTCTCTCGAAACGCACGGAGAAAAGCTTCCGCTCCATATTTACTACGCAGGACTTCTAGGAGAGAAGCTAGGGCTAAGGCAGAAAGAGAGGAGGATGCCCGTACGAGTCCTCACCGGCGATGACGCGGCGGAAGCGGCAGGACGTACGCCGGCGCCGCCGCTGCTCGCGGGATGGTGGAGATCGGCGCGGGCGGCGGCGAAGTCGAGGCGGAGAGTGAGGGGGAGGGAGCAAGGAGTCAAGGCCGATTACAGTGCTGGGCCGTCGCCGTCGTTGGCTTTCTCGTGTAAACGGCCCATCCAAAATATCCTTCCTAAACTGTTTCATCCAATTCGAATCAAAATGTTTGCTAGTTTTTTTGTTCAATTTGAATTTACAAATGAGCTTAGGTAGAGAGATGGGTACTGCAAAGTTGTAAGTGATCCTTGTTGCAACATTTTGGCAAAAATATGTATGTTTTACATTTAAAAAATGATCATTTACTAATGTATATAATATACTAATCCCTAGTTCCAATATTCTTCACATTAGAGATTTATACTGTTTGGATGTAGATTTTAGATTTTTTTTAAATAATATATATTTTTTAAAAAATCAAATCTAGTACACATTTTTAAAAAACATGCAAAAAATAGTCATATGTCGACCGAACTAGGCTAGGCCGACCATCGGCCGAAATGTGTCAAGCCCCATAGCATCGTTCAGTCGAACTAGCCGTTGGGGTTAGTTCGCTCGTTGATCGGCCGAACTAGGTTGATGTGGCCTATTTTCAGATGATGGTGCGTCGACAGGTGCCTAGATTTATGTTTTTTTGACCCGTGTATTAAAATTGAAATTTTATTTAAAAATATCATTAAAAAATCTAGATTTCAGCTATTAAGAAGTCACTTTAGGCTGAAATGAAGATTGTAGGCTGGTGGATGCCATCTGCATGTGCAGCCCCGGAAGCGACATTAATCCCTTATTTTTAGATAAAATCAATCAATAAATTGGTTTAAAATGAAAATTTAAAACCAACGATCATTAAGCATGCGTGTAGAAGCAAAGTTATTTTTGATAAAAATAAAATCTGCAGGAGATGGCGCTGACCTGCTCCAGTCCACATGGACATGGCGACCAAGTTAACCGCTGACGTGGCAAACGAAACCGACAGGGAGAAAGCTAGCTATAGCTATATATGTAAGTACGTTGACAGCTCGAACAGCATATAAACGCACGCCTTACTCCAAAACAAACATGGACTTGTACCAAATTCAAGGACGACTGATTAATTATAATTATTGTTTAATCATCGTTAAGTGTAGCCAGCTAGAGACTCGCGTAGGGACGACCGACCGGCCGCGGTTGGGTTGACCTGAATTTGACTCCAGAAAACGACCGCATGTGAAGCCGGTCGATCACATCGATGTAGGGGTGGCGGTTTGACTTGAGGCTCACCAGTCAGTTCGGGCTCGGTCGAGTCGAGCCGAGACTGGTTCTGCTTGCTATGCCACCGAACCGAACTTGATTGAGCCGAGTCGAGTCGGTTCGTTGGCTTGGTCACCGGTACATGGAGTGAATCTATTTCTCTATCTAGTGCATAAAATTATAGATTTGTGTGAAGTAAACAACATCAAATCATGTATTTTCATCATTGCGTGAGCACTGAGCTCTAAACACCAAACAATAGACGCATCTCCTCTCTCCTCCTAACAGTTGGCACCATCGATGCTCACGAGTCAGAATTTTGGCTCGCTAAACCATCGAGCCAAGACTGATTTGACTCGCTAAAGAGGTGGCTCGACCGAGCTAATCCGAGCTCTTTACCAGCCCTACATCAATATCAGTCACCAATTAGTTTTTTTTGGTACGATCTTTCAATTTGAGAAGGTCGATCTCACGAACGGAGGTTCCTTTGCTTTTTATGTTATGTTTTTTAGTTTGAGAAGGTCTCGCGAACTTAACGATCGATATGATATGATCGAAGCTGTGGACGCCAGGTTAATTAATTATTAGGGTGCATGTGCAGTGTTACTGCTTCCAAATCACCCGCCAGACTTCGTGCAAAGAAAGAATGGTTGAAAATTACTCTTTAGTCCAAATCACCCAACGGCTAGTCTAGTCAGCGCACAATGGCGCCTACTTCGGCTGAAGCAGGCCACGTCAGTCTGGTTCGACCGTTCAACGGCCGAACCAGGCTGACGTAGCCTGTTTCGACTGATCAAGCATTGAATATGGTCCTATAAAAGGGGGTCGAACGCCCCCTTCTCAGCACACTTGCTACACTTGTCCAGCACATCTGGAGCCCCCAAGCTAACCACTCTTCCCAGGTAAGTCTCTTCTTCCTCTTTTTTTTTAATTTAGGATTACATTAAAATTAGATTAGTAGTAATTTTGAGTTATGTTAGGGATAATTTATAGTAATTGGGGTAGTTTAATCAAGATTTATATTACTGATTAGAATAACGTACGATTAATTTATGTGTAGTTTAGATAAAATATAGACATTATGAATATACTAAATTTATGTTGACATACCACGGTAGATGATGAACCAGGCCACATCAGCCTGCTTTAGCCCCCTTTATAAGGCTAGATTCGGTGCTTGATTAGCCGAACCAGGCCACGTCAGCATGGTTCGATTGTTGAAGTAGTCGTTACATTACTGTTGCACGCTGACTGGACTAGCTGTTGGGATCGGTTCGATAGTTGATCGACCGAACCTAACCGACATGTGATGGTTCGGCTGATATTCTACTAACGGGAGCTCAATTTTACAAATTTTAAAATTCATCTACTAAATTTGATTTTTTTTAAAAAAATATATTATTAAAAAATCTCCCGCCTGTACTAAAAATCAAATCTTTAGTACAAGGCACTAAACATATGTTTTTCAGAAATATACATTAAAATTGTTCTTACTTTCGCAGTATAGTTTTTGTTTCTTGTTTGTAGGTTGTTTTTTTAGTTCTACTGTTGTTTTTATATTAGTAAGCAATCAGTATAAAAACAATATAATTTATATATAAAAGTATTTAAATACGATATTTATATATAATTCATACACACACTAGTGGTATTAGTGTGGAGCGGAAAAATTAACACAACTCGTGGAGGTCGGCAGATGTACTAGCAGTTGTTAATTTGCTAGTAGCCCTAAGCTTGTGATCAATTATAGAAGAATATAATCTCACCAAACTTGTCAAAAAAAGGTATGTTTACAAGTTTCACCAAACTTGTCAAAAAAGGTATGTTTACAAGTTTACAAGGACAACCTGTCTTTTCCTAAATTAATTAAGAGCAAACATGTGTGGTTATACCCTCCTAGCTACAAGCTCTAAAAGTGAAGAAATGTGTCACTAGTTAAATCATTAATTAATTACAAACAAACCAACCAAAGATATAGATTTGGAACGTTAACCAATTAGGGGGTGTTTGGATCAAGAGGCTAAATTTTAGCCGGTGTCACATCAAATGTTTGAACATCAATTTGAATAATTAAACATGAATTAATTATAAAAATAATTACAGAATCGGGGGATAAATCGCGAGAAAAATTTATTAAAACTAATTAATTCATAATTAATAAATATTTACTATAACATCACATTGTTAAATCATGACGTAATTAGGCTCATCATATTCGTCTCACGAATAATTCACCAATTATGAATGGATTTTATAAATAATTTATATTTAATACTCTAAAATAATATCTAAACATTCAGTATGGAAGCTAAAATATTTTTAGCTCCCGGTCCAAACACCCCTTAGCTTTTAGTAAAGTACTCGTGAGCTTGTGAGCTGCTTGATTGAGTGGATGTGAATCCAATCATTCAGAAATTGTCTGCAAGCATTTAAAAGGAAAACTAAAAACATCAGCCGGTAGCTGCAGATAGATGGTTCATTTCCTGCAGACTGACATGCTGCATGTCGTCAAGTGACGACTACTTTTCTTGAGCTGATTAGATCGATACAGCATCAAGATTCGGTTGGAAATGCATCTAGTTTTTGTTTGTGCGTGCATCTGGACTCAGGGTGGACTTGGAGTTTTGGAGGGCAGGCATCTAGCTGCAGTTTGGCAGTATGTAAAAAGATTGGAGAATATTAAATAGTGGTAGCTTTTGTGGTCTTAGAGACAAGACTTTAGATTTTAGAACGAAGACTCCCTTTTCAGCTTTCACTCCACAGGTACGATGAAGTTTCCCTATTTGCTTTTTACCACACTACTACTCGATCTCTCTTTCGATGATTTATTTTGTATATATCATTCACATATACATATGGTGTCGTCTTAGATTAATGACATACAGGCTACGAAATTAAATTCTTAATTTCTATCTGTGACATGTACAGGTATTATAGAACTGTTCGGAACTGTATGATCTGTATTGTCATCATAAATCAAATTGTTCACAATATTTGCACTAGGCATATATCAGAAATTAATGATTATGTGTCCTCGTGTGAAGATGCTGAAATACCCCCCCCCCTCTCTATATATATACATATATATACACACACACACATATATACACACACGGAAGCGCTATTCTACACCACGTGTGTAGAATAGCTATTCTATACCGACCACTTTTAGTAGTAGATTTTCTCAGTAGAATAGCAATTGAGTACTACTTTTTTCTCAGTAGTAGATTTTTCAGTAGAATAGTTATTCTACACCCGTAGTGTAGAATAGCATTTGTATATACATATATATATACATATATATATATATACATACATACACACACACACATATATATATATATACGGGAGTGATATTCTATACCACGTGTGTAGAATAGCTATTCTATACCGACTATTTTCAGTAGTAGATTTTCTCAGTAGAATAGCAATTGACTACTATTTTTTTCTCACTAGCAGATTTCTCGGTAGAATAGTTATTCTATACATGCCGTGTAGAATATATATATACATATATACATATATATATATTAGTGATGACTCATTAATTACCTAGCTAGCTAGCTAGTGCACTGATTTAAATCGCCATTTGGCATGAACGATTACACGTACGGATGGTTGGTTTAAGCCGGCCACCTATGAAAACTACATACTTTCCACAGACAGTTTGGTTACAGTTCTGGCCACGTACGTGTTGAAATAAAATATTTGCATGCATGGACGACTTATGTCATAAACAATCTTGTATCCCTCTATGAAGATGCTAAATACCTAGCTAGCTATTTATTAGTGCATTTTTTTGACTAGTACAGAATGCAACCTGACAATTAATTTAACAGTACGCATGCTTGAAAATAAATAAATTAAGCACGTACATTTGTTTCGTTGATCGATCGACAAGAGTCGGAAAGACGCGATGCATATATATATATATGCATATATATATATATATATATATATATATATATGCATATATATATATACAAATGCTATTCTACACCACGGGTGTAGAATGCTATTCTACACCGACGTGGAATGGAGGGGTTGAGATTGGATGGAGGGTGGGCACGATTGGGATGATCGGTGTAGAATAACATTCTACACCCATAATGTAGAATAGCGTTCCCGTATATATATATATATATATATATATATATATATATATATATATATATATATATATATATATATATATATGCATGGTCCATTGTATTGTATTGCACTACAGGTACCTGCTGTGCGCCAGGATGCATGAGCTAGCTAGCTGCACCTTTGACCTAGCCTGAACTAACTCTGAAGAATGGTACACGGGCTTAGACCAAATCCCATTTTTGCAGCGAAAAAGCCCCAAAAGTAGTGGACCAAGTGCACGGTATTATCCATGGACCCCCTCTCTCCATATATATATATACAAATGCTATCCTACCCCACGTGTATATAATAACTATTCTACTGGAAAATCTACTACTGAGAAAAAATAGTACTCAATTGTTACTCTATCGAGAAAATCTACTACTGAAAATAGTCGGTGTAGAATAGCTATTCTACACACGTGGTGTAGAATAATGCTCTCGTATATATATATATGTCCCCTTATAAAATAAATAAATATTTGATTAAAATATTTTTTACTGTACAACAAATATAGTATAAATTTCAATAATTAAAGACATCAACTAGCGTATTGATATATATTGATATATATATAGTATATATATTGTGAAGAATTCTTATTAAAAAACACTATCAATGATTTTATTTTGACTGCATGTTGCACTTACTTTTATTTCCTTCGTAGGCAGTTTGAGATCTAACAAACGGAGTCGTTTGGTAAAAGCCACTATATATCATTTATTTTATAAAAGAAGCTAGCAATGCAAGCCCTAGCTAGCTACCATCTGGAGTATATATGGGTCCGTTTGATTTGGGGGTGAGAATGGATAGGATGATCTCATTTATAGATTTGGGAATGAAATGATATATGTGAGGTGTTTGGTTGAATAGATGGGGAAATTTTTTTTGTTTGGTTAAATGTATATAATTTAGATGAGATAAGCTTAAATTTAGTAAGACCCGCTTATTAAATATTTTTTTATAAAAATATAATCATTTGAGATCTTATTTTATAGATTAAATTATAATCAATATAATGATATAGTTAGATCATAAATTAGATAAATGATTTCGGGAGACAATACGTCGTCTCATCAAATATTAGATGAGCTCATTTAAATTTTTTTTAAAATCCCTTCATCCAGCACATTAAAAGAATATTACTCTCGATGGTCATTTCATCCATATTTGACCTCCAACTAAACAATAAACAACAGAAGATTAACCTATACCATTCGATATCTATCCAACCCTACGTTGGAGTAGTACGTCCCTCACTCGTACAAAATAAGTCCAATGCTACGGGACGCGAGCTTTCATATTACAAGTTCGACCGTTGAAGGAATATTCAAGCTAGAATAATGATATTATTACAATACATCCACTCCAGTTTAATTTTATACTTCAATAATGTGTACATGATTGGTTACAGCATATATGACAAGCCAACAATATCCAATTTTATTTAATTTTTAGATTATTATTACCTCATTGTTGATAAAACCCGAATGGTAGCCACTGGACCCAGAAAATATATTATATATATATATATATATATACGGTAGCGCTATTCTACACTACGTGTGTAGAATAGCTATTCTACACCGACGTGGAATGGAGGGGTTGGGATTGGGTGGGGTGTGGGAGCACGGGATGATCGGTGTAGAATAGCATTCTACACCCATAGTGTAGAATAGCGTTCCCGTATATATATATATATATATATATATATATATATATATATATGGTTTCGTCCATTTCGAGGAGTGTTTGAGGTGCGAGCATGCTACATGTGTAAAAAAATATAGGGACTCCATCTTGGGCGGTTGTTCTCTATGTCAAGTTTGGCATGGCTCTATATTTAAATTTTTTGGAGTTGATCCAATTTGGTAATGTTTGGTACAGCTACAACTCTAAGATTTTTTGGAGTAATTAAGTCCAGTCTAGCTCCAAGAAATTTTGGACCTAGAGTTGCGGATGGATTTAAGGTATTTAGTTGAGTAATCTTGTTTTTATTTTATATTAAAAATAAAAATTTAAACTATTTTATTAAAATTCAGTTTTTTCGTAGTACAAACCGGTTCATGTAAATTTTTAAAAGATAAAATTTTAATAAAATATATTATTTTAGTATAATTAGAAAATGTATAATTTTAATATAAATATTACAAAATTCCATGCGTATAATAATTTACATGCAAAATTGCATATTAATAATGTAACCAAACATAATGACCTAACAAAGCATAAATCTACAGCTATTTAAACCAAATGGCTATTACAAAACATAAATCTCTGGTTATTGCAAAATTCAAAATTGAATATTAAATCCGTTTTTTTGGGGACAGAGCGAGCGAGTAACCACCAAAACAAAGACTACTGAGCTAAATGACAAGAAAATGGTTCATGCACACACCATAATACATATATAGGGATAAAAATATCAATTATTACTACCAGGATATATCTATACTATTTTAAAAGAACTAAGCGATGATGAATCTACCACATATATACTTTCATTGTAGTTTTTGCACCTTATTCCTTGTTACTGTTTGATATTATACAACAAATAAATAAAAGTGGATTGACATGACTAATTAAAAGTAAATAACATCTATACTACTTTAAAAGAACTAAATGGTGGTGAACTGCCACACATATACTTCCATTGATACTATTTGATATTATATAACAGATCAATAAAAGTGGATTGATACTTATAATTAAAAGTAAATAACATATATTTTAGATGACATTACACTAATTTTCTTTTATTCATATCAAAGTATGAGTGATGAGAGCCCAATGGTGGTGGTTAACTTGTGAAGAATGGCAGCTGCCACCTAGTTTGACCCTTTTTCAAGCCCATCTATCACCTCCACACAGCAGACCATTCCCTCGACTACTTTTCCCTCCACCCCCATCCACACATGCATGCACGCACTATCAGCTGCAATCTTTGCTCCCTCCTCAGCTCCTCGCCGCGCGTGTATATATACGCCGGCGACGGCAGCTAGAAGCTAGAACTGGAAGCAGGGTAGGTTGACCGGAGATCGGACATGGACACCCTCGAGAGGTGATGCATGGACACCATCTTCGGCCTCGGCAAAGAGTCCCGGCAGCGCATCCTCGAGCGAGCGGCGGCGCGAATCCCCGGCTGCGCCTACCTCTTCGCCTGGGCTCCCGTGCCCCCCGCCGCCGCCGCTGGTGTGCAGTTGCACCCTCCTGCTCTTTTAGCTTCCGCTTCTTCTTCTTCTTCTTCTCGCGCCGGGGCGGTTTCCACTGCTTCTGCGCGGCTGCTGTACTGCCTGGACGCATGGCTGATCTCCGGCGGTGGCGGTGACGTAGACGCCGGCGGCGGCCGCGTGAGCGCGCTATTCGACGCGTACCGGTGCTCTGTCTGCGCTGCCGTGAGCGGGTGCGTTCCCGGGTGGGCGTACGTGGACGGCGGCAAGTTCATGGAGCTGCCGGAGCACGAGCTCGCATCCTCCGCCTCGCTGCCGGTGCAGCAGCGCTTCTACCAGGTCAGCACTGCACTTGATCTCTACTTCACATGTGTATTAGCTTCCACTGATTGCTTCATGAGCTTCTAGCTGCAAAATGCTGGGCTTAATTACTAACTAATTTTCGTGTGCTTGTGATTTTTGTGCTAATGTTTGCAGGAAGCTGGCATTAAGGTTGGTATTTTAATTTCCTAACTATCTTTTACGAGATCGTGTTCATGTGCTACATGTTGAGATTTTCGATATGGATGAAGCTAACATGCCTTGCCGATGACAGATGGCGGCGTTCATGGGATGCGAGAGCGGCGAGATCGAGGTCGGTTTCTCGACGGCGAAGAACAGCGGCGACATCTTGCAGGCGAGCGTGGAGCAGGTCTTCTCCGAGGACTTCCTCCAGCAGTCGCTGCTCGAGGAGCTGCTCCAGCTGCCGACGACGGGGCCGTCATCGTCCTCCTCCTCGCTGCCGTCCGTGTCAGTCGGCAGCCCGGCCGACGGCTCCACGTCGCTCCTCCGCACGATGTTGCCCACGGCATCGTCGTCTACCACGACGTCGTCCCATAGGGACAGAGCGGCGGTGCAGGTGCCGCCGCCGTCGGCGTCATCGTCGCTGCTCCATCTGCGCCCGCCACCGCGCCACGTGGTGCCGTTCGGCCACCACGGCGGCGCCCACGGGAACAGCGTGCTCCACTTCCCGAGCGCCGAGGCCGATGACGCCGCCATGGCTCAGGCGATGCTCGCCGTCATCTGCTCCCCTTCGACGTCCTCGGCGGCGCTGACTGCCCCGTCGTCGTCCTCGCCTCCCATGGCGAGTAAACACCGCGCCCAGAACAGGACCCCGCGCTGGGGAAAGACGGCGTTCCGGCCGTACAACGCGGCGTTGGCGCCGCGGGCGGTGCTGCGACGGCCGCCGGGCGCGCCCGGGCAGCGGATGATCAAGATCGGCATCTCGATCCTTAAGGGGATGCACAGGCTCAGGTACAGCCAGGAACGCGCCGCCACTGCCCCACCGCACTGGGGCGACGACGACGACGACGCCACAGCCGCGCCGCCGCCGCCGACGAGTAGCCAGCTCCACCATATGATATCGGAGCGGAGGCGGCGAGAGAGGCTCAACGATAGCTTCGATCAATTGAGGGGATTGCTTCCTCCCGGATCAAAGGTACACATTTATAATGATTTAATTATACTGTCAAGCTAACCATCTTCTAGCAAAAGTGCAAATTTAATCCATTTTAGCTTGGAGTAAATCTTGTTCATGGCATTCGACATGAAATACTACACATTGTTCTTTAATTTCGAGATGCAATGTACTACATATAAATTGTATATCATGATCATAAAATTGTAGGTTTAATTTCGAGTTAAGCAATCTGCCAATCTCTCATTGTAGAAAGACAAAGCCACAGTTCTTGCCAAGACACTGGAGTACATGAACTTGCTGATAGCTCAAATCTCCGAGCTCGAAGCGAAGAACCGAACCCTCCTGCAAGCCCAATCCCACCAGCGTCCCAATGGATCATCGGGCTCAATGATCAGGACAGTCAACAAGGTCCATCATCATCAGTTGCTACTCAGATCGCCGGACAGAGTGCAGGTCCAGGTCATCGGCGGCGGCGCATCGACGTCGTCGTCGTCGTCGGAATCGGCCGCATCCCGGGAGGTGACCGTGAGAGTGGCCGTGCGGGCGGGTGGCGGCGACGTGTCGGAGCTGGTGCTCCGGGTGCTCGCGCTGCTCAAGGAGATGGGCGGCTTCACGGTGGTGTCCGTCGATGCCAGGCAGCCGAGCGGCAACAATGGCGTCGCTCAGGCTAGCCTCACGCTAAGAGCAACGGTATGAATTCGCTCTCGATTTTTTTCCTTCTTTCCAATTACAAATAACATGCACGCACACGTATACACACCACGTTATTGACAAGTCTACGTTGTTCGTCCGAGCCCATAAATATTAATGATCATAAGACATAAATGTGCTACGAACCAATACTATCGAAATGGCTATATTTGTACAATCAGAGGCTGCTGGTAACGTAAAACATTTCTATTATTAAAAAGTTAAGACTAGAAACACGAAGGCAATTAATTATAAGTGGCTTAAATCTAAGGTTAGTTTTTCCTATACCATTATAATTTTTACGGTTTGCTAATATAATATCGGTATTAAATCTAATGCTTATTTTTGACTAGCTTATTGGTAGCTTATACTTAAATAGAAGCGAATTATGTAAAACTGAAAAAAATATAAACAATAATCATAATCAACAATATAACTTAATAATTAGATTCACATGTCTTCATGCTTATCTCCGATAATCAAGATTACGATAATCACGGTTATTTAAAGTTGTCCCAAAGGACCTTAGGCCAGATGGATTGTGCTTCTTAATTAAGCATCCAAATTATGATTTAAAGCTCATAAGCGAAAATAATCAAACAAAATAATCGTTTATCAATATTTATTCATTTAAACTCTCAACCTATTTAGCAAAATAGTCAGGTCGTTGATTTGATCCAGGCCAGGCTATAGCTCTAGCTATTTTGCTATGTTTTTTTTTCCACCGTCGATAGGCCGAGCGATGACCAAGGACATTGGTGTTGACTGTTGAGAGCTCGGTCAAAGTCAAACGGATCAGTCCCGACTCCCGAGCGTTGCTTTTCCCTACAGCGATGGGCGTGGGGCCCACGGAAGAAAACTCTACTGGAAAACTCGACCCTGTCCTGTATGGGATGACGTCACGGACAGGCACGCGAGTCCAAATCAGCGCCGGCTTTACCTCCATCGAAATTCCAGCTCTGGTTGTAGCCAACAATTGGCAACTGCTGCACCTAAACCGGTTCTTGTCTTGCTCACCCATAGAAGGAACGAGATAAATCACCTTGACTTATGACCCCTACACTAAAAAGACTTTAGTAGTTATGTACCAAATGTTCGAATGCTAATTATAAGAATTAAATATGAGTTAGTTAAAAAATTAATTGTAGAAACCCCTAAACTAATTTTCGAGGCGAATCTATTAAACCTAATTAATCTATCATTGACATATATTTACTGTAGCACCATATTATCAAATCATGAACTAATTAAGTTTAATAGATTTGTCATACAAATTAGCCTAAGGATTCTATAATTAGTTTTTTAAATTATCTCTTATTTAATTTTTCTGATTAGCATCCGAAATCCGAACATCTAATGTGACAGAGACTAAAGTTTAGCCCTCCGTTGCTAAATAGGCCCTTAAAAAATAGACCAGGGGTGCTAATAGACCAATAATATAGTGTGTATATATTTTATTTATAAAGGTTAACATCTCTAATATTGACCAATATAATTAGGCTACCAAGATATATGTTTACGGTTGGATTCATGTTTGAAAGTTACTATGTTAATTTCATAATAGTTGATAATATCTTACGAAAGATATTAACAGTTAAAGTTTAACATTGAATATCATACGAGTAGAGAACACCATATTGAAAAAAAACATTTATTTACTATAACATTTACCCGCAAAAAATAGTAACCTATATTCGTAAAATTTTCGTAAAGATGTGATCCCGGTGGGGTGGTCAAGAATTTAGCCGCACATGCATGCATGTTTGATCAAAATTAGCCAGTATCGTCTGACGGATGGTCAACCTTACCTTGCAGCTGGCGGGAGAGTTCGACGATGCGTCGCTCAAGGAAGCTGTGGCGAAGGCTGTCGAGGGTTTGGTGACACCGCCGCCGCCGTCGCCGTCGCCGGAGGAGGAGCAGCTTTAGCACGTCGTCTTTGACCCCCACCTCGACCGGGTCCAGCTCGCCAAGAGATCGACGTACCGTTCTCACCGCTCCCATGGATGATGGATCGTTGCGTGCTTAGCTTGTTTCTTTGACAAGCTGGGTAGGTAGGTGTACGCACTTGCAAACATGCTCTGACGAAGTGGCAACTAACCGATGTTGCTCGAAGCTACAATTCTACAAATTTGGAGTCCAAAAACATTTTTTTTTGTAATTTTTGAATTGATGGGGTGAGTGGAAGATGAGGATTTGTTTGTAAATTTTGGGGATTCGGATCAAACATCCCTTCAGTTTTCATTTTTCTAGATTATGGGGAAAAACTAAGGGGGAACCATAAGCATTTAGGCTCTAATTGGGATAGCATGGGAGCAGACGGGGAAATTGGAAGAGTAGGTAGGTGCAGTTTTGCCTTTTTCAGGTAGTTAGAAATGTTTTTTTTTTGGAAAAGATCGTTACAACATGGTTGAACTGCGGTGCAGAGAGGGAGAAATGGAACTTTGGGTAAACGTACGGATGTATACACAGAGACATTGATTTTTGAACTGCCATTTTATTTGTCTACGGAATTGCTTTTACATTACTTGAACAAGACTTTTCGAAGTGATAAAACTCCTACGAAATTCAAACACCGGTGCCGTATCTTCTCCAATTCAAGCGACGAATTGTCATTTGTCCCTCCTTTACATAGATGACGATTTGCTTATATGCATTGTCAGATTCGTCTTGTGAATTGTGGCATACTACAAAGGGTACATAGATTGAACTGGAATTTTTTAAAAAATATTTATTTTGAAAAAATTTCAACTCTGAATACCCAATTAAAAAAATTGGAAAATTGATACCCATCGGCCCAACAAGATTACATAAGCCTAGTTCAACGTACCATCGGCCGAACCAGATCACGTAAGCCTCGTTCAGGCTACCATCGGCCGAACCAATGCCCACGCCGCGCGCCCCACGACGTGCTGCCTTGCCTCCCGCTCACGCCGCCTCGTCCCCCGCGCCCCCGTGCAGGCCCACTGGTGCCTCCATTTAATGTGCGCAATGGCTAGGGTCGCAGGAGGCAAGGCGACGGGCACATTGGGAGCTGGACGGGCGCACAACCGCACAGGAGCCGAGGCGCTGACCGCTAGGTGGGCACGCGGGAGTTGAGGCGGCAAGAGCCCAAATGTCGATCATGGGTCATGCACAACTAGGGAGCAGGTCAAGTGCCCAAGAGTCAAGGTGTCAGCAACTATTAACATCGATTGAATAGTCACTCAGAGGGGCGATCGAGCCTAGTTCGACCGATGGTTGGCCGAACCAGGCTGACGTGATCCACGTGCCTTGGTTTGACCGATGGTCGGTCAACGGTTACTCATTTCTACAATTTTTTGAATCAGTTATTCACACTTGAAATTTTTTCAAAAAAATATTATTATAAAAAATCGATTGAACTGTATAGCATGCAAATATACCCTTTGTGAATTGTGGTCGAACCGTATATGCCTGATGGGTTTCTGTGGATTTTTATTGAAAATTTACGGACAAGAATTTTCTTGGAAAACTATAAAAGATGAGATGAATCTAAAGGATGGACCAACTACATAATGGGACCTTGGATGCACAATATTCTAGTCAAATAACAAGTTGAGGGGCAAAGAACGGCCGAAGCTTCCATCAATCCCAGAATGTACTTTGGAAGAACATGGAAGTCCTGCACCTTTGATTGGAAAAGTACTAAAAGATGAAAGAATTGTCTGCGGCCACGTGATATGCAATCTTCGGTTGAATGGAAGTGAAAACAATTTGACCACTACGACTACAAATTGCACCAGTCTGCTCCCTGCTAAGGAGCATATCTATTGTCTACCGCTATGTTTGACTACTGACCATGTTTGAAACTTGAAAGATGGAAAATTTAGAGATAAATAACAAAAGTGTCAATTGGTGAAATTGAGATATTTACTTGGCTAAACCCATCAATCAACCTTGAAATCGACAGAAAAAGGGCACCAAAAGATTGTTATAACGCTAATTGGGCAATTGACAATGCACATGGGAGTAAGAATTTGGATCTAGGCAGTATGGTATATCAAAAGAATCTTCTGTGCATTGACGATTTTAAGTTTATGTACACTATAGATAATAGTTGAAAGTGACATATCAATAGACAGAGTTTTGAGTTTTCATGACAAATTACCTGGATTACAGCACTACCAATTCAAATCCATTGACGAGAAGAGCTGACAAGGGTTTGCTGCAAGTTGAGCAATCTCTCAAACAGGTTACATAACATGAAGAGAGCATCACACATAGTGTTAGGATATGCCATAGAGGAACGGCAAAACAAAGAGACTCTCCAAAACAAATGGCATAGTGACAAGTCAGCAACAAACCAATAGAAACAAATGTGTACCTTTCTTCCCAGGTCATGTGCCAGTGAAGCGAGGACACAACTGCAGGAAAAAGACTGCAAGTCAGCAACCATTCTCAGCCACAATTAATTGGGCTTCATCTAGAATCGTTTCACAGTAAACAAAAATAAGCAGGAGACTGCAGATACAAACATCAAAGATTGACTGCAATTCATATATGACAATGTCAAGTAGCATGAGCTTTCACCTATTAAGGAAAAATCCTTCTTGTTTCAACCTTGAATATTAACAGGATCACTGAAACAAAAGATACAGTTATGAAAATCAAACCGATTAACAATGGTTCGCACTTGATAACACCATGCAACAAAATCTTTCAATTTGAATATATCTGCATCAGTGCATGTACATAGGAACAACACAATGATTCTTACACTGTTATATCCAAGCCATATTCATCAATGCATGAATTTAAGGCATATATGCCTATCGTGATTACTCATTTTCTATACACTGGATACCTAAATCAACTTTTCCTCATGCGATATATAATTGAATCTGCTGTAATCTGGGCAATTGACTTAATATAACATTCCTGACAGGATAAAGATCCAAGGAAAAAATGCATCATCAACGACTGCAAGTGAATGTAGCCCAAGATTGATGAATGTAAAAAACATAAGAAAAATCTCCACCTGATGTCAGTATGAGGAGAGGGGAATTCTGGTCTTTTGCAAATTAAAATACTTTTGATTTCTAATAGCCACACCTCTGGACTAATATGGCATGTGGGAAAACATGGTACTGAGATAACCAGCAAATACATCATAAAGTAGTTCTCAAACTACAGAAAATAGGACCCTTGTAAAGGACGAGTTTCTTTTTATCATATGGGATTAAAGGCTGCAAGAATATGTATAATCAATGGGAACTGGGAAAGTATGTACATTCAGTCTCCCCAAAGTATCACCATCTAGGATGTCCATCTGGCTCTAAACAATCAACTGGGGCTGAAATATGATTTCTGCTACCCAAAAACATTTTTTCTGATGGAAATGCAAGGAATGATTAAAAAATATAAGCAATAACTTCACAAACATTTGCTTGGTAAATGAGTACAGAGTAGATAGTACAAGAGCATGTGATTTGCTTGGATGTCTCTTTTCACATTTCCTTACTTGTGTACCAGATTGATACTTCATCAACATAAAACCAAAAGGAAAAAAGATATCAATGCCATTCATGAGCTGGCGTACAAAAAGTCTTACTCATATCATACCAAACCACTAAAGTTAATTACCTATGAAAAGGCTGGCCACTAGCTGTAGATCTTCTCTTGCACATCATAAAACTCATGCTACTCATCCTGAAAAGATTTACTTATCCTACCCAGCCAGTGACCTAGAATTACATGCATGGTTTTGATAGAGAAGTTAAATCAAGGATTAACTGTCCAATCTCCAATGTGTTATGAGAACTCCTGTATCACCTTATTCACCTACTGCCATTTCTTGCTGAACCAATCTGGATCATATGCAGTGCATACTGAAAGTTCAGAAGCTAACATAAAGAGGCAGAAAAAGGTAAGGACAAGGATTCACCAATCCAGTTAGTACTACTGAAATTAATTGCTACAGACACAATGAGTCAAACAAAGTAGCACTATTCACATCATCATCAGTAATGATAGATTCAATGCAACACCCAGGGGCTCCTTTAGTCTACATCCCTTCGCCAGAGGCAGATAGATCTTGAACCATCCTATATTCCTATCTGTTTTCTACGGCAGTGGAATCTAGAAGGAGGACTCCACTAATTAATTTCAAAAGGTCACTGGTGATTTGTCAAATTAGATGATCAAGTGTGCAACAGAGTCAACCTGAGCCCTCACAGGATCACCTCCCATGGACGAATTCCCAATCTCCTGCAAACTCTTTGCTGGTATTGATGTTGCTAGGGCAAGGGTCCATTGCAGTGCACAGGACATACCACAATTCAATAATGCCATCATTCCTAATTACTGCTCCAACACTTCCTTAGATGGATTACATGCCATAACTACTAAATACCATGCATTCTCACTCCTTATCTGACAATAATAGCTGAAACTTTGTGCATCCAAATCTGTTCGATGACCAGCATGGGCCATGATAGATTGCTTTCACAAGAAACAACACTTCCATGAGACATGAGTTTTCATTCGTGCCAGTAGAGCATAAACCACTTCGGTCTTGTCTACTCTCTAGTCTCTACAGCTGCCAGGGATTAAGAAACTATTATATCCATGTAAATCTATGAGGATGAATAGCATTACTGATACAATAAGACAAATAGATACATCTTGGTATCCATAATAAAAGAAAGCATGGCACCCAAAATATCACATAATGCTAATGTTCCATTAATAACATATTATGCATAAACATCAAAAATATAGGCAAACTGACACGATTGCATAGGAAATCTGGAAATGGACAGGTTACCTTAGAGCGTTTATCAAGTAGCTCCAAGTAATCTTCTGTGTGTGTCCCACTCTACAAAGGTAAATAAACACCGTATAACTCATAGCCTCAATGTGAATTTGATGCAGAAAAATATAATGGAAAACAGAACAGATGAAACGAATTAAATCTAACTCAACCTGTTGACCAATGTACTGTTTAGCCCACACAATCCTGAAATAAAGCCATGCCGCTTAATATTCAGCAAGGAAAACCGTAAAGCACACGTTCAATACGAAATTATGTCAAACTAAAATTCTCGGGTAATCCAATGCAACAGATAAAACAAGCCTCTACGACCTGTCACTCCCTCCGCCCCAATGCCGTTGATCGCAACGTCGTACGACGACGAGTAGACCAACGGAGCCCGCGGGGGCGGCGGGCGCAGTTATATGCCCACATACCCCGCGACGCCGCGGACCTCAAGCAACAAGCCGCTCGCGCGGTCGAGGGGATCGGGGGCAGTGGCGGACCCAGGATTTATACAATGGGGGTACAAAATTAAACATATTATAAATCACACATATGATATATTAAAAATTTGTCGACTATTAGGAAAATATGAGAAGAGAAATAAAATTAGCTGGTTATAAAAATAGATTATTGGACTAACTATTAAATTATTGGGCTAGATTTTTACTCAAATAAAAAAACACACATATATATGTACATATATACATATATGTATACATACACATTTTTTGCAAAAAAATTTGGGGTACAAGTGTACCCCCTTGCTCCATTACAGGTCCGCCCCCTGATCGGGGGAGGGGCGCCGAGAAGGGATGAGAGATTGTGGGGTGGTTGGTGGCCGACCTTGCGTTGCTGCTGGGACTGTCGAGGCGTCGACGTAGATGGCGGCTGAAAGAGGATACGGCTGCGGCCGCAGCGGAGCGCCCCTCCCGCGCGGTCGCCATCAGCCGACGCGAGGAGAAGCCCGTCATGAAGTCGACGAGGTGAAGCCCGTTCGTCTCATTAAGGTGTTTGATCAGAGATTAAGGTAGACTCATCTTAGACGGTTCGGTGCAGCTTCGAAAAATAAGTCTGTTTAAAAAATAAGTTTATTTTGTTAGATGTAATATATAAAACCATACATGATGAATTAGTTCAGATTCTCAAAATATTCTCTTCAGATGTTGAACCATTTTGTACGATAAAAACAAGCAAACGACACCGTTCAATTTTTGTTAACTATACTAAATATTGATAATTAGTTAAGATTAGTGGTTATTAAGTATTTTTAGTGAAAATAATTATAATTATATGTTATTAATTATAACCGATCATTATCATGTAATCTCATATATCCAACCAAACAACTATTTGTACCATCTCATCTAGGACTATCTCATCCTGACCAGAACCATCTCATACTATATAAATTCATTCAGCTAACCAACACACTACCTAAATTTTAGTCCCTATTAAATTTTAGTCTCATACTATCGAATGTTTAGATACTATTTTGGAGCATTAAATGTAGACTATTTATAAAACTTATTCATAATCGGTAGATTATTCGCTAGACGAATCTAATGAGTCTATTTACACCATGATTTGACAATGTGGTGCCACGATAATTATTTTCTAATTATGGATTAATTAGGCTTAATAAATTCGTCTCACGGATTATCTTCATATTTAGCAATTATTTTTATAATTTATTCACGTTTAATGCTTCAAATTGATGTCCAAACATCTGATGTGACACTGACTAAATTTTAGTGCATAGACCAAACACCCCCTAAGACGGCTAGGCCTCTTCTCAGCTGTTTGGTTTGCTGCCATAAATTATCAGATCTCTTAATCGAATCTCTTAAGCAATCACATTTTGTGGCTAGTCATATTTTTGTTTTAAACATATAAAGTATAGTATTTGTTTTGTAAGTAAGTTATAAAAAATATGGTTGCTATTTGAATTTCTCTCAAAAAAAATTGACAACATTCGTATTTCAGCATATAATTTAAAAATAAAATAAATTTCACCATCCTGTAACATATTTTATCATTTATGATTTGCACGATGATTTTCCAAAAAAAAAAAAATTCAAACCACTTATCTTTGCTAGTTTGTCCCCTGTACTTGCAGTAGCAGATGATGAGAACTCTGCTCCAAGTGCAAGCCAGTGTTGATGGCGTCGCCCTTGCGCCCACCTCGACGGTGACATCACCGTTGGCCGGCGACTCGTCGCCGCCTCTGCTGGGCTCTTCGGCCACCTCTTCTCTTCCCTCCTCGTCCTCTCCTCCGCCAACCGTATTACCTCCTCTACCAACGGCTCCGGTACAGATGTCATCCTCGTCGCCCCATCGAACAATGGGGCGCCTCTGAGGCCACCTCACTCGCCTCTGGCTTCCGCTTTCCACAGCGCGTGGGGGAAGCTCTGGCGAGGGCGGCGGTCGGCAGGGGAGCTCTGGCGAGGGTGGCGCCAAAGGCAAAGCTTGGGCCGGCGGCGGCAACTGGTGGAAGATGTGGCGAGGATATCGTACGTGGTGGCGAACGCCAAAGTTCGGTTGTATGAAAATGTTTGGCGGTATGATTTTGGAGGTGTAGCTAGTCTTGTTTGACAATATTGCGGTGAACAAAATGAGCGCCACCACGGTTACTATGATTTTTCATAAACCGAATTTTACATTATTTTGATAGTATTTAGTTTAAAAACCTATGTAATTTATTTTTTTCCTTCCTAAAAGAGGCATTTATTCTTGCAGGTTTTGATAAAAAAATCCGCATTTTAAATAGGTCTCAAGAAATGAAAAAACACCGAAACGAGAACGAATAAGAATAACTAGTTCCTGTCTTTTTCTTACAGATTTTACATGAAACTATAACAAAAGGGCACAAATGCTATATATATATACATATATACATATATACGGGAGCGCTATTCTATACCACGTGTGTAGAATAACTATTCTATACCGATCACTTTCAGTAGTAAATTTTCTCAATAGAATAACAATTGAGTACTACTTTTTTCTCAGTAGTAGATTTCTTAATAGAATAACTATTCTACACCAGAATAACATATATATATATATATATATAAGTGTCATAAGTCAAATGTTATATCCTTGACTAATAATTTTAAAAACATACTACCTCCATTGACTTTGTTAAACCACACCACTTTTATCTTAATATTTTACCATTCGTTTTATTCAATTTTTTTAAAATATCATTTATTTTGTTATAATTTGTTTTGTTATTGAATGTACTTCAATCAGAACTTATATTTTTGAATATTTTTTTTGAATAAGACGAATAGTCAAATGTTGTGAAAAAGTCAATAATGTCGTTTAAAAATTAATAGAGGGATATATGTTTAGTGTTGTATGTGTGATATTGTTAAGTTCCTATTTAAAAATACTTTTATATAGTTTTAATTTTATAATTGTTGATGACAAACTATAAAAAAATCAACCATCAAAATTATATATTTCAAAACTGTGCAAGTGTATTTCAAAGTTAGACAAGACTGCTAGTATCCTGATCCACGAAGATATATATAGGATGGGGATGATTACTAGGGTCCGTTTGTTTCATCTTCTCTTTTTGTAGTTAGAGATTTTTGTAGAGTTAGTTTGATTAGCTGGATAGTCTGAATATATAACTGACAAGAATTTTGAGAAACTAATGTTTTTCAGTATATAAGTGACAAGAATCTTGAGAAACTAATGTTTTTCAGCTTCTGGATTTTAGTTCATTTCTAGATTTTGTAGCTACCAATTCTCATAATTTGAATCTAAAATCTAAATCATTTATTTCAACTTTAGATTTTTAAAAAATCTAAATCATTTATTTCAACTTCAGATTTTAAAAGTAGTTATAGCTATCAGAAACCGAAACAAACCGACTTTATATATGGATATCCGACTTTATAGCATGTAAATGAATCAACTTGTACATGCGTGAGCTAGCGTTTGGATCACCAATTAATAATACGTTTACCATGTTATATATGCATTAACTATTAAGCAGTAGTGATCAGCTAGCTAGAGTATATACCAATATACCATCTCGATCCTCCATGTGCTTCGAGCAACCTCATTTTTTACTCGCCAAAAAAATCTCTCACGATGACGCACGCACTCATGCTAGCTAACCACCTGTTTTAACGAGAGATTTAGGGATTTGTCATTTTTAAGAAGTGATTTTATATTTTTGTCATCCAGATTCACTATTATTGACTTATGTGATCTTATATGTCAGTCGTAAAAGTGACATCATAATCAAAATATACATCTTAAAAATGACAAATTATCAATTTTTTCCATTTGAACAGCGAGGTTAATTGCTTGGAATAATTAATATCAATTAACCCTCGTTTCGGTCAAAACTCACAATAACGATGATCTACTAATTATAGTGGTGTTGGAAATAATAGCACTATTAGGTTTAACTTATTCCACAAATAAATTATGACGTGAAACAGATGAATACTCATAACCACAGTATACCAGTACACTATACACATGAATAAGAATAATGTACCGAACGTGGTTAGAACGTACCGGATGTTAATGGTTGAAGCAGTCACAGATCGGACTGGTACCACCACGACGACGCGCGGTACCGGACGACGGGCAGCACTCGAGCGAAGAGGAAGACGAGTCGTGGTGAACGAACACGAGCAATATTCGCCCTCTCCCGGTGCAGGATCTCGAAGGCGACGGGTTCCGGAGACCTGCTCTTCCGCTCTACGGTGCACGCCGATGAGAGGAACGGAGACCTGCTCTTCGAATGGCAGCACACACTGACCTGCTCTTCCGCGCAAGCAATCAGAGCCCGGCGAGGCGAGCGCGTGTGTTTCTCTAGTCTCCTCTCACTCATATAGGTCTAGTTGCAAGGAGAGCGTCATCCCTTATAAGCTGGTCTTTCTCTCCTAAAACTAGCAATGTGAGACTAAAGATTCACATGCTCCCTCTATATGGTGGGCCTTTAAGATTTTTTTAGAAATTATTCTTTAAATAAAATTTGGGTCAAGCCCATTTATTCAACAAGTGGCAGGCAGTGTGCCTTACTTGCCCGGTAGCTAGGCAGTAGTCTAGCTGACGAGTCGATATGATCGTTGTGAACCGGACAGACAACTAATTAATCACGAAAACAACGTAAGCTAATCGCAAATTACTTGAACAGTCTTGATTTGTTTTATTTGCAACATCGATTGTGCATCATCTAAATATCTTCGAATCCATCTCGCACGAATTGTTTTATTCGGTTTGTTCGCAGAGCTATACTGTTCTATCTTTTTGGACAAAACTGGTTGACTTGATAGAGCTAGAGCTAAAGTTCCGAAAACTGGTGGTCAGAAAGTTATGAATTTAAACTTAATCTTAAATTTATCTTTGGTCAATTACCTGTAGCAACCGATAACCTACCAAATTTAAAATCTTTGGATTTGATTTTTTGTCCAATGGTTTTCAACATAGTTAATTTATAATAAAAACGGTATTTAGAACCTTAGATAAAAGTTTTTTTTTGATATATTCCATTACAATTACCGTACTTTAGATATATGTTATTCTGGAATTGCAGCTCTCACAAAATCTAATGACATATTTCAGATTTTTTTCTAAAATTGTAATGATATATTTCAAAATTCTCTAAATTTGTAATGGTATAGTTTGAAGTTCTCTTAATTTGTAATAACATGAATCTAAATACGTGAATTGTAATGATATTTTTTCAAAATCACAAAATTATAATAGTATAGATTCAACTATTCCTAAATAAAATACGCATTTTTAAAAAGAGAGCCAACGGCCACAAATGGTGTAAACAACCAAGCAGTGGCATGCCTGCCACCGTACATGCCCAAGCAGTTGGCTGCGTTGACCTTAGCTTACCCACTTTGGCCTTCCGTACAAAGTCAAACGTTATTGGCTATACTTGCCGGCTAATCCGACTCATCACCGGTCACCAGCAAGAGGCAACTGCTTTTGAGCGGTATACTGAAACAAAGTAAGGGCTGGTTTGGGAGCCCAAAATCCCAGCTCATTCACTAGAGATGGGCTGGAATAAATTTAAGATTAAGTTTTCCAGAAAATGGGCTGGGATAAATTTAAGATTAAGTTAGAAAAATCCCCAGGGAATGGGCTGGGATTTTGGGCTCCCAAACCAGCCCTAAAAGTGTTTGGTTCTATGTATGATGCGATGATTTTTGAATATAGAGTGATATAAATATTTGGTTTGAGGAGTGGTGGGTATCAAGTGAAACTGAATAATCATGAGAAAAAGAATATTCTATGTAGATATTAAATCATATAGTATAGTATGAGTTTTTCTATAGAGCGATATGGTTCTAAATGGAACCACAACTAGATTGGGCGGGCTAGGCGACATGACAGAAACATGTCAGGAACAAAAATAAGACGGGTGATGGCTAGGCAATGGGAGACATGAGCGGTAGGTGGGGCGATAATGTGCATGTCCTATCCTTTCTCATTTTGCTAGCTAAACAAGAGACCGAAATATCCAATCCATTCTCACTCTCGGCCAAACACGCATGTTCGAGACATTTCATTCATTCAACCAAACACCTTTATAAAATCATTTTATTTCATCTCATCATGCTTTAATAATAGAATCATCTCGTCTCATTCTTTCTTATACACCGAACCAAATACTACCCCGACCTAAGAAATCTATCGATTGATATAACTCTTTGATGAGGATTCTAGTTAAGGGTAAAAAATGCTGCTTATTGGTAAGATCGGACACAAATTATTCATGTTTTTATAATAGAGGCGTTAATAAAGTTAACTGCTCCGTGCATGCCCATAAAAGTTAGTTATTATTTACTCGCCTTTTGCCATCCAACAAACAGTTGAGGTGTCCCGTACAGGGAATTTGCTGTGTTTGCTAGATTGTTCTTGGCCGAGTTCAATACCTAGCCATATTCCAAAACTTTTACGTATAAACTAAAGTTTCTGCATATTATTTGGAATGAATAAGATCATGATCAGTGTAGATTACGGATGAATAGATCTTGCATTTGGAATAAACTTGCATTGTTGTTCGAACACGACTATATTGAAATGGGGAGAAAGCTTCTTTGTTTACTATATATATTGAAATGTAGATAAAACAATCACAATTCTTTGAATTTTCCTAACTACCGGAAAACTCAAAATCGCCGAGTATCAAAAACTTTGCCAAGTGTATTTTTCGGGTACTCGGCAAACTATAAACACTTGATGAATTAATTTTTTGCCGAGTGTTTTTTGAAAATACATTCGATAAAAAGGTACTAACGGCGTGCTTGTGAGTGTATTTTTTTCGGGTTTGCCGAGTGTTTCTTTAAAAATATAATGTAGCACTCGCCAAACAAAAAATCCGCTTCCCGCTCAAGTTTTCCCGCAAAGATTCAAAACAAGTGCCATTTTTTTCAAAATTTTGACAAACTCTTTTAAATCCTCCCACCTCCCTTATTCCTCCTCACTCCCCTGGCCTGACCATCATCGTCATGCCATCATCGTCACCACTCCATCATTGTCGCCACTCCGTTGTCGTAGCCATGCCGCGCGCCACCCCGCCTCGTCGCCCCGGCGTTCCGCCCCATCCTGCGCCTCGCCCAAGCGTCCCACGGTGCCGCGACGCACCAGCCCCTACCGCTGCACCCCGCGCCCACCCCGGACCCAGTGTCACGCCATGCCCGGACTGCCCCGACGCGTCGTCTCGCCTGACGTGGCATCGCACCGCGCCCAGCTCTCATGCCCCTTCTCCACTCTGCCCTGATGTTGTGTTGGCACCGCGCTGTCAACGCGCGGTGCGTTGTCTCTTTCGCCATGTCGCACCCGCCATTTGTTCGATGAAATGGCGTCATGTGTGTGTTCTGCTTTTTATGTTCTGTTTATTTCTTTGTCGAGTGCCACATTTTGACACTCAGCAAACCCACATGATGTTCGTTCACACACCGTGAAGTCATTTTTTTCGCCGAATGTCGTGCGTGGCACTCGGCGAAGGGTTCGCAGAGTGCCCAACAAAAAGCACTAAGTGAACCCCTCTTCGCCAAGGTGTTTTTTCCATGTGTCGTTTGCCACCTTTCGCTAAGTATTTTTGGGGGGTTCGCTGGGTGTTTCTGACACTCGACAAACTCGTGTTCTCCCGTAGTATATACTTGCGTAACAGGACTATTTATAACAAAAATCTTGGATTATTATAAGATAATTTTTGAATTGATTATGAAAAAAATAAAGCTAAACAACTAAAACAATATATAGTCCATCACATATATATTCCGGCACAAAAAGATAGGGATAATATTAGTCAATTGAGACCACTATCCTCACTTTCATGAATAATCATGAATTGGAATCCAATCAGGTAGTTAAGCACTTTCATAGCTGAATCTAATTCCACAAAGAATTATTCACATAGAAAATCATAATTAAGAATCAAAAGGAGCTATACCAAGCAAGCCATAAATTAGAAAATATGCTTGGACTAAGACAAAAGAAAGAGATGACATATTTACCCCTATGTCCAAGAGAGACCTCATTTTTTTTAAGTAACTCAAATGACAATATATTAGTAAGATGAAGAAATAAACTAGATGTCGGGAATATGACCCTCGTACTCCGTGATAGGCTTATTAGCATGGACCGAGAGCAAACTAAGCCTAGTTTTAGAGTCGGGTACGACTCACGAAGAGGGGTTCAATTCCGATAAGAAATATCATATCCTTATTTGGTATACTTGTATAAGAATCCTTATAATTAAGGAATAAGGACTCGAGTTTGGAATATAATCTCAAATGTATGGGAAACTAACTTGGGATAGAGTTTTGGTTGTTAGACTCGCCCCTTGACTATATAAAGGGCCGAGCACATCCAAAGACATGTTTTTATGCTTTCACCGCTTAGACTCTTGAAGACTCATTGTTTTGTAAGGACACTAATAGAATCCATCAAAATACTAGACACATAACCATTATCCCTCGAGAGGCCTGAACCAGTATAAATCTTAGCTCTTGTTATTTAGAGTCGATCATAAGACCCGAGAGTGTCACCCTTCTCTATCTATTTATTTACTACCTCGGGTATTCCTTAAGTGGACTGCTCGACGATTCACTAACGTTGTGTGATCCTCATTAATTATGTCATCTCTAATTTTCAATTGTGCTAATAGGATAATGTAGTTTGGTTAGTTGTAACCCATTAAATACACCATATTAAATGAAGGAAACAAGCTAACAATTAAGCTTTGTAGGATAAAACTTGAATAGTAAAAAAATACAATAAATAGGAAGTATCTTATTGTCACGCTCGACATTAGCGATATTTACCTTTTAATGGTTTTTTTACAAGCTGATAATGTGTTAGGGACTTAGGGTAGCCCTAATATATACTTTATCTATTTTCGTATTATTAAATTAGATTAAATGTAAGGTGAAATGTGGGTTAACGATGTATTTATTTGAAAGTATATATATTATTGGGAGAAAATAATCCCATCACGTTGTAATTAAATGAAATGCTTTAGGGATACCTAGAAAGGGAGCTCCGCTACCAAAGATCCGAAGCATATTGTGAAGAGGCCTTGAAGCTCCAATGATAGCCAAAGGATCCCGAAGAACCGCATGTAATGCCCGAAATTTAATAATTCCAGACTTTATTGAATTTCCAAATAAAAACAATAATAAAAATGTTCATCACACAACCATGTCTTATGACAATCAATAGTATCTCACAGACTACATTTATTACACAAGAGATAATAAAAATAAAAAATGCCTTCCGGATGAACATCTTTTCTAGTCTCGCGCCTTGACTAGGACGACTACTCCAAACCATCATCCTCGTAGTAAGAAACATCTGATGTTGTGTCAACAAGGGTGAGTACAAAAAGTACTCAACAAACCACCGAAATACAGAATAATGCAAGTTTAATGACAAGGTGGGCTAATGGCTCATATTTGCGGAAATGTACAAGTTATGATTAAGCATTTAATGTGAGCATGTTTATTATGCAGAATATAAATGTCATGTATGAAACCATCCACTAATTTGAGTATTACAACAGTACTCCCTCGCACAACAGTCCTTATAAACCAACACACAATGTACATCTGTTGGACCGGAAATGGCGACCAAAGGGGGGGTGAATGGGAGCTTTTAAAAATTCAGGCTAAAAACAACCTTCGGTTTTTAATTCTGTTTACAGCGGAACAGGTTTCGAACACCAACCTTCGAAGGTCTGGTTCGGAGGTATTTGACAGCTCCGAACACAAGCTTCGCAAGGAGTAAAAGTCCGAAGTCAAGCAGACTTCGCTCCACTCACAACCCCGAAAACAACTCTGCTAAGTCAGTGCAGGCTCCGCACACAGGGTGCTTCGAGCAAGCTTCGTACTTCACCCTTCGCAAGAGTGGACTGCCCTCTGAGGACTTCGACCTAATACTTAGCGACATCAACTGGTGCTGGGCTTCGTACACTGAAGGTCAAAACGCACACTAACAGACTTCGCTAGGGGCTTCGACACGAGAAGCTGAACGGGCTTTGATCAGGGCTTCGCTAGTAAGCAGCGAGGTCTAGCCTCCTGCTACACAGAGCGAAAGCACACTGAAAAACACACTTCGCACAAAACACCCTTCGCCTAGACAGGCTTCGGTGCACTACAACTAGCGAGGTATGCAAACAAGCTCAAGCAGAAAGACAACACAGAAGCAGGGCTTCGCCGCTTGAACAAGGAACACAGTAAAGGAACTCAGTGGATGAATACAACATATGAGGGGCTAGTACAGGAGCTCAACAGTAAATGCTCAAAGTGTTAAATGTTACCTACCGAGCCCCCATATTTATAGCCACTATTCACCCTAAGTGAAATGACTACTTTACCCCTAGGGTTTACACCAGTTTTGTCTCTACAGAACAGAGGGGTACAAAAGGTAGTCAACTTTATTCTGGAGGCTTCTCTGTCAGCTTTGCAGAGGGGACAACGTCAGCTTTTTGCAGAGCAGACAATGTCAGCCTTTGCAGTCTTTGACCTTTCTGAAGCCCCCCTTCGCACGCGAGGGGTGTGGTAGCTTCGGCGAGAAGCCTTGAGCCTGACGGCCTTCGCTTCACCGAAGTTAGCCTCCGATACAGTGACGGTTTTGAGCCGAAGCCGTCAAAGCCCTTGGGCCTTCGCACCACCACCTCCGGAGTGGACCACCACGGCTTCGCAGCTACTCCCAGCTCGAACTCCGTCAGTCCGTGTACCGAAGCCATGCACGGCCGAAGTACCACAAGTCATCCTTCACTCCGAAGCCAGCCTTGCTCCGAAGCCTTCCTCACTTCGAAGCCCCACCTTCGGAGTACCAACCTTCGAAGTCCCTCCTTCGTTCAAGGCCTCCGCACGAAGCATTCCATGAGCACTTCATCGCAGTGTCTCTCCCCGAGCACACTCCTCGACGAGCCTCACCCGGACCATGCCTTCGATGCGCCTCGACTTCTAAGACCTTCGTCGGGTACCTTCGAATGTCTCCCTCCGGAGCACACTTCGAACTCCTTGCCTCCGTAGAGGACTTGATCCACCATACTCTGAAGTCACTCCATCCGGAGTACCCTTCGAAGTGCCTCGCCTCCGAGGACTTTGTCTCGGAGTACCTTCACCCGGAGCCACCCTCCGCACTTACTGCCTTCTCCTGGTGCACCTCGACCCAAGGACCGACCCAGACCCCTTCGCAGCCACCGTGACGGAGCTCCCCGCTCTCCTGGCATCAAGCCTCCCGCTTGACCCAGGTTCACCTGCTACGCCCGTCTGTCGCCTCCGAAGTCCCCTGCGCACCACAGACAAATAGACAAGTGTATTCTGTACTCCGGAGACCTCTCCGGATTAGCAACCTTCGACACACACTCTGGTGTACCGCCCAAAGTACCGAGACCTTCGGCACAAACCCAGTCATCGTGTACTGTCGGACCCCTTCGATAGGCACACTCCGCTGCAACAGCTGCCGCAACCAAACCACCGAACCCTTTGGTGAAACCACCTCCGAACACCTTCGGAGGTACAACCTCCGAACCCCTTCGAAGGTACCCCTTCGAACCAGAGGGTAAAAGCCTGTCAATCACTCATCACAAACTCCGAAACCAACCCTTGGTTTCTCAACATCCATAAAGGTAAACTAACTGCGGTGAACATCGCTCAACTCGCCTTGACCATGGGCTTGGTTTTTTGAAAAGATTATACTCTAATCAGAGGTGTACCACTGTACCCACAAGGCAAGAACTCGGTGTCGACCAAAATACCACCATAGTACCTTGACTAGGGCTGGCAATGAGCCGAGCTCGGCTCGGCTCGGCTCGGCTCGGCCGAGCCACTTCTTTAGCGAGCCGAGCCAGGCTCGGCTCGGATGGTTTAGCGAGCCAAAATTCTGGCTCGGCTCGGGTTCGACCGAGCCACGAGCCGGCTCGGCTCGGCTCGTTAGTGACATCGTCCACTTGTTTTTTTAATCTTTTTTAATGTGTTGTGCTCACTTAACTTAAAAAGTGGTATTGTTGGGGACTCATTCCTCTCAGAAAATCAGGTGGTGGCACCGGGTGTAGCCGTGTAGGTAGCGGTGGTCGGTGGGGGTTGTGGGCCAGCCAATGACCGCTGGCCATCGAGGGCATCGATGGTACCAATTGTCAAGAGGGGAGAGGAGATGTGTCTATTGTTCGGTGTTTAGAGCTTAGTGCTCACGCAATGATGAAAATACACAATTTGATGTTATTTACTTCACATGAATCCATTATTTTATGCACTAGATAGAGGAATAGATTCGCTCCATATGCCGGTGACCGAGCCAACGAGCCGGCTCGCGAGCCGGCTCGGCTCGGCTCGAATGTTGACCGAGCCAGGAGGCTTGGCTCGAGTTCGGCTCGGCTCGGCCGAGCCCGAGCTGGCTCGCGAGCCCCGAGCCAAACTGCCACCCCTAACCTTGACCAAGTCCCAGCCAAAACCTTCACCATGGATCGCTCCAACCCCAGGACAACCGCACTAGGTTTTGCCGACGCGCCAACGCATTGGACCAACGTCGTACCCCCTTTTGTGTCTCGTTGGTATGAGCCTTCCACAGATGTAACTTGACCCCTCCGCTCGGTGCATCGAGTTGGAATGATCCATACTTCCGGTTAGGCCTTACCAATTAGACTTGTGGTTAGTACGGAAGTGCTTCGCAATAGATCCCACAGACCGGTCCTTATAGTGCCCCGGGTGCGACCAACCAATGCACTCGCTTGCACCAGGAACCTACCATTCTAACATACTTAAACATTTTCCAAGTCTGTTTCTCAATTTATAATTCAAGAGATTAGAAATAAATCGGGGAATATAATAGAGTAAAAGTATCCATTCCATTTGTACGACTCGTTTTTAGCCTACTAGCAAATGTGTCGATACTTAGACAATAACTAATAAGTAAATATTCACGGCGACAAAGAAAAAGGTTCAAGATCATGGCTTGGGTTTGCACATCAAGGTCATGGGATCTAATAAATATATTGTAAGGATATAAATTGGACTAATGCATTTATATCCTATGAGTTATAGCAATATTTAATTTAAAACATAGGCTTAGTATGATCGAGGTTGGAGTTGTGACTTGCCTTGGTCAGCGAACGAAGATGATGGAACCTCTAGGTAGTATTCTGGCTCCTCGATGGCTCCGTAATCTTCTCGGCACACAAATCAAGACAAATAAATAATTAAAATAAATAAAATAAACAATACAAATGTTTAAATTAAATTGGTTAAAGTTGTAGAGAATTAAAGAGGAATTTTTGGAATTTAAATGGTGAAATTTGGAATTAAAATGGAGATATGAATTTTTAAAGTTTAAAATGAATTCTAGAATTTATTTTGAATTAAAAACAGACTCCGACCCATGGTGAGCTAGGTCCACGGTGAACCTGAGAGCACAGGGGCTATGAACCGGACGCGTGGCAGCGGTTGGATCACGATCAGACGGTTGTGGGCGATGCAGGGCTTTAAATGAAAATGGACGACCATGATTAAAATGAATCGAAGCAGTATGGATACCGGTCAACCACAGGTCAAACCAATCAGAGCGCTTGATCCCGAGATCTAATCCTGGCCGCACGTTTCAAATCGGATGGCATAGGTGGCATCTGGCATGCGGTGCACAGTGATGACTCTTGGTTGTCTTCCTCGGTGACGGTAGTGCACGGTGGTGACCACAACGGTGACGATGATGGCCCTAAGCCTATACTAATGGCAGAAATGGAATGAGAATAAGATGGCAAGCATGATGGTACCGGAGATGGGGCTCGGGGACGGTCGGATGTGGCCGACGATGAGCGAGGGCTGTAGCGTTGCTTCGTGTTGACGACGGGGAGGGTGCTCTAGTGGTCATCGGTACAATTGGAGACGTGGTCGGCAAAGAGGGGTCGACGATGGTTTCGGTGGTGTCGTCGACGAGGCAGGAGGGGGTCTCTAGTGACGGCTGTAGTGGAAGCAGAGTGGTGGTGCAAAAGTGCTTTGTTGAGCTCTCTAGTTGCGGTTGCTGGGCGACTTCGGGATGCAGAGGCGTTGGGGAGGGAGAGGTGTCTTATAGGGGACTACTGGCGGTGAGTATGGAAGGGGTATCGAGGAAAGTCGAGGGGAGTTTCCAAGTTTACGCCGCGAGATTCCATACACGCGGATACATTGAATCGAGACAAAAACGTGACAGGTATTTGGGTGAAGGTGATCGTCGGAGTTTGGGAAACACAATTCGAGGGCCAATTTGTCGGGATGCGCACGACAGAGGCAGATTGGGGGTGGTTACCTTGCGGGGAAGATGGATCTGAAAGGTGGGACCGGCTAGCAGTGGGTTTGGGTGCGGGGCGCGAGATGCGGGCGACAGACTACGCAGACACGCGGGCCCGGGTTGGCAGCGAGAGGGAGGGGGAGGAGGCTAGGCGCTAGCACACGGGAGAAAGGGAGGGGGAGGCTGACGAGTGGGCTCCACTTGTCAGTGAGGGCATGGAAGTGGGCTGGGCCGGCAAGAGTGAATGGAGGAGGGTGGCCCACTTAGGATTTAAATTCCTTTTTTGAATTAAAATTATTCCTGAAATTTATTTGTATTTTCTATGTTAGTTGCAAGAGTCCTAAAAATTCAGAAAAAATCCTAAAATATTATTTTGACTTGAGGAAATTAACACAAAATTCCCAACCCAGAACTTGAATTATTTCTTAAGATTTTTAATTATTTGTCCTTTTTAGCCTCTTTATTATTCAAACTTAATTCTTTCATGAAAATTTTATTTTACTTTTAAAAATTCAGGGTGTTACACCACAAGGACCGCCTCAACTCTGAAAGGTCTTCATCTCAGAGGCACGTCATGTGACAAGACGCTTGCTTTCAAACTATGTGTTACACTTGGTTTTACTATTTCGTTTCTACAGACTCTTGTGTATAGAGTCCATAATGATGATTGTATTTAGATGACGGAATATTACTTTTTCTATTGTATCTTTGCCTATAAATACCTGCCATTTCCACTATAATGGGGATCCAAAATTCAACCTAAGAATATACTTCAAACTAATTATAAAGTTATTATCTCTCTCGGATGTCCAAACTAGTGCGAACTTAGACCTTATTTGGTTCCTTTAGAGACTAAACTAAACTTTAGTCCCCTTATTTACTTGACTGAATTTTAGTCCCTACCTGTTTGGTTCTAGTGACTAAAAGTTATTAAAGAAGTGAAAAAATGATTAAACTACCTCTAATAAATGTTTGCAGATGACTTTTTTCCTACCCCGAGAGGCATTAATAAGAGACAAACCATGTCAATAGTCTTTTTTGGTCCTGTTTGGTTCCTTTAGAGACTAAAGGAAATTTTAGTCATCGCTTGTTCACTTGACTAAATTTTAATCCCTACCTATTTAGTTTTAGTGACTAAAGGCTGAAAGTGGTTGAAAAATAACTAAACTATTTTTAATAAATACTCGCATATAACTTTTTCCATCTTAGGGGCATTAATGCGTGTCAAACCATGTCAATAGTCTATTTTAATCACTTTTAACAACCTTATAGGAACTAAATGACTAAAGTTTAGTTTTAGTCTCTAAAGTTTCTAAAGTTCAAGGTGAAACCAAATAACCCCTTAGATTTATCTGAACTAACCCTTCCGACGATTTGTAATTGTAGGTGTAATCTTTTATGACAACATATATTAATATATTTTTATTACCGTGTTAAAAAAGTGAAACGAATTATAATATCAACCGATAATTCTAGTTTAAGGATTAGGATAATCTAGAATTGGGATTAGTGTCAAAACCCTCCCGAAACGGAGTTTTCATTCCGAAGGCTCTAGACGGGACCACCGGCGAGCGAACCAATCCCCGCCGCACGATCGAAACCCGCCACGTCAGCCACCCTCCCTTCGTCATCCGATCGCCCAAACCGGAGACAGCAGCACTTCGTCATCCGATCGCCCAAACCGGAGACCGCGCTGCTGCTTCTGCTGCTACCACTAGCAGTCTACCACGACTACACGTCGAAAAAAAGAAAAAAAGGGGGAGAGATAGGGGAAGATGCCGATGGCTTCTTCTTCCAGGCTTCACCCTGGCAGCCGCGACCCCGCGCGGAGGCGAGACGAAGCAACGAATATATAGCGGCCACGCGGTCGAGCGGAGGAGAAACGGATAGGTAGATCAGTGGGAGAGCTGGGTTAATCGCTTCGCCGATTGGTTGGGTGCTTGGATCGGATCAGACCGGTGGTGGTGGTGGTGGAGGAGGAGGAGTCGTATGCCTCGGCGCGGTTGCGGCCCATGTCACGCATGAAGCACCTCTTGCGCAAGCTCCACCTCTCCGGTGCGGGCGGAGGCGGGAGCGGGGGAGCGACAGCGACCCCGTCCGCTGAACACCACCGCCCGCGACACCGGCGCTCGGCGCACCCGCCCCTGCCCCCGCCGGGCGTCGCCGCCGCGGTGGCGGCAGCGGCCGAAGCGCCGCAGCCGGCGGCGGCTCCGGCGCCTGCGGTGCCCGCGGCGGTGGAGCCGAGGGGGATGGGGGCGGATGCGACGATGACGCTGCTGGAGGAGGAGTACCAGGTACGGCTCGCGCTCGCTATCTCAGCCTCGGATCACGCGGGGCTCGTCGACGCGGACTCGGTCCAGATCCGTGCGGCCGAGCGCATCAGCCTCGGCGGCGCCGCCGGGGACCGGAGCCCCATGGAGGCCCTCTCCGCGCGCTACTGGAACCACTGCGTCGTCAACTACGACGAGAAGCTGTCCGACGGATTCTACGACGTGTGCGGGGCGCCGATGCATCCGGTCTTCCAGGCCAAATTCCCCTCCTTGAGCACCCTTATGGCAGTTCCCGTCGGGGCAGACAACACGTATGTGACCGTTTTGGTGAATCGGGAGCGTGATCCAGTGCTGAAACGACTCGAAGGGAGGGCTATGGCGATTGCTGCACAAAATAGGGCTGAGCACGGTGGAGTTGCATCCCCGGAACTTGTGCAGAAGATTGCAAACCTAGTGGTTGATGCCATGGGCGGTCCAGTGGAGGATGCTGACGAAGTGAACAGGCAATGGGGCGCAAAGAGCCATGCACTATGCCTTGAGAGAAACAGTATTGTTCTCCCTCTGGGTTTGCTTCGAATTGGGTTGTCGCGCCACAGATCTTTGCTATTTAAGGTTTGTATCTCTGCAAGAGTACCATGTTCTACTTCAATCTGACCCGTTCACATATGGATATGGTATTTGATCATGTCAAGTGTAAGAAAACAGGAGAACCGTGCATATTAACAATTTCCATCTTTAATGACAGTTCACATTGTTGCACCACTGGTTATGATATCGAATGTTTAGTGGTTTTTTGGTTTAGCACTCACCTTCATCCATTTAGAGTATCCATTGAGGTGTTGCGATAGTCCAGATATGGAAGTCAGTCTAGTAATCTAGTTCATTTATGGGCATTGTTATATCTTGATTTTGCTTTATCAGATGGATAACTGAAATGATTGCTGTAAAAGAAATGCCTGAGTTTTATTTCATTGATTACATATCACAGTGACAACTTTGTATGCCAGTAGAATTCTGTTGGGCAAAGAAAATAACTAATCAAACTGATTTCAGGCACTAGCTGATCGAGTTAATCTACCATGCAAGCTTGTAAAAGGAATATATTATACTGGAACAGATGAAGGGGCTATTAACTTGGTTAAAATTGATTTTGACAGGTATCTGCATTGTATCATTACCATTTTTCAGTGTTTGATTTAAGGTATTGTATATTGATTTAAGCAACCAATCATATTGCAGTGTTGAATACATAGTTGATCTCATGGGAGCTCCAGGCACATTAATCCCTTCAGATATTTCTGGTAGTCAGTTTCAAGACTCCAACAATAATCAACTGAGTAATGATGCCATTGAGGAGAGTGTTGCAGAACTATGCATTGCCCTCGATCAGATTAGTGCTGGATGCAAGAATAAAAATGACATTGGGGGAAGTTCATCTGAACAGAATTCTGTTTTAGCACTTACAACTTCACAGTTGGAAGATATCTTCCACACAGAGAATCCTCTTAAACAAAGTGTCATATTTGACGAAGGCCAATTTAATGTGTTAAACTCTAATGGGGATATTCCTCAGCAGATGAAAGTCAACGATGCTCCCATGAATTTAGTACCCAAAGAAGTGGACCCACAGTTTGCACAACATTTTCATGGCTTGCTCCTAGAGGGTGGATCATTCCTACCCACTAATTTGTTATCTCATCAAATTGATCATAATACCTATGAGAAATCTGAGACACGCAGAAACACCTCTTCTGAAGATGAAAAAACTGCAGGATGGTTGGTAGTCCCTAAAAGAAGTCAAAATTTGCCAATTGGTTACGTCGGTGAATATTCTCCATTGCAACATGAAAATACCAAAGCACTAACATCATTGAGCTGTTTCCATGAAGATGCACAACACCCTGTGGGAAATACTGAACCGATTGGTAGAAATTCGGATTTACATGACCATGCAGCTCATGCTATTGCTGATGAGAACCTAAGGTTTGCTGAAGACACGTCAGGAAGTAGCAATGGAAATTTGGACAAGTTGAGCTGTTCTAGTACGAAAACAATCAGCTCTGTTATAGATGATGTCGCTGAATCTGGAATACCATGGGAAGATCTTCATATTGGAGAGCGTATTGGTCTAGGTATCTGCACTGATTCAAGTTTATATTAGTATTACCAGTAAGGTAGTAAGGTAGTAAGTGATTAATTAAGGGACAGCTTCTCTGAGGGGGAGGGGCATTTCATTTCAAATTTGCATGATAACTAACTCACATGAACATATGTGCAGCAAAATTGAATGTATCTTACTCTCTTGCTCTCTACTGGCACTAAAATCTTTGATAAAATACATTGATTTATTTGATTGAAAATTCAGGCTCTGTAGTTTCTCAACTCAACCTTTTTAAGAGTCGGTTTTGAACAAAAATAGTTCTTTAGTTTTTCCTTACCATTTTGGGCAATATCTCCAGATTGTGTATATCTTCTATTAGTAAATGTCATCAGCTTTAAATTTTGAACTGGAATACACCCTTTGCTGCACTTATTTTCTTGAAGCTTTCTATTGTGGAATCTATCTTGTTTCACAGACATTGGTCTATTGTAACACTTATCTCAAATTCTGAATACCTCTAATTTCCTTAATTTATGATATCTGCCTTCATATCATGGATCTATCCTTTTGAACTTTCACAACTAATCTGTATGATACATGAAAACATAACCAACAGTGCTTTTATTGTATTATAATTTGTTGTCAACAATGGTATTATCTGTGTTATTGGTCAAAAATTGTATATTAGAGATCATGAAAAGTAAATAAAAACTGCATTTATTCAGGATAGAGAGTGGAATGAATTAACTGGATTTGGCTACGTGGTTCCCCATCATTATTTCCTTTTAATTAATATTTTAGGCTTTTAACATAGTGGACTAAGTTAAATTTAGTGTTAAAGTTTTTATAACCTCACTGTCATCTTGGAGTCCATTCTTTGCATCATTAGTCTTCTAGTGTGCTGAACTTAAGATTTATTTCTTTGTAGGTTCATATGGGGAAGTATATCATGCAGACTGGAATGGCACTGTAAGTCACATATTTGAATAGCAAATCCTTGTATTATATTTTGCTAGTAGCATGAACTGGTTAGGTACATTAAGACAGTGCATGTGCCATGTTGCTAGGGCATGACTGGGTAATTGCCGTATAAGGTCTATATTCCCTACAGCTGTTAATATATGTTTAAAATTTAAATAGCACCGACATTAGTCCATTACATTACGAAGCAGTAACTATTGAATGTCCGGGTTTGGTGCCTAGTAGGGCAAAGAAAACAAAATAGGGAAAAATCATGTCCAGTGTAGCAAATTCACCAAGCTAACAAAAATAAGTGTATATAGTTTCACCTGAATTGCTGTATTTATTCTGAGTTTATTGCTCTCCTAATCTGTTGTCCTCATTTATGCCAGGAGGTTGCGGTGAAGAAATTTCTTGACCAGGATTTATCAGGTGTTGCACTAGAGCAATTCAAATGTGAAGTGAGTTCACTTTTAATGTATTGCACTTCTTTTGGAATTTGAATAGAATTAATATTGACTTTTTCCAACTAAGTGTATATTCCTTCTCTTCAAGGTGAGGATCATGTCGAGGCTAAGGCACCCAAATGTAGTTCTGTTCTTGGGATATGTAACACAGCCACCAAATCTCTCTATATTAACTGAATACCTTCCAAGGTTTTTCGAACTTGTTTTAGTTTATTCAGTCAAAATAACAATTGATTCTTTCAAGTTTTGTGGATGACACTACAAGAAAAATAACATCCTTCATTTTGACAGAGGGAGCCTTTACCGCCTATTGCATCGGCCAAATAGTCAAATTGATGAAACACAAAGGCTAAAAATGGCACTGGATGTGGTAAGATTCCAGAAGTTTCTTTGTGTGCTTTCATTGTTGATGCTTGTTTTTATATAGTGTTGATAGTTTATTCTGTATTTTTGCAGGCAAAGGGGATGAATTACTTGCATGCTAGCCATCCTACTATTGTGCACCGTGACTTGAAATCCCCAAATCTTCTAGTGGATAACAATTGGGTTGTTAAGGTGATTTTTTCACAATTCACAATATTGGGTACATACATAAAATGCCTGCTTGTCTTGTGAATTCTGCTTTCATCTTGGATAAAAATGTGCAATTTGCTGATATCATGGATCCAATATTGGCTAAAGTTGATATGATATTTGTTTGATAACAAAAAAAATATTTTGCTCTCTTATTTTCCTATTGTTGTTCTAACATGGAACATTTGTATACACTGGACTGCATGCCCTTGATTTTTGTTTAATAAACTGACTTTATGGTGAATGCCACTGATCAGCTTGTCCCATGCACAGTTGTCCGGTGAACATTAAATAATCCCTACTTTTGGATGTTCTTAGCTAATATTCAAAATAGGATGTTGCATTAAATGAGTGTATGGGCTGTTAGGTTTTAGGAAATGAAACCACCCTAAGATAAGTTATTGCATAATGGAGTCCACCTCATGATTTTGGGTAGAATGACCCTGTTTCTCATACTTCACTTGACATGTGCTTTTGATGACTGAGATGGTCATGGACATGTTTGCATGGACCAACCCATTTATTCCTCAAACCACACAAGCAGATATGATCAGAGTTTGGATTGGATGGTCCATATACCATCTCATTCATCAACCAAACAGCCCATGAAAAGGTTTACAAAAAGTGGATGCTAAGTTTTAATATTTATGACCTTTAGTTTGGGTTATTTGCTTGGCCGCTGTTTAAGAGCTTATGGAACATTAGTGGAGGGGTGGTTAAATATCAAGGGTTTATGAGCTTAGAATATGGTATGTATCAGTAACAAGCTGTTGATTTTATGATATACATGAGAATAAAATAGATCTAGCTAAACATAGTGTAAACTGTAAAATACTTAACAAATTATTTAGCAGTAAAAAGCTATGTACCCACTGAATTGGAGGAATCCATGCTCCTATTTCCATGTTTGCATAGACTAATATTGTAACATGCATGCATGTTGTCCATGCAGGTGTCAGACTTTGGTATGTCAAGGTTGAAGCATCACACTTTCTTGTCATCTAAATCAACAGCTGGAACAGTAATATCTTTGATGCTTTGATGACTTCCTTTTTTCATGTTTCACACTTTCACTTTGTTTTGATTGTATGATATCAATTAGGTTGTAAGCATGGTGTTTTTATCGCCTTTGTTCTCCAAAAATGGAATATTGCACAAATGCACTTGACACTACTATAATATGCAAATTATTTGAACTTTAAACTTCAACATAACACATTGGAGTGCTATGGTTGGTGTTTTCTAGACACTAGTCGCTGATTTAGTTGTAAGCATTAGATACTGATAGTGTCCTGCAACATGATGGTTTATGCTAAACAAGGCACACATTAGTTTGCTATGCACAGCTATTATCATAGAACAGCTGAATCCATGCCTTTTTTCCCTAGTTATTTTTTGTTGTTTCCATTTTGTGTATGTTAGAATTAGAACCTAACCCCTTTTGAGAGAAGAGAACCATGGTTATATTGTGGCGGAAAATGAATGTTATTACATTTATAAGCTGAGAAGGATGTCCAATTGATGGTCAGGAAAGGTCCATATGTTTTCAAAGCTTTACTATATGTTTAATATGAAGAAATTTAGGACACCTAAATTATTTGGGATGCTACATACCTAGAATTATACTGTAGGATTGCAGCCAGAGGCACAAATGCATCTCAATATAATGAACATAGTAGTTTATCGTTATTGCCTTAACTCTCTTGAGCATTAGCCTCTTGTTCTACACAGATTAAATGCCAAATGTGACACCTTAAGCACAATATGATTTACAGTACACTGTTTTATTCTTTTAGAGGTTGCATTCTCTTTTTTTAATTACTTGTTTGGTTCAATGGAGAAGAAACTGCCTGCACTGTCGAACACTGGTTCTTCTATCTATATATGTATGTATGCATATTATTTCATGCATGGGCTATTTTTCACAAGTGGCTTATTTCCCCAGTCCTTATTTTTCTTGTTCATTTGTTGCATGTCTACGGTAATTAATTATATATTACATCACCATGACTGTATTTCATGTTGGTCTACAGCCGGAGTGGATGGCACCAGAGGTTTTACGCAACGAGCCATCTAACGAGAAGTAAGTTGCTACATCTTGGCCTTCCCATTGATTCCTTCCATGTTCTCCTGATTGAAAATTGAATACTGGCATCAGGTGTGATGTCTACAGCTTTGGAGTAATCCTATGGGAACTAGCAACATTGCGTGTTCCATGGAGTGGGTTGAATCCAATGCAAGTTGTAGGAGCAGTTGGGTTCCAGAACAGACGACTAGACATTCCCAAAGAAGTTGACCCACTGGTGGCTAGCATAATATCTTCATGCTGGGAAAAGTAAGATATCAAACAATTTTCTAGATAGCATGCTACTCTTCCCATTCTCTCACTTGCCCCACTGATGATGACCCCCAACGTTTTCTCATGCAGCGATCCAAGCAAACGACCATCGTTCTTCCAGCTCTTGTCACCGCTAAAGCAACTACAGAGGCTAGTTGTTACAGAAATCTTCTGACATTCCTGAGAAACTATATATCTCAGGACAAACAAAAAAAATACAAGTATGTAAGCTCTACTACAGAGGCCAAGTTTTCAATCGTGAAGCTTGTGGAGATGTATTCCGAATCTCTGCATGCAGGATGGATGCGCATGGACGAAGGTTCTGCGCATCCTTTTGTGAAGGATGTGACAAGCTCTCTGAAGCCGTGCAAAGGCGCTGCTGGAGAAAGCATAGTGTGTTAGTCCAAGTGAAGAAATGTGGTGCAACACAAAGTGCTCTGTGCCATCGTAAATAATTGTTCAGTTCTGGAATTTGGAACGGTGATTCTGAGAATCAGAATCTACCACAAGGATAGGATCTTGGTTTTCTTCTTTTCTTGCTTCATAATGGGGAAAAATGAAAAATGATCAGGTCAAAAAAATAAGGAAAGGGAAAAAAACGATATCAAAAGTTTTTGTGGCGTCGGCAAAAAGTTGCGGCCCGATATTCACCAGATGCAATCTTGTGTATCTTTTATACAGAGGTGTTACTCTGCGTCGTCATGAATATGCATCGTTATACTTTTGTATCACTTTCTTGGAGATAAAATCCATGAAATATGTCTAGCGATCTGCCTTCAAATGTCAGTTTGTATCACGGAAACCCCAAATCCATTCCATCAGAAGAATTGTAGCACGCGATCCATTGAAATAAAATAAGACACTAGCGTGTGTTTGATTAGAGAGGGATGTGAGATGAAATGGGTATATCATTAATCTATCTTATTTTATCCTTTAAATACGACGATCGCTTGTTTTAAGAGATCAAATAAAACCATCCTGTTTGATCTGGTGCATTCTCTTGTGCTGTTGCCACCACGCCACCGCTTTTGGATGTGCACAAGCACAGGAAAATACTTTCCAAATCCAAACTAGAATAGCTTCATTCCTAGGAACAAATGCACATCAAAATGACATGTTTCACATACGAGCAGTAGACACAAAACGATTTGTTTCAAACGAATGATTCGACGTACAGAGTTAAGAGTCTAGACGACTCAGAGCTACAAGTTAACACGGACCAAAACACTTTAAACAGCACACAAAGAAATGACCACTACACTCACTATGAACTAACAGAGCCATCCCTTTGCATGCATTTTTGTCCAGAATCATGGACTAATTTAGAGTCAAAGCCCCTTCACTTTGAATTGTTCATGGTCACAAGCATCTTCCCAAACGGCACAGGTCCATTCGCTGCAGGAATCCACAGATCTTGTTCATGGTCACCAAGGATAAAGTGTTCTCGTCAGTTGGGCTGGGCTATTTATAGGCTTTGATCCATCAGGCCCACCATGCGAAACGAAAGTTTTTTTTTACTTATCAGTTTATCGCATCTTGCCCGCCGGATCGGGCCCTGCTCCGCGCGCGCGTCGCGGCGGCGGCGGCGCGGGCCGACATCGCCAGCGGGGGAGCCGGGAGGAGGTGGCGTCGCTGCAGAGATCCTACGCAGACACGCACGCAGTCTCATCGTGTCCCGCACTCCCGCTCCTGTGTGGCTGCCCCTGGTTGGCGCGATGTAAGCTGTGGTGGGGTTTTTCTCTGCGACCCGCGTCGTCGTCAACCACGTGATCGGCGAAATGCCCCCACGGAGTGATGAGAGGTCTAGTGCCTTTTCTTCTGTGGCGATGCTGGGTCTTGGGAGTTAAGCGCTTGTAGAGTTTTCGTTGCGTCCCTGGGGCCTGGTCTTGATTTCCTGGAGTGCACGTGGATGTGCTGGTGGGTGGGAGAAACATCCCGTGCCATCGTTGGTGTAGAATTTTCTGTGCCAGTTTGTGCATTTTTACCCTGCATCGTTGTTCTTTACACAGGTATGAACCTTAATGTTGGGGATTGAGCATGGGCTACGTATTATTAATGATCACATCATTGCGAGAAGCAATTACCCTTCATTTTTACTAACCTATTGTTGGAGTTACTAATTAAAGTTAGGATCATGATGTCAATCAAGGCCAGGCGTTGTGGTTTGTGCTTAAGTAATTGTAGTGATGTGACTGCAGAATAAAAGATACTAAGATTGTGATAATTTGCTTATGATGCTTCTTATTCTTGTAGTTTTGATGTAGTCCTATTCTATATTTCTATATTTGACGGGTGGAAGTACCAAATGGGACCAACATAGATGGTTGAGAATTGAGATATACCTTGCCTGGTGACATTTCTATCACATATCAATGGTGTGTACAACTGAAAATTGGCCACTGTGTTTGTTCATTATTCTTAGATAGATGTAGTTTATGTGTTAACAAATGAGCGTTCCTGCTACAATCTTAATGTGTATTCTCATATTAGTTTTATTTATTACATGGCACATAGTTGCATGTGCTCTTGTATCTATTAGTGGATTCCATTGGTTCACTACATGGATAGGCAGTGCTTCATTTTGTGTGTCATCTGGCAAACGTGTCATTCATGTTTCCTCTTTTACCATGCTGGTTGCTGCAGTATTTTAAGCATAAACATACTGTGTCATATTAAGGACATTACACTGTTTTCTGAAAGTTAAGCATTGGTAGTTTTTTAGGGAGATATGGAAGAGAGTTGTGTATCTTTGCATCTAAGCCAAATTGTTAGTGATGGAGTTGACTTGGAAACTTCTTGTAAAAAAGTTGGACACAATGAGATGAAAATTAATTGCAACTTCACCTGTATACCTTGAACTACATGTATAACTCATGTCAAAATTATTTACATGTTGGATCATTAACTTTGGATCTGATGCTGTTATTCAAGCATGTTCCAGACCTTTGATGCATTATTATCTTTGTTTAATACTTTAAAAAATGTAGATCTCTTTGTTAAGATTAGATATGTTTGCCTATTCATACTCAGGGAGGTCTGCAGCTACTCTACCATAAGCTTAAATAGTTCTTAACGTGTGTGTTTTACTGTTTTTTCTATACATACATGCATGATACACTTTTCTTTAACATACAAAAAAATTATCTAGATGGATCATTCTCTTATAGGCTATAGCTTGGAATAATATCTAACTAAAAGCTTGTAACTCTACATGTAGTATCAATCAGCTTGAGTGTTTTTCACCAACTGAAAGCAACGTGTGTAGCTTTGTTCGTTTTGAAACATGAAAAAAGGAGTTTGTATATTCTTTATGGAAAAATATGAATCTATGACCTCTGCTTTTGATATCTGGTAGCACCCATGTCTGCATTTAACAAAAAGCAAAAAAGAAGCACCAAAATGAAGCACTTTATAGATTTCCAGGCATAAGAAAATGGATTTATGCACTGCCTATCATCACATTCATATGTTAAGAAATCAGTACCCAGACGATTCTCCTCATCTTATCCATTACCTAGTCTGTTGTCTTGACTTGTCAGTGTCATGTTTCTTTTCAGTCTTTCTTGGGCACGTCCTTGTTTTGTTGTTGCATGTTAGAAACATTTACAATTCCTCAAATTTTTCAAGACACCACTGCAAGATTTAACCATGAGAGAAACAGTACTTGCAGTGGCTGCAAACATTGTGTTGTTTCCTTTCTTCATATAAATGAAATGCTATGATGTGATGGAAACATAATGAGGGGCATATGCCACATCAGGAATGTTCTCCCAGTGGTTGTCTGATCATAATCCATCCCTTGTACTATCTGTATATTGCATTTATATTTGTTTTCTTAGTTATTCTGTAAACCTCTTTATTTGAAATTTAATTTACAAACAAATATTGAAGTGAAAACTTTAATGCTGAAGCATCATGTTAGGGTTCTAGAGAATTAAGAGGTACATTGACCGGTCCAATGATATTGTGTGTTTCTGTTGTATCAAAGTGGGAGGCATACAAATGGAATGGAACAAAGATTATAGTTTTCATCCTTATTCATTAGTGTTGAAAATCAAATGGTATGTCATTCATGCCTAACATAATCTCAAAATCATGTGGAGTGGCATTTAGCTGGAAAATAAGTGGTTGCTGCTCATCCATTCATCACACCCCTAGATAACCTTATCCAGTTCATGCCAATTAGTGTACTATCTGTTTTCTGTCTTTTTCTTGTTTCTCTAATAGCAGCTGCTCATTGTGGTCGTGTGCCACCCAGAGACACTTGTTTCATTGCTTAGTGATTCACAACCAGCAGTTGGTACTTTTCTGGATATTATTCATGTAAGTGTTATTGCAGGCCTCCTTTCTCTTGATGATCAACTTGGTATTGCCTAATCTTGGAATATGCTGTTTGACGACTAGAGACTCGAGCGCTACTTTTCTCAAATATCTAGCCCTATCTTTTTCCTAATTAAGGGAAAGATGAAAGTGTGGAAAAGGAAGCGATACTTCACAACGGCCTGTTGTATATAAAACAGTTTATTCACTTGGGTGCCACTGATAACTTATTTGACTGTGAATAACTCTCAAATGGTTTATTGTACTTCAGCCTGGCGCCTGCACACTGGTATGAACACCTCAGCTTCTTCACTCAATATTACTATTTCAAGATTTTATCTCTAGCTAAAAATTTACCATGAGTTTGTGAAATGAACTTTTAGAGCTAGTAGACAATCATTTATTGCTGGAATTATTTAGAAATTTTATGTTTACCAATAGTATATTTTCTGTATTCTTCATGAAATTCATTAGACTGGCAGCAACCCTTCAGAGCTGGACATGTTATTGTTTGTCCATTAGACCACACTGATGCTGCTACTGTACTGTTTTTTTTTAATTCTTCAACAATCAAGTGCATGATTATATTAGTTACACATACACCCTCTCACTTGTGTGTATTAAGATCACGCACACACACACGGAGGGTCCATGTAAGCATGGAGCGTGTAGTGTCTTTTTGCACAAAGCCATGATCCCATTGGATTTGCAGAGCCTTTTGAAAGCTACATTTTTGTTGGCCACAAGTCTATCATTGAGCTGGGCACCTTACATCCTGTGACAGTGAGTGAATTATTCTCACACGCACTCTTGCTCAAGGAGTGATTCAAAAAGCCTATACGTATACGTCTTAACCATCATACAACCTGAAGCTGGCTTTCTATCAAACTGAACATTATCCATCTATACAAGCGGTACAATAAGAAGTTTGATAGTGTGTCCTGAAGTTTTCATCTAGTTATCTGTGAACATATATGTGGCCTATGTCTAGTTCCATATTAATGAAAAGCTGTCATTTGTCTTACATGATATTTTTGACTTATTCTGTGGTATACTTATATTTCACTGGACATCATGAGAGAGACAGAACTATCTTATGGTGTCAAGTGATGTTTCAAGGATAAGCAGTCATGTTCTAGTAGACATATTCCATAGCTGAAAACTACTGCTTGCTTTCGTTAAGTTGAGAGAATCTAGCATGCATGTCTTGAAACAGAGTCATCATTACATGTGTAACTACTCCTGTAGCTTAAGTCGTGGATTGGCACCATAAATAAATGTATTATCTAAAGACGTATGGAGTTTACAGATGCAGTCAGATTTTTCATCATAAGAGTTTAGACTTAAAATTTAGGTTTTATCTCAGTATTGCTCAAGCCTTTTTGAGTAAAATTGCACCATTACATGACAAAACTGCTCATTACTCAATGATAGAACAAGGACAGTACAATTTGCTGTAGTATGGGATCATCTGGTTAGTTCTTGGGCTGAGCATTATGCCAATCACCCATCAGGATGCTTAATTATTGATAACATGCCAACTTATCGGCTTATCAATCTCAAATTTCTGTGCTGATGCATAGCTGCATTCTTCTTGCAATATCTTTACATATGCAGGCATTACTCTGCATATATCACGAAGGCTCTGGATCCCACGTCGCGTAGACAACTTCTGCATTCTATCTGAGGATATGACGATTTACTACTGAACCATGCCTGAAAGTTTCCAATCGAGGTGAAAAGTTCGATGTGAGGGATCTGTTTGTCAAGATTGTACAGTCCAGGAGTCAGGAGTTAATGAGTTATCTCTTCCAAAATATGAAGAAAAAAAAGCTTCAGTCCCAGATCAAATTTGGCGCCCACCATCCCTCTACGTCTGCTCCAGTATGCTTCTTCTACAGCTCAGAGGTGCGTCACCGATCTCGATGCGCCCCTGGAAATGCCTACAGTTCTAGGCCTCTTGCTATCTTGAAGATCCCTAATTCTCTCTGCCCTGCATTGTAGGTTGATCGATCAACGATCTCGCCGAACGGATTTTTCGTCGTGGACGTCTGCCTGCTTTTGTACGTATGCCATGTATCCCCTTGCCCTGATCTGTACAATTCATCTGACCGCGAAAGATGGTGCACCGTGCACGTACGTACAGAGGAGCGCAGTGGGCGCGGCCGGCCTCGCTGCCTGCAGCGCCTGCCCGCTCCCAAATCTGCGCCATTAGTTGCTTGTTTGGGAGCGCTCCCCGCTGCGCTTTGTCCCCAATGGGATCACGAGAGGTGGAGGAGGAGCAAGTTGCCCAGATTTTGGACTCACGCCCGTGGAAGTGTGTGAGCTTGTCATATGGGAAGAGCCGTCGTTTTCAGGGTTTAAGCTGTTTCTGCTCCTCTCTCCCTCTCTCCTCGCTCATAGCAATAAGAGAGATCGATTTTTTTTCATTAGAGAGATACGATGTGCCATGTTTGTTGTAGCTTAGCTTCATCCTCTCACCTTCTCAATCCCAGTGATTAAAAGACCGGTTGAATAGTCAGCAAGCAGTAGATTGGCTATCACGTACTGTGATGGAGACCATGGAGAACTATCCTGTTTTGAGTCAGGGAAAAGATTTGCCCTTTTATGGACCTAGCTAGGTATCATCTGTTCATACAAATCAGGGCAGGTAAAAACGTTTTGACTAAATAGTTTATGCTTTTAATTAATATTTGAGCTGATGATGGTTTAAGTGTCTAACTTGCAAATTAAACTTCTTACTGCTGTTGCTGTAGGCGCAGGGGATATATATTTTCCTGTATTGGAATCTGATCCTCCCTGCTTGGCATCTTAATTAAGGTACCTTCCTAACCCACTCACTCCATGCAGCTGAAAAATAGCATGTGGTTAATTATATTGATTAATCAACCTGCACGGGCGGTACGTGTTAGCTTTTGGTTAGAGGCAAAACTAGTACCGTTAAATTTGCTGCTGTCGCTAAAACCAAAAGCCATGCTTGCATGGCCCCTTGGCGCAGGGACTGTCTCATTTGCCTGTTCATGTCTTAATGTTTGTTTGTCTCGACTGCGCGTGTGACTGTGAGAGAGAGAGATAGATGGCTTCATGCAAACCTATCTATTGCATGCATTTATCCACCGGACCCTCCACTGGCCTCCCTCTTAAGGGCTCCAGCTTTTGTTCAACCTCTGTGTCGTTTGTACTACAGTGCTGGGAAACGTGCATGTACTGCATGTACCTGGCTGCATGCAAGAGATTGATTGATCGATGCATGCATGGCATGTGATAGTTAGTTAACTAAAGGGGTGTTAAAGAGGTGTTTGGTTCTATGGACTAAAATTTAGTCCGTGTCACATCGTATATTTAGACATTAATTTGAATGACTAAACTTGAATTAATTATAAAAATAATTGTAGAATTGAAGGATTATTTGTGAGACAAATTTATTAAGCTTAATTAATTTATGATTAGCAAATGTTTACTATAACATCATATTGTCAAATTATGTGGTAATTAGGCTTATTAGATTTGTCTCGCGAATAATCCGCCAATTATGAATAGGTTTTATAAATAGTTTATATTTTAAACATTTTACATGACGTGACTAAAATTTGGACCGGGAAACAAACACCCCTTAAGTCGCTAGATGTGTGACCATGTCACAGTGATATACGGTGATCTAGCTAGTATATATGTGCGCAATTGATGTTTGCTGATTAAAATTAGACAAGTTTCGTCAGCAGCTATATGCATGTGACGCGCAATTATTTACTCGAATATGTTCGTGCAGTAGCAGGATTGGTACGGTACGGTGTAGGGTATGCTTTCCCGACTCTACAAGCTACTCGTTAAAGTATACAAGGTACGGATACATCTACATGTAAACATGTACTTCATACAGCTCGCATCTATAGTCACTAAATGAAATACTGTGCTCGGTCATAAGTAGTGGAATTTTCCTTAATTTGCTAGGGTGCAAAACAACTGATTTATGCCTTGGTAAATATATGCACTTTAAAATTAACTTGAAAATGTTTTAACCATACTTACGCCTTGTTTTAAATTACTTGCTTGCATAGTTAGGCTTTGATTTTGCTGGCAAAGTTAATTATTTGCTTTCTCTAGTCAAAAAGGGTGATGGTATTATTGTATATGAACATGTTATACATTTTCGATTTCGCACACAAAATTAATTTGTAAATTCCTCTCCAAAGTGTTTCCACATACTATAATTTAATATGCTTTACATATAGAGTATGTCTAAGTGATAAAGGTTGTATTACGGGTCATGTTCATATCACTATCATAGAAAAGCACTTTAGTGATGGGTAATAACGTACATTAGTGATGAACATATCCCATCACTCTTATCACGCCAATAAAGCCCTGTCATTAGTGATGGCTAAACACTCGTCACTAAAGTGTTCCTCCAGAAGGGTTCCTCTGGGTCCACGCCATGTGACTTATCACTAAAGGTCAAATTATAGTGTGACGAGGATTACTTGACACCTATCACTATTGGAAACCTTTAGAGACGAATCTTGGTGGCTACCCGTCATTAAATGAGGTCATGTCGAACGTGCGTGGACTTAGAGGAATCCTTTAGTGAAGATAATTTATTTAGATTCGTCACTAATTTATCACAGAATATCATCATCACAAATTGTATTACATAAACAAAACATACATCACAAATTGTATTACAAACATCATATATTTCACCAAATGTTATAAGTCATGGTACATCACAAAGTTCATAACCAACAAACATCAATGTGAGCCTTTATAATAGAAAACGCCAATCAGTTTGAAGACTTACTCTACAATGAATGACGTTAGTCGTGAATGGATGACCTGCAAATCAGTCTCGTTAAAATTACCTTTAGGTATGTTAAATTTTTGCAAATTGAGTTTTTAACGTTAGTCGATATTGACATAAGTAAAACGTAAATTCAACACATAAATAAAATATATGATGATATCTTACGTTGAGTGATTTAAGATCTAACATCCTTAGGGTTAATATCATATGGTGTGCGATATAAAACCCGCATTATTTTTAAGAGATTGAGTGTAGCACTGTTATGAAAATACATGATTAGTTTGGACGATATATTTAATTTTTAAAAGGAAAATATTTAGAGGCTTGTTGGCATTGTGGTTTTATGCATTGACTGCCGGTGTTGCGTTGCTTTTGATGTATTGAGACTGACATCGAAAGTTTTGTAACAAGGTACAACAAAATTGAGTTGAACGAGAATAGGTTAAAGGTTGAACTCGTAATAATAAAGTAAAAAAACATTACTTATCGATTATACTTCTGATTACCGAGTAGTCCTTCTCTATGCAGTCGTTATTCGTCCAAACAGTCTTGTTGAGTTAATGTACCATACAATGTTTTACTTGGATGTGAAGAGTAGTATGATATAATGTTCATTCTAGTGTGTATACACCCATTAAAAATTGTTCTCTTGCATTGCAATTAACGAGTACCTTACATACATAGTCGACATATGACTTCCTATTATTCTCGATGGTTGCCAATGCTAATAGTTATTTTTGCATTCTTGTCATATTAGCCTACAAATATAAAAGAGTAATTAATATCACATAATTATGTGGTGACTTTAATTGAAAGACTAGGTTAAGTCACTTACAAATCCTGTAGCACATCAAGCTGATTTCGAGAGCGTTCAGGTTAAAAGATCATATAGATCCTCAAATCAAAGTAAAAAATAGTTGTCGTTGGTTTAGAAATTATGTTGCTTGTATATTACAATAACTGAAAAATTATTGTTATTGTAGTCATTCAGGAAGAATGAATGGAGGTTCATTATGGCTTGCCTAGAGAGCAGAGCATTGCTAGCTAGGTACTTGGGGTGTGTTTGAGTTCAGGCTAACTTGTTCTTCTGTATTACGCATCATTTGATCAGCATTGTCCACTATATCAGTATATTATCTTTATTAATTCCTAAAATATCATTGTCGCTTATGTAATATGTATTGCTAGTCTCATCTTCATCTTTATTAGCAATTTGATCTACTTTGCCATCGTTTTCTACTTTTTTTGTCATACTTGTTCGTTCCATACATAATATCTCTTCTTGAATTCACGTTACTAAGATAGTGTTATGGTCATATATGATATCCAAAATGTCACTATTATGTGATTGGCGGGAGTGTGTTCAGCTCGGGCTAGCTCTATAGATTAACTGATTTGGGGGGCGAACATTTAGGAGTATCTAAGTTAAATTCATACATTTTTCAAAACACATGCAGTCAACTTCCAAAAGTGTGATCTTTTGTATAAAAAGTATACTTTTATATCTATTTGCCAAATGTTCGCACCCACGGTGGGGGATACCCACTAAAATCTTTACATGGAAAAAAATACAGTTTTGACATGTAAAAATTAACCCACAAATCCAAATTACCTACATACTATCTAGCAAGTGGTTTCAGTTCTTCCGGCAGTCATCGATCTATATGCAGAGGGCTATATATGCAATGGGGTAATAGGAAATTTAATCTAAATTAAGAGACTAGTTGTCTATGCATGTATATATACATGGGGAAATATCTAGGGCAAAATTATAGTACGGCGTACATCTGGATGCTAATTTGTTTGCTCATCACATGAACAGTACATCATGCCATTAACTGTGCAATCATCGGGCAGCACGGTCTCGAGATACCATGCATGCAAATCCTGTTATAAGTAAAATAATGAGCTGGGAGCCTGGGACACGTATGCTGCAGCTGCATGCATGCAAAGCATGAGACCTTGGCTGTGGCGAGTGTTTTGCATGTTGTGCAGTGTGCAATGTACGTGTTTGTTCCATTGGCATTGTTTCCCTTTGGTTTCTCATCCCTTTCATTCTTGTGCTGCCTGTGTCGTCCGCCCTCTCTCTCAGGAAAGGGATCACACATGACATCCTTCTAAATCTTCCTAGGCCCGAGCTGGAGAGTGATTGATAGCAGCTGATCTTGGCTCTTCTTGCTCCCCTTTATAAAAAGGACATGCCCCTCTCTACAGTGTCCATGATCACCCTGGGCCCTTGTAAATTGCCCCTCCAACTGCAGATCTCTCTACCTCTCCATCTTGCTAGCTAGTTATATACATCCTGATGCTGTACTAGCAGCTGCGGCTACCTTCCCAGATCTCATCGTCTCTCCCAATTAGTTTCTCCACTTTGACATGTCTACTATCTACATGAGCCAGCTCTCTGCTACTCTCCCTCTAATGGAGGGGAATCAGGATCAAGGACTCTTGACAGCCTTCCATAGAGCAAAAGACCCTCCTATCCTGTTCCCTTTCATGATCGACAGCCCTGTAGAGCACCAAGGGCAAAGCTATGGAGACCAGCACTTGAGGCAGCCAGTTTTGGGTGAATCTAATCAACAGGTGAGGGGATCATCACACAGCCATAAACATGTGTAGTAACAACTAACAAGAACAAAAATTACCTGCACACATGTAGCTAGAGTACGTGCTCCTTAATTTGTTAGCATATATGCTGCAAGCTAGCTCTAATTATATATCTCCTCTTGCTTCTCTTCTTTGATTTCTCTCGCAGTTCAATGATCATATGATGATGGGAGGATCAGACGCCTTCCTCACACCGTCTCCTTTCCGACCAACCATTCAAAGCATCGGCAGCGACATGATCCAGCGATCAAGTTATGATCCATACGATATCGGGAAGAACAAGCACGCTAACGGATCAGCCAGCAAGTGGATGTCTACGCCGCCAGTGAAGATGAGGATCGTAAGGAAGGCGGTGGCGGCAAACGATCCTGAGGACGGGCCAATCGTAGTGAGAAAGCCAAGAAGAAGAGCACAAGCACACCGAGATGAGAGCCAGCGGCTGCAACAGCAAGCTGTGGGTGTCGTTAGAGTGTGCTCGGACTGCAACACCACCAAGACCCCCTTGTGGAGGAGTGGTCCTTGTGGCCCAAAGGTGAATTACTTGCTAACTGCCCAAACTGTGTTGATCTTTCTGTGTAATTGCTATACTATATTGCTATGTGCATTTGCTCTTTCTATACTCGCTTAGATTGTTATACTATCTACTATACCTAGCTTGTAATCTTGTATATATAGTAAAGATTGTTTCCTTGTTTAATTCATGTGTGTTGTGTACTTGTGTACTTGTGTTTTCATGGTGCAGTCCCTTTGCAACGCGTGCGGCATCAGGCAAAGGAAGGCGCGGCGTGCCGCGGCCGCTGCTGCCAACGGCGCCGGGGCGGCGGCTACGGCCGTGAGCAGCGCGCCAGTGAATAAGCTGGCCAAGAAGGATAAGAGGACGGACGTCGACAGGTCGCTGCCGTTCAAGAAACGGTGCAAGATGGTCGATCATTCTGCCGCCGCAGCTGCTGCCGTCTCCGCCACCAAGGCCGCCGCAGCCGGCGTAGTCCTCGCAGCTCCGATGATGACCGATCAAAATCACGTCATCGGTGGTGGCAGCATCAGGAGCGACGACAGCAACAACGACGACGCCGCGGCAGAGAGCCTGACCATGTCCGCCCCGCCGCCGGCGTTCTTCCACGGCGGCCTCCCTCGCGACGAGATCACCGACGCCGCCATGCTGCTCATGACCCTATCCTGTGGGCTCGTTCGCAGCTAGTAGCTGAGAACTAGAGCTAGCTACCCAGTACGTAGCCGTTAATCGATGCGTGCAACTTATCAACTAAGTACTAATGCACTAGTAATATTGTGTGTGCCTTGCATTGTGATCTTGTTGTTTTGTGTTGTTAAGGAGATCGATCAGATCAGGATGGATATGGAGACAGATAGTGATCACATGTCTAAGTAGAGAGTACGTACTAGCAGCTAGCCGGGGAGGATTATTATGCATGTTTGCAATCATCTGAGTGATTAGCTAGCTTGAGTTTTTTTTCCTTCTGCGGCTAATTAATCAAGCCATTATATATTATGTTGCTTCGCCGTTGTTCGTATTAATTAGGGACATTATGTTTTGGGAGCTAATAATATGGAGATGGCCGGGCCAATTAATCAAGGAAAGATATGTACAAGTACTACAGCTAGCTTAGCTAGCTAGTGCTGTAATGCTGTTCATTGGCTGTTCATGCATGGCATGTTCTTCCTGTTACATATGTCAGCTTATGTATATGTGATCTGTCAGTTATGCCAAGCCTTTTCACCTTTTTCTGGGACAGACATTCTCTCTATCATATCGTGGCAGCTATGCATACATTATAGTATGTGGGAGTGGGAGTGGGAGTGGGAGTGGGGCGTTATGATCTTTTATCTTGGAAAGGTGTGTCTCAATGTCGCATACATGGACAACATGCATACTACAGGGTGCTTTAATTTTCAGGCAGATAGCTAGCGTTGCACCTTTGCTACAGTACTGCCGCTACTAGCAACCCCTCTAATGTCGGGGGCCTCTCATTGCACTCTGCAGTCGTGATCGGCGCGGATCGGATTCGACAGTGCGGAGGTCTCGACGCTATGGAGGTGAGCCCCACTCCGTACGGAACCCACCTCCGAAGTTTCTCTAGCACCCATCGGATTGAAATTTAATGGTGCGAAGGGAGTTAACTGCCCCCTGCAGTTGATTTCTCATTTCACTAGCTAGCCCTACTGGCTACATACGGCTTAAGTGTTTACATCCATAAATAATTATTGGTATTCAAGCGGTGTCTCTTAATTAATATATGTTGGCGCAACGGATTACATTAACAGATTCTATAAAATCAAGAACTGACAAACGAAGTGTTTGTGAATGCGGACTATCTCAAGCCTCCAAATAGGCCGGATAATAGCTCGAAGTAGTTTGAAGTGATGTATTGAATATCTGAATATTCGATGCTTGTTACAGGGTGAGAATGGGGGTATTTATAGGTAAAACCTATGAGGAAAAGACCTTTTTACCCCTCAATTATAACCGACATAGTGAAAACTATTTCGGTATCCCAAATAAGGTTAATATGGTAAAATATATTCGAAGAATGTCGACAAAGTAGATGTCCCATCATTCTGGTTGTTTCCCACTCCGAAGGGGGAGCTTTTCGGAGGGTCTCTTCAGATCGGAGCCTGAATGGACCCTCCGACTTCAAGTCCTTCAACCCGGAGACAAGTCTTGGGCTCCGAGGTTATGATTTGCCGTTATCTTGAAATCTTGAAGGTCATGAGGATGAAGTATTTTTCTCCAACAATATCATTTATAGATTAATCCAGGAAATTAGGTAACGTCATGTGTGCTTGCATTGTTCTCGCCGTGACTCCTCAAGAACTATAAAATTTATTTTAATTTTATTTTTAAGTTTGTTCCAAAAATAATTTACTTATATCTCTTTAGGACATTCGGATCATAGGTATTAGAAGAATTGGAATCTATTTTAGATTCTATAAAATATTGAATTTGTGTGGAATTCAATTGAAATCCAATATTTCTATTTAGACATTTCATAGAATTAAAATATAAGAACTAATTCTAAAACTTGTTTGGATGATCAAATCATATAATTAATTCCTTTATTACAAGAAAAGCATAATCATCTCCATATAAGTCTATCTAAGACAGGAGCGGATATAAGGATTCTAGTCAATTCTTTTTTATTGAAGATAAATTAGGTTGAATTATGAATTCTAGATTGAATTCTAGATAGGATTTCGTAATTCTAATTGCAAAATGGTCCAAACAGCCCATGCCATAGAATTGAATTCCAATTCTTCAGTTCTGAATCCAATATCTAGGATCCAAACATGTCCTCAGAGTTGAAGAGATGATTTACTTGCTTTATTGCTACCTATCACATGACAGTACTACTTTTTATCGATGAGGATCAATTTTATTTTTTCTCACCACTAACTTATAAACTAAGTGTATGAAACAAAGTTTAAAGGGATTGAGGTCTAATTAATAGGCTGGACGACAGCTCATGGAGCAGAGATGAAGAGGCAGCAGTGTGGCAGGAGTATCATGCATTCACCAGCAACATTATATGGACACACTTCGTATACGATAAAATCCATGACATATCGTTGCAATAATCGAGCTGGTCCTTGTTAGTAATTACCAGCTCTGTCAAATACCAGCAGTACTGGACGGACGTGTCATTTTGTATGAATAATTTTAGCGACATGCGAGTGACTTTTCATCCATAAAATCAACGACATCGTTCAACAACTTATGTGGAACAAATACATATATATATCACATCTCTATTCCATAATGTTCAAATAAACATATACCAGCAGTAGTGTGGACGGACGTATCATTTTGTCTGAATAATTTTAGCGACAGGCGGGTGACTTTTCATCCGTAAAATCAACGACATCTAACAACTGGGATTTGATTTGTACAAGTTTGGCTAGCAGTTAATTTTCGATAAACATATACTACCACAAAAACCACAAAAACGTACATTACTGACGAATCATAACGTATATTAGTGTCGGATATGTCCACCATTATCCTTATCGTGTCAGTAAAATTCTAGCATTAGTTATGGGTAAACAATCGTCATTAAAAGGTCCATTTAGATCCACGTCGCTTTTGGCATGTCCCTTTTTAGTGACGGATAAACATGGTGATTCATCTCTATATGTAGAATATTGGCAAATTATGTTTTTATAAATCTCATGATACCAACAACATGATGTAATCTATATGTGTGTGTGTTTCCTTACTACTTAAAGATCTAGGGGGTTTCATTCGCCTCACCCGGCCCTCTGATCAGGCTTCACTAGCTACTCGTGTCATAGCTAACACATTACAAAATTGCAAAATGAAACACAGAAGTACCAGAAATTAAACCCATTCCTAGAGTTCCAGTGGCAGTACAAAAAAAAATCAAACTCGGTTTTGATTTCTTATTTAATTATATGTGTAATGATGGATGGTACCCAAAAATCCTACAAAATCGATAAGTAGAAAAAGGGAACCATAGCAGAAGTAACATTATATTTCTAAGGTCGTTCTGGCAATATATATAGTATAGCATATATGTGAAACTGAGTTGAAAGCTGAGTCAAAAATAGATTAAGAAATGTTAATATGGTTTTTCTATAATTTTGGTTTATTTTTTGGGCACTTGTAGTTCAAATTTCACCTATTTCAATTTAAATTCTATAAACATACTTAATAAATAAAAAACAAACTAAACAAAAAATGCGAAATTTTTACATAGAATAATATATGTTCTATTTTGAGTGTAGAAAAAAATTCAAGATAAAATCAAATTGCAAATATCACATAGGCTCGAATTAAGGTTTCACACAAAATAAAGACTCTTTTGTGTTTGCCGAGTGTTTTTCAAAATAAAAAACACTCGGCAACCCCCCCAAAAAAAAATATGCGCCCACGCAAATACACCATCGCGACGGTTGTTAGTACTTTTTTTCATTTTTTGCTGAGCGTATAGGGTTTGCCGAGTGCATTTCCATTAGGCACTTAGCAAACCTCTTTCGCCAAGTGTAATTTTTGACAAGTGTTTTTTTAAAAACACTCGGCAAACTCATCTTCGCTGATTGTCCGAAATAATACAAAAACGAATTTAGGTTTTCCTATAGGGCATGCTTGCATGGTGGCCTCTCTGTTTGACCTTCTAGCTAGCTTGTTTACGTCTGCCATACACATATATAACTGACGCAATGTGTGGAATTGGTATGCTTTTGGGCGCATTTCCTGTCATAAATACTGGTGGTTTTATTTTAGGAATTTTTGTAAACATGCCATTACAATTTTCTGTAATTTAAAAAATGCCACTGTCAGTGACTGTGGTAGGTCCCATCTATCAGTGACACGTCGATGACATATTTCAAAACCGTGAAAATTATAATGGCATAGAAAAATTTAGCCCTTTATTTTATGCACAAATGGACGGAGCAGCGGCAATGGAGCAGCAACTCTCTAGGGCAGATTTTTTTTTAAAAAAAAAATAATATTCTTTTTAAAAAAATTCAAATTTTTTATCAGTTTAAAAAAATTATAAAAGTAGCATGTGGTCGGCACTTGAAGTGCCGACTGAAGCTGACGTGGCAGAATCTGATAGGAGCAGCATCCAGTCGGTACTTGAAGTGCCGATCGGAGCTGAGGCACCAATCGACACTTCAAGTACCGACTGCATGCTACTTTTGCAAATTTTTTAAACAGACATACAGATTTGAAATTTCTAAAAAAATATTATTTAAAAAAATCCTCTAGGGCAATGGTAATTCGGCCAATGGGCAAATCTGGTAGAAAATGGTTTGTTACCCAATAAGGCTTTCCCGCTTGGTGCCAATAGATCAAATATTAATACAGATACAGTAACATCTAGATTTAAATTTAAAGTTTCCGCTTCTAATTCTCAGGTCACCAATGCCGGGTACGAACCTTTTGGTCCAACCGGGAACCTGATGGCATCAAAATTTCAAATTTAAACCCGGCAAATCCTCCACAAACACCAGGCTGATCAAAGGACGAGAAATCAGGCCCAATACGGCCCACACAGCCGAGGTATTATGTGGTCCTCACAGAGTCCCGGCCCACGGACCGACCAGCCCATCGCACGACTGGTCTGACGTCATCTTACGTGGGTCCTGACGTATGCACACCGGCCTGGAGTTTTTTTTAAAAAAACAATATATTTTATGTGGGTCCTTATATGTTAAAGGGGATTTTATCGGTGTCCCGTCGGATATTTGATATCAATTTAAAAGATTAAATATTAATTAATTATAAAAATAATTGCAATTAGAGGTTAATTCGTGAGGCGAATTTATTAAGTTTAATAAATCCATGATTAACAAATGTTTACTGTAGCATCACATTATTAAATCATGTCATAATTAGGTTAATTAGATTCGTCTCGTAAATAATCCACTGATTAATACTTTAAAACAGTATCTAAACATTAGATATGACAGGACTAAAATTTAGCCTCTATATTCAAACACCCCTAAAATTTAGCTGGTAGGGCAAAAAGACGTTAAATTGTTGTTTGGTTTGATGTCTTGCCAAGTTGTTTTAGAAATTTCTAAGTTTGTTAGCTTCACAAAAATTTGAAATGCTACAAGTTGATACAGCTGAAGATGATGGTACGAAAACCAAACATGCCATTAATCTTAGGAACACACGAGCATTCTTTCTTTGGACTTTGGTCCGAATTCAGAGTTCAGGCGGCTTCAGCGTGAATGCAGCTAGAAAAAAAGTGCTACGATGGCCACCGGCGTCAGCCTTCAACACCGTTACATCTCTATTATCTTTATTATATTTGTTATTTTTGATTTATTTTTTATAACAATAACAAGTATTTCTATTTAAATTAACTTGCTATTTTGCTATTCATTCCAATGTACTTGTTAAATATGACTTCCTATTTGAATGTAGCTATATTTTGTTAAATTTATATACATGCAAAGAAAATAAAAATAATTAAACAAGCTCAACATTCAATGGAATAACAACTTTGGTTGGCTTGCTAGATGTAGTAAGTGTGAAGAGAAGAATAACAAACCCCCTAAAATAACAATTCAAGTAGCCAGTACAATAGAATGATTTTTTGAAGGGATAATAAGTGTGATAGCAAGTACAGTGAAGATGTTTTTACTAACTACTCATATGATTATTTTATTTAATAGTTCAAATGAATAAATTTAATAATATATATATTATTATATATTTAAAAAATCATTTAAAAAACTGATAAGCATGTCTAAATTTAGTTACTTCATCTATTCCAAAATCCAAATTATAGTAACCTTTAAACTTTAACACATATATTAAAAAATATATATATATATAACAAAATACCCTAAGTATAAACCAAACAAATCTCAGTGGGCTGAAGGGTAGATTAATATACATTATAATACTCTAATGATCACAGTACCACCAACTATTCCCAACCAAACACATGACACGGTCGCCGATCTATCAAACCGTAGTGGCACAGATTTTCTTGCCGGCTTTGAACTGTCAAATTCCTACTCTAGTGCAGTTCACCTTAGGGGGTGTTTGGTTCCACCTTGCTAAACTTTAGGGACTAAAGTTTAGTCCCTTTTAGTCCCTAAATTGCCAAACAAAGGGACTAAAGTGGGACTAAACTTTAGTGACTAAAGTTTAGCCTTTAGTCCCAAAGAACTTGCTAAAGGGGACTAAAAGTACTACTTACCTCTCATCCCTCAATCTCTTTTAGTACTTTAGTCCTTAGAACCAAACACCAAGGGACTAAAGTTTAGTCCTATAAAAAAGAGGAGACTAAAGTTTAGTTTAGTCCCTAAAGGAACCAAACAGGCCCTTAGTAGCCTTTGCTAGCCACCATTTGCTAACAAAAATTGTAATATTTATCTAAGTGAAGTTATCAAATTTTTTGTCACACTTTGATAAATTTAAAAAAATCTTGTCATATTTTTTAAGTCATTGATACGTAGAACCAAAAAGAATCTTACCATAAACTTTAAAGAGAATCTTACCATAATTTATAGTAGCAACCAAAAAGCTACCACTGTAGTCAAACTTATCTAACCTTAAGTGTTGCAAAGTGTGGCTGAAAACCAAATGACCTCTATATATAAAGCCGCGTTTGGATTGTTAATTGCTTATATTTAGGCCCTATTTGGACTAAACTTTTTAGACTAAATTTTGGCTCTTCGGATATCTTGCTAAACTTTCAGCACATAGGTGTGTGAAAGACTTGTTTACCTTTTTTTTCTCTTCTTTTCTTTTTTAAGCATTTGAGGGTAAATAGGTCAATTAAAATTAATTATTAATTATGACTCAAAATTATAGATGCATGAGAGCCAAAGCAAGCTAGATCATCGTATATGTATATATGGATTAAATTTTTCTATATAATTACAATTTTTACAGTTTTGAAATATGTCATTGGTATGTTAGTGACAGATAAAACCTACTACAGTCTGATATTTTTTCAAAATAAAGAAAATTGTAATCATATTTTTACAATTTCCCCTAAATATATATGTAGCTCATTTCCACACTAATTTTTGGGCGCTTGTGTTCAAATTCCTCTCCAAATTCAGCTCCCTTCCCTCTCGCACTCCATCGAGGGCTCGAGGCAGATCGATCAGACAGGAGAGGAAAGTTCTTTGTTCAGGGTGAGGTCATCGCTCGCCGGAGATGAGGTCCGGAGGGAGCAGCAGCGAGGCGGCGGCGGCGGCGTCGGGCGGGACGACGGGGGAGGAGAAGGCGGTGGCGCCTCCGTTCAGGCTCGCCGAGGTGGCGCTCCGGTTGTGCGTGGTGCCTCTCGCCGTCGCCTCGCTGTGGGAGATGGCCACCAACAAGCAGGTGGACGAGACCTACGGGGAGGTCGCCTTCTCTGACATCTCCGGCTTCAGGTAAGCATACGCTCAAGCTTAATTGATCGATTTGTTCTTCTGATTAGTTGCTAATTACTGTTCATGACTTGTCAATTTGAGCATAAATATACTTTGACTATTGAAATTTTTAATCAAGATTAAAATAAACAAATATAACTAGAAGATATTAGCACAATATTATGTATTCAAATTTCTAAACCTAATTATAAACATAGTTTAATTAGTAAAAATTTACATCTTTAAAGTCAAAATGATAAGTATTCATTAATTAATAGAACTAGTATTATGATGCTGAAAATTTCTTTTTTTTCGCAGGTATTTGATTTGCATCAACGCAACCACGGCTGCTTACTCGGTGGCATCCATCCTGATGTCATCCTTTAAGTTCATCACTCGCTTTGATTGGCTCATTTTCCTCTTGGATCAGGTCTACACAAAACCTCGCTTTTCCCTCGTTCGATTCATCCATATAAAACTTTTAGCAAAGTGGGTACTTGCATACTCGAACCAGATTAATCAATAGGTTGGTCCGTTGGTAAACTCACCATATCATCTGTTTAAAGGAATCAAGATCAAATCATTTCACTTTGTACTTGGATTTTGCGGTGCCCTTGGCTGTTGTCTGATGAGCAATGGCAATATATCCATGAAAACTAAATCTTGGACTCGATCGCCTGAGCAGGCGTCGGCGTACCTGCTGCTGACCTCGGCGGCGGCGGCGGCGGAGATGCTGTACCTGGCGCGGAAGGGCGACCGGGAGGTGTCGTGGGGTGAGGTGTGCTCCTACTTCGGCAGCTTCTGCGACAGGGCCACCGTGTCCGTGGCGCTGCACGCCGCCGTGCTGCTCTGCTTTATGGCGCTCTCCCTCATCTCCGCCTTCAGAGCGTTCAGCAAGCTGGACGCCCCTCCTCCGTGCTCTGAAATTCCCAAGCAGATGGCAGATGAACAAGGGAAGTAGAACTCACTGTGCCTGCAGACAAGCATGCAACTGGCTCTGAACCCTCTGAATTCTGAACTGCAACTACATACATAATTGCTGCTGTGTGTTGGTGCTGAGCTGATCAAGTGTTTGAAGTCATGCTTGTGTAGTTATGTAGAGACATCTACTGTGTGCCCTCTAAAAGGGAAAAGATACACTTGTGTTTGTAGATGCAACATGTACTATAACACTACAAGAGTACAAGTGCTCAAAACACCATGAACTAGAATCACATTTTTATTTAGATGTATTTACACCTACTTTTCTTGTTGGAGGCTGATCTTCAGACTAGATGATATCGGTTGTGAAGTGTGGAAGCTGACTTTACTCCTTCAGAAAATCAGTTGATTTTGTTTGGAGGTGTTACAGGGATTGAATAGTCACTAGTCAGTTCGAGACTGTACATGTACATCTAACATCTCGATTCTGATCATGTGGACACTGGAGACTGGACAAGCAAGGAGTAACATGCATTGTCCAGTGCAGATGGCATCCAATGATGCTAGCTAGAAACCATGATCCACACTTGTCTGCTTGATCTCACAAAGCGAAACGGACAATGCAAGAACATCCTGACAAAAATCTGACTAACCCCAACGATTGATTGACAGCCAGCATGCTTGGTAGTTAGTACTTGTCACCCGGAAAAAACGGTATACACGATCGATCCATGCATCCAGGTTAATTCAATCACTGAGTTACACTGATCGATGAACTCCAGAAACCAAACAAAACCACAGTGAAATTTCAATCACAATCTGATCTGACCATAAATCTTAAAGTACATTTCTAGCTTGTTCAACTAACTAACACGAGAGAATGAAGCAGATTCTGAACTCTGAAGCGAAAGGCAGGGGTGACACTTGTTTCTGAACATGCATTGGTACAGGGACGTCGTCACCACTTGTAGCGGCGGAAGATGGCCTCGGCCTGGGCGTTCTTGTAGGCGCTGCAGCCGACGAGGTAGAGGAAGACGAGCGCGACGGTGGCGACGACGAGCGCGATGTTGGCGCGGTGCCACTGGTCCCGTAGCGCCGCGATGAGGCCGGCGCGGCACGACTCGCACTCGTAGCACAGCTGCGACGGGTCGTTGCCCCACAGCCCGCAGTCCGGGTCCGCCGCCTGGCGCGCCGCCGCGTCCGCCGGGCTCGCCCACACCGTCGGGCTCACGTAGCTGTACCCGCACACCGCCGGCGGCTTGCAGCACCCAGACTGCACCCATGAACAGTACGAATCCAGGTTATTCCTCCCTTGATTTGTCCGATGAACAAATTAATCACATGTATAGCTGGGTTCACTTACACCACTTAGTTGGAGTTAACCATTTAATATTATGCTAAGAAAATATGCACGGCAGCAAATTCAGCATTTGATCAATGTTCTAGGATGCTCGCACCAACCAACGTCAATCAAAAATCTAAACTTTGGATGAAAGATGACAAAATATACCATTCAACAATGTAGCATCTACTACTATGTCCTAGCACAGGTAGATCCGAGACATTTTCCTAACTTTCTTTTTTGTTTTACCACATGAAGCATCAAGGATGGTGCCAGGCATGCAGATCCTTCCTGGACAGATGCATCAGACCGATGCCACTTAACCAGTCAGCAGTAGTAAATTGGGCGGACAAACTCTGCTCAGATGAGGACATAGAGATGATTAATCTTAAAATTCAACTCTAAACCCCAGATACTGGCTATAGAAATCAGTAATGAACTCTACAATCAACAGGACAAACTACACGCCCCCATGCACCGGCCCATGAACTCCTGTCTCCAATCCTGTCCCTAATAAGAAATTCTTATGTACACATATCTGAATTCTCTCTTTCTCTCTGTCAAAAGAAAAGTGAAAAGAACTTTTGTATATATGATCTTGCAGGTAAGAAAAGCATATATAGAGAAATTTATGTTAAGCAAAGCATATCCGATCGACCAAGAAATCACCCACTACGCAATTATATTCCCTGTCCATGTCATTGCTGATTTGTTCATGAAAAGATTAATTACATGGACCTACAAATGGAATCACCTTTAGATCACTTGGCCTTTGCACACTGTCAAAAGAGGGATGGCCCACTGCGCAGTGACAGCAAAACTATGCTGATAATTCAGTCCTGCCTTTTTTATGTATCCTACTGAAAGTTATCTGATTCCTCTCCTCTTCTAATAGCATCACTTATCTCTAGAGGCTCAGAGCAGCTGATCCTTGTAAAAAAAAATACAAAGTCCTACTCTTTTTTTCAGCTAGAAGTCATATATGCTAATGTGATCAAGTTGAAAAATGAATGGTTAGTATAACCAATAATGCTTATGTTTCCTAACCAAAATGTAAGTCGTTTTAAATACATTAAGGGCTGGTTTGGGAGTCCTAAATCCCAGCCCATTCCCTGGGGATGGGCCGGGATTTTAGGCTAAAATCCCGGCCCATCCCCAGGGAATGGGCTGAGATTTTGGGCTCCCAAACCAGCCCTAAGTAGGTATAAGTATTGGAACGGGTTTATGCAGTAACAAAAACAAGGAGTATGTAATCTTGAAAAAAGATTCCAAGCTTCATTATGTTTAACTAAGATTGTGGTGGTAAGAGTAGGTATATAGAAAGAGCAACAAGCTTAATTAGGAGATGAGATGAGATGAGATGATTAATTAGGTTTTTAACGAGATACCTGGAGCGGAGTGAGGTGAGACTGGTAGAACTGGTCGGCGGTGAGGAAGCTGGCCTGGCGAGCGAGCTTCTTGCAGGTGTCGGAGACGACGAGGCAGGCCTTGATGCGCTCCCAGCGGCCGGGGTCGTCGGAGACGTAGCCCCGTAGCCACATGGAGAAGCCGTCGAGGTGGTACTCGTCGTAGGCGCGGCCGAGCACCGGGTAGGCGCCGGAGCCACGGGTGACGGCGAAGGCGAAGACGAGGAGCGCGATGAGGAGGGCGATGAGCGCCGCCATGGCGAAGAGGTAGAAGGCGAGGAGGCGGCGGCGGTTCCAGTACGCGCCGACGAAGCCGGCGAGCGCGGCGAGGAGGATGAGCCCGCCCAGGATGGCGACCGGCCAGCGCGCAAGGCGCGCGCACTCCTCCCCCTGCGCCGACGCGAACCAGACCCCCGACGCGATCACCGGCACCGCGCAGATCAGCGCCATCAGCGTCACGCACGCCGTGATGTTGTTGCTCACCGCCATGGCCGACGCTCGACTGCTCGAGCTCCCACCCTAGCTGGCTAGCTGGTTCTCTCTCTGTCTCTCTCGGTGCGCGTGTTTGTGTGAGTTAGCTTCGGCGTGGCGCGGAACTTTGGTGGTGTCATCGCTTGGCATAAAAGGCGAAGCTGAGCTTATATTTTTGGGAAAAGTTGGCGGTAGAATCGTGCTCGTTAATTTCGTTCAGGTGATTATTCCGATTTAGCTTTTAAAATAAAATGTTTTAGTTCCGGATAATACGAGTATACCGTTTTAGAGTCTAATAAACATATTTAAAATATATATTAATATAATTAAATATAATATATTTTAATACATTGATATCTTAAATATATTGTATAAGTTAAATATCAATATAATATATAGCTTAATATAAATAATATGTAATATATATTAAAAAATTAAATGTAATTAAATGAGATTGACTGATATTAAAGCCAAAATGATACACCACTTAAAACGTATCAGTTTAAGTGACGAAATAGTACATACCAACCATTTTGGTTGATACTGGAATGGAATTGATAAGCTTAAGTAGTATTCCCAAAAATAAACTGAATACATAACCAATCGGAACAAATCCAGTCTTGAAATATTTTCAGTTTTCCTATCAATATCCGGTTTTAATTGTAATTTGTAAGTAAATTTGGATTTTCTGTTCGAACACTGGCAGTGGCAGGTGGAGCCATTGCCGACGTAGCCCGTGGGAATGGGATTCGATAGTGGCGATCTCGCATGGCAACAGCAGCTAGAGCTAGCTGAAGCAGACAACGAAGACAAGTGTACCAGTAGTAGTGGCTCCATTTGCGACATTAATCTGACTGAGCTGTGCCCTTTCTTTTTTCTACAAGGTTATCATCTGAAAACGAATGGAAGATGCAAACTGATGCATCATCGTTGTATTCACCAGTACACTCCACTACTCCGATAATACTCTTCAACTGTATGTGTTCCACGCACGCACTTTTGACAATTCGATTTTCTGATACTGCAAACATGCCTATGACAAACATGTTCTATGCTATATATGCTTGGTTGATTGGTTGACAAGTTTTTTCATGCTTTCTTATTCAGAAGACTCGTCAGTCTTAGGGTCATTTATTTGCCATAATTTGGAAACTGCTTAGTACAATTCCAACGCCGAGTTTCCTGCTGAATTTAAGATTTGTATATTACAATAAAATAATTCAAAATTTATTTTTAGTATAAAAAACAGAAACTAAATCACTCAACAAAATATCCTTAATATATATACATATTAATATCAAGGATTTTTAGAGATAGATTGAATTAACTATTTTTTTATGTCTGAAACTATATCAAAAGAGCTGCACTTTACAAAGTTTTTATTGGCAAATTGGGCCGTAACGGGATTGACACGCAGGTAAAGCCCATAAAAATTTGGGTTTTGGGCCTGAAACGATATAGCCATTTACGTACGGACATAGTTGGGCCGTAACGGGATTGCCACGGCGCGGGCACGCCCTCCGGTCCGGCGGCCGGCCAGTTGAGCGTCGCGTGCGCCGGGGCTGGAGCGACGAGCGGGATCCCGCGACGAGCTCCTCGCCTAGCTTCCCTCCCCCTTCTCCCCTACCCTAGATCCACAACAGGCGACCGGCGGGCCGGCCGGACCGCGCCGTCTGTTTGCCCCGCCGGAAGACTGGCATGGCGTCCGGCCGGGGCGGGATCCCTGGGCCGTCGCGCCCCTGTCGCCTTCCCCTCCTGTTCCTCCCGGCGCTTCTGCCGCTGCTCGTGCTCCTCGCCTTCTCCTTCTCCCCCTCTTCGGCGGTGGCCGCGGCAGCGTCGCCCGGCGCGATGCATAACAACAACTGGGCCGTGCTCGTCTGCACCTCCCGCTTCTGGTGAGGCCTCACATCCGCTCCGTTGTTTAATTCACTGGTTGGGAGATCCAGTTGTAGTGGGCTGGAAGCATGCTGTCTGGGTTGGCACTGTCACGGGAAGCGATGGGAGGCGCTAGGGCGCTAGGGTTTTGTTTCAACTTCCCGATGCTGATTACTTCGTGCATTTGATGCAAAAAGGTTTACAATTGGAGTGGATCATAGTCAGCCTGCAACTGGTTTCTGCGTATCTGCTTGCTTTCTGGTGAACCAGTGTCGGCGTATGCTGTACTGGTAGTGTTTTTGGTTGATTCCTAATGTGCGCGGAGGAATAGATCACAAACTCACAACTAGTGTCTTTGTCTAGCTAGCGTTTCAGTCTGAATGTATATTCACGTAGAAACTTGTATTTTGTGTTGTGTTAACGAAAGCGTCATTTCAAATAGTTGCTGCTCAATATGCACATTTGGTTCCTACTAAATACTAATAGCATCTGAGGTGATCAGTGCTTTCAAATTATTTACGGTGGTACATAGCGGGTTCTTGAGCTTTGCCTTTATTCACATCGTGCTGATTTATTGTTTTAATGCTTTCCAGGTTTAATTATCGACATATGGCCAACACTCTGTCTTTGTACAGGTAGATTGTTGAATCATGTTCATGCAGGTGTTAAATTATGTTCATGCAGCTGCTAATCACTATACTGTATAGAATTATTCCTTATTAACAGCACATGGTTTGTTTTCTCCAGAACAGTTAAGAGATTAGGAATACCTGATGAGCGGATAATACTTATGCTGGCGGATGATATGGCCTGTAATCCTAGGAACAATTATCCTGCCCAAGTGTTCAATAACGAGAACCACCAACTTAATCTCTATGGCGACAATGTTGAGGTGAGTCCCTTTACTCCGAAAATATGACTGCTTGACTGCTGAATCCTAACATCACAGTACTTAAGAATAGTTTATACATTGTAAAATGGTCTCTTTTGATGTATCTAATGAATGCAATTGCTGGCAATACTTTAGAATGTTCATTCATGAGTATCTGGACATTTCCTAAATCATAACCTTATCTTTATGATAAAAAATAATCCGATTCAATACTCTGATTTTACCTTTTGTCTACCTGATGCCAGGTTGATTACCGAGGTTATGAGGTCACAGTTGAAAATTTTTTGAGAGTTTTGACCGGCAGACATGAAAGTGCTGTACCAAGATCAAAGCGTCTTTTGAGTGATGAAGGAAGCCATATTCTTTTGTACATGACTGGACATGGCGGGGATGAGTTTTTGAAGTTCCAAGATAATGAAGAACTTCAAAGCCATGATTTAGCAGATGCAGTAAAGCAAATGAAGGAGAAGCATAGGTAGGGTTTCATCCATGTTGAGCTTTCATTATGTTTTTCCCTTAACTATTGTACACGAAATCAAAGTTTTTTTGTTGTTGTATTTGTTCTTGCCTTGCCCCCTCTTCATTATATTGATATGGTTTTCAAACTGCCCTTTTCTTTTCAGATTTAAAGAGTTACTGATAATGGTAGATACCTGCCAAGCTGCCACTCTCTTTTCACAGGTTTGTTTCAGTTTTGGTTGCTATCCACTGTATCATTTCTTTACATACAAGAGAAGTGCTTTTATTCGTACAATGAGATGATACTTCTTTTCATTATGAGTCTGTTTACTTAAATTCTTAAATTTTTACTCAGTGAAAATTGCATAATAATATAATATAAAATTTGCATTGTCTGCTTATGTAAAATTCACAGGAACACAGGCACGCCTTACAGAACTGAAAACATAAACCTTCTAACAAGGATCTGTAGATAATAGTCCAGTTTTTTTCAAGCAGATAATGTCTAAATCATGACATAGACTTGATGGTTTAATCAAAGTATCAAACTAATGATCTCTATATGCCTTTCATTTTTCTGTATCTGAATTATATCTGCAGCTGTGCCTGACATATTTAATATCTGCAGCTTCATTCACCTGGTGTTTTGGCGATTGGTAGCAGCATGAAGGGTGAAAACTCTTACTCTCATCATCTTGATTCTGACGTGAGAACATGCCTTCAATTTACAATTGTCTCAGATATTGTTTGCAAATTTGTTTTGCCTATCACTGGCCATAAGCTGGTCAATCTGATCTATCTATTGTAACAGATTGGTGTTTCTGTTGTGGATAGATTTACCTTCTATACACTTGCCTTCTTTGAGAAACTCAACATGTATAGCAACGCTTCATTGAACAGGTAAAATGGACTTACTACACTTTCTCTTATGTTACGCATAATGGTCGTAAGTTATTTAATTCCCACATGTCTAAATATATTCCTTACAATGTTCTTATATTTTTTTATGATTTTATTTGCTCTTTCTTTTATTCTTTATAGAACTTTCTTGTATGCATGCAATTGGTATCGCTGGGATGTGGATCGACTCTAAATAGTCTGATTCATTATATCTATATTACACAAGATATATTTAGTATCTACCTGACTCAAAATGCAATTTGCTGTAATGTGATTTAACTCTGAATGACTTGAGTCATTGGTTCTTTATTACGGAAGATATATTTAGTATATACCTGATGCAAGATGCAATTTACTGATATATTTATGGTTCCATTTGACAGTTAACTTTGTAGTTTGTAGTATGACGACGACTGATGATTTTAGTAGAGGCGCTGAATAATCTGGTTCTTTTGTATCAATGTTTTCTTTGCCACCATGTAAAATAATTGAAATTCACTGCTGGCAACTGGCCATCAGATTTCAGTTGATGTGTTTTTTTCTATGTGTGCTTTTCTAGGAACATTTAAGAGGCGATCTTATGATGCGAGACTGGTGTCTAATTTATTGAAATAAGCAGGAAATAACAGAAATGAACACTAGGAGGAAAAATATATAATTATATATGGTTATGACTATTAATAAGATCTGAAAGAATCCTTAACAAAGTGGCAAACTGATTATTGTTACTGATGACTTGATCAACTGCTGTTTCAGTGGATTTTACTGATGCGAGTCAGTTGTGTTTTATATCATGTAACCGAACTGTCTGGAATGATGCTCAATTATATTTGGCCTTATATTTCTAACACCACTGTAGAAATGTGTCATATTTTGTAACTATTTTGTGTCAAATAATGTTCAACTATATTCAGTATTGACTGTATTGTTATTGTATTACTAAAACTCTAAAATCATGAAGCTTGGTAATCGTTCCGAGCACCACATAATGTTCATCTCATACATTGAAAATGGTATTTCTGTGATAGTGTTATAAGTATAACCTTTCCATTTTTGTGCTACAGTCTTTTCAACTCTTACAATCCTTCTATGCTGTTGTCGACTGCATATTACCGGATGGATCTTTATGAACGACCATTAAATGAGGTAATTGTAAGATAAATCTGTTTCTAATACAACATTTCATTCCTTACAAGTCTTTGATCCGTCTGTCTTTCATCAGGTCCCCGTGACAAATTTCTTTGGATCAGTCATGAAGATTATCCACACAGATTCGGGCTACTCAGGGTTCTTAGCTGCATACAATGATGGAATTCTCCTGTCCACGGAAGATAATATACTTAACCATGCTATGTTACAGAATGAGTCTAGCCAAAGAAGATCAAACATTGAAGAAACAGAAGTGAGTTTAGTAAACTTGAAATATTTTTGTTTTTAGAACGTAATGCTTAGCAAATTGCAACATGCAGGAAGCACAATTAAGGTCCCATGGATTAACAGAGGTTCTGCTTGAACAGCTGGATGGCAAGAATGCTGACACTATTGCCATGTATGGTCTGGGAACAATGGGTATACTATTAGCAATTTCAACTTGGTTATCAATGTAGGCACTGAAAATTATGAAATGTGCTGTTTACACATCATCTTCTAGATAAATGAATCGTCTTAACCCTTGGAGACTGGGATTAGGGAAGAAACTTTGGCAGTTAACTTTTTGTATATTTTCTCTTCAGTATTGCCTATGCAGCCAGGACATAATTTTGTATCAGTTTTATATGCCACACTCTACTTTTGTCAGCATACTCATTTTTGTCGTTCTTTTCCATCAAATACTTTTTATGTATTTGTGTTATTCTTACATAGCATATCTCATCAGTTGTATTATTTTTGCAACAAGCTGAGGAGAGTGAATCCAGTGACCAGTATTATATCTGGACCTCTGGTTTATCCCTATCTAGGTCTGACAAATGAATAATAGTTCCAAAAATCAAATTTTACAAAACATTGTAACCCACATATGCTCACAACTCACTGCACATCTGCACATATGCTTTATTTGGCATGATGTAGAGATATGTTCATATGTTTTATGTTCTTTGTGGAAGGTTTTATAGACCCTGTTACTGCAATAATAAAAATGTGTCATCTTTCTTGTGATGGTATTTAAATGCACCATGGATGTTGGATTTGATAATTATTAAATTCTGGGTATCCGTTCTGAGCTTCTGGCATCAACATTTCAAAAGTCATGTATAGCTGTTGTATGTCCAATCATATATATATATATATATATATATATATATATATATATATTAGACTCCCCATTTCATTCTGTTCCACAACCAAACAGACATCTACACATTAATATTCCTTTTTATTTTGCTTATTTTTCAAAGTAGGTCATTTGCATAACTTAGGAAACGCTAATTGGATTATGAATGAATATTTGGAAATTTCCTATGGTAAGATTCCGAAGTTATAATTGGTTTTAGCTGCATTCTCCTGCAAAAATGGGATCAAGAAAAGGGAAAGCTCTCAAATATCAACTGACAGGTTCTGCCCTTTATATCGATCTTGTTTCCATAAGTTCTCTGATCTTCCCTGTTTGTGGATCCCGGTGTATTGAAGTGGAACCATTATTATTGACCTTCTTGTCGCGGCAAAGTTTGGATGGTGCCTTGGTGGTTCATCATGCTTATTTGTGGTGAGTTTCATGTACCTGTCAGAGTGCTGATTTCATTTACCAGATCGGTTATCCTTGATATATTCAGAGTGATTGGAGTCCAGGATAACTCCTATGCTTATTGTACAATGTAGTGTGGAACTTTATATCTGCAATTTTGGATGTACTGATTGCCATGTTCTTGTGCATGTATGGCAATGCTTGATTTCAAGTCGGATGGCAAAATGGCTGACTTGCAGCAGCAAGGTGGCCATCGGTTAATTCTTGGCAGGTCATTGAGATCTCTTGGACATTTGACCAATTGTACGTATCGCGCTTAGTTGCAACTTGCAATGCAAACATGGCCTACATTTCAAATGTAATTCTTTTCAGGTGGTCAGCACGATCCTCCGTGCTGCTGAAATGCTGCTCATATTGCTACAAAATATTATCTGAATTTAATTTCCCTGATGTTCTGATTACATTCACAACTAATTTCATATCAAATTTGGTCAAATGCAAACAGGCTAGGCATATCAAAATTTATGTCAAACCTGTTGGAGACGTTAACCGTGGCTCAAATTTCGGTTAGCGGCAAGAAGGAACTACCAAGTATTTATTTATTTAATTTCTTACATAGGACGATCCTTGGTTCAGCCCTGTTGGAGAATCAACATATCAATTTTTCGGTTTTGGTGAAAGGGATACTTAGCTTATTTGTGAAATTTTAATAAAATTAATGTGCTTCAAACAACGTTGTATACTGACCATTGTACTAGTGCTGTTGAATTTCAGACCGAAGAAGCGATCTTGCTATGACTTTTCTGTGACATTGGCCGCCACATCATGCACCAGAAAATTTATGTCAATATATAACATATTGATATATGTTCATACGATCGAATCTATGTGGTTGAGACTTAAACTATTTGAGGCTTTACAGTACAACATATATCTATTAAGAGGTAAGACTTCTAATTAATTCTAATACTTGATTACGTGTGATTACATGGATTAATTATAAATTTAATTTATAGTAACCTTCTACATCCGATCATCTCTTCTCCTGTGACCCGCATTCTCTCTCTCGCGAATCACCGTATTATCACGGAGATAATTTTCAGGCGTGTGCAGCGATCCAGAATAGACGAGTTCACGTGCAACCAGTTCTGTTCTAGTGTACATGCAAGATTCAATATTATACAATTCTGCACGTATGCACGGTTTAAATGGAAGGAAATGGTATCTATCATCTCAGGTAATATGTCATATTCTTTAAATTTAAACTGTTAGATAAAAATAATCAACGATTCACAATTATTTACTTATAGCTTAAAGTTTTCCATGTAACACGGAAGAACGAGTACAATATGACAAGTAATCTTACAATGTCAATATTGATACGAAAAATGCAAGCTAAACAGTTCAAACAATCCTCTGCCGTGACCACCATATGCATGTTTGCTAATTAACTTGTGTTCACCATAGCTAAATCATTTGCTCGTTCAGATAGTATTTTGTAGCAACGTGAGCATCATTTCAGCCGCAGCACACTCTACCGCTGAAAGGATCTGAAAATAATTACATTTGAAATGTCAGCCTTGTTTGAGTAAACTTTTGTGTACCAACAAAAACAAAAACATGATTAATTTTATTAATTTATCAGATCAAATAAGCGTCAGGCGAACCATATCACACCTATTGTATATTAAATGCCTATTTGGAACACATATTATAATCACAAAAAAACACATGCATATATCAAGGAAGGAAGAGTTCTGAAAGTTAGATTATTACTTAATTTCCAGAAGTTTTAGAGTAATCAGGTTTTCATTTCTTTCATTAGATTAATATAATGTTGCAGAGTTTTGGGGCTATAACTTTTGATATACAACTCGAAATTAATTCAAACTTCTTTTGCTAGCTAGTCTTATACACACACATGTATCTATATTATATATATACATATATATGTATATAAGTACACACATATATATATATGTATGTATGTATGTATATACACACACCATTAATCATATCTCTGGTTCCCATCAATCCATCGATCACATCTGTTACCTCTAATTAAGAGATTGAATTAATCTCAAATCAATTGTTGTATTTAAATTAATTAATTAATAATAATAATTGATTAACCGGTAGTCTCTGGATTTAGATAATAGAGTTGCTAACGATCCGTAACAACACCTCCAATACAAATGCACCATATCGTTCCTTATAGTTAAATTTAGTATATTTATTTTAAAAACCACTCTCGACTCTCGGACAGATTCCTCCTGCCGTCGGGCATCGGTAGGGGATCGGTAGGGGGGAGGGCAAACTAAAATTTATAGACCTCTATAATTATATAATAATAATATAATACTCAAATTAATCAAATAGCCAAAGATAAAAAACTAGGAGCACCTGTTTGTATGTTTGTATAGAAGTAAGCCCTTATCCACTATACGCTAGGTGCTATTTTATGTTTAATTGAAGTATATATTTATATGTACGTACCACTCTCAGAAAAAAGGTTCTTATAGCATCTCCAAGGGACCTCCTAAATTGTTCCTAAATCACATACATGATCATCCTAAATTCTATCTCTTCCTAAAAATTAATCAATCTACAACATTTTCTCTATAATCTCGATCCCTATTTTTTAAATCCTACAAATATGGTCTATAATATGTAATAATTTTGTGTAAAACTATAATGCATTCAAATACGTGTATCATCCAACTTATAACAACACATACGAAGAAAAACAATGCATATGCAAGAAAAAATATGTACAAATAAAAATAGGGTTTTATCAAACTAATCCTATATTTGAGAGAGATGAATGGTGATTTAGGGAATAGATTAGGAAAATGACTTATTTAGAGAAATTTTTGGAGCTTCATTTTTTACAAAAAATACCTAAATTTAAATTTAAGTAACCATATAGGTAATCTTTGGAGGATCTCCAGCACCCGCCGTCTTCCACAGCCTGTTATCTCCCATCGCCCGGAAGAAGAAAGAAAAGGAGAGAAGGTAAAAGAAAGAAAAAAGTGAAATGAAAATAATAGGAATTTTTATTTTCTTTATGATTTGTAAGATGTTTTTGAGAATAATTATTTTATTTGGGTTAATTTGGAAATATATTTGTTAGAAATATAGTCATTGAAAATTTTACAATTATATAATAAAAAAACATGATTCAAAAATATAGAAACGGAGATAGAACGAGAAGAAAGAAAAGTAGAGGAAGAAAAAGAAAGCAGAGAAGAAAGAAAAAAATGGAAAGAAAGGAATAATATTTTATTTTTTTTACGATTTTTACGATGTTTTTGAGATCATTTTTTTATTTGGACTAATTTGAAAATATACTCGTTAGAAATACGGACGTTGAAATTTTTATCGTTATAAGTTTTATAGATAATAATAAAAACCATGATTCAAAAATTTAGGTAATGAGTTTTAGAAAAGCTACTAGTGACGTAAGTTGTATAGGGATAGAAGTTTTAGGGTCATCATCTGTACGAGATATATATGGAATAAGTTTTAGGAAAACTACTAGAGATGCTATAGGCCGGCATGGCATGCAATGCACAATTATTCCATACACATGAAAATTAAATACAGAGATTAGAGATAAAATAAATTGTTATAACTAATTTATATAATTATCAAAATACAAAAAATAAGAGATAAAATAAATTGTTATAACTAATTTATATAATTATCAAAATACAAAAAATAAGAGTGACTATTAATGATGCAACTTAAAATTTCACTCCTACAAATCATATTATACACACCGAACAAAATGATTAGAATTATATTGTTGGGATAATTAATTCCTGCCATACTAATATAATCATCAAAGATTGATTAAGGGTATGGACGACCTTCAAAGTTATAAGGCTCTGGTCTATACCGTCGAAGTTCCCCAAGTATTCCGACGGCCGAACCCGTGAAGCCTCCTGGAGGAGAGCCTTTGGCAATACCGTTTCAGAGGTCTCAAATCGCTTCTAAGTCCAAAGCCCAAAATCTTTTACTATATTATTACTCCTACTAATAGTACATTATATATTACGTGTATAGTCGTTTGTAAGTAGGAAGTAATAATGTATTAATCTCTTTAAATTATGCCTATAAATATTTCCTCTTTACTACCAAAGAACCATAAAATTCTAAATGTTACATCCATACACATACTTCCGGACGAAAGATGTTACTCCCTTAGCCTTGAACCGAACTCAGACACTTTATATGTTTTTAAGTCCTTCAAGGCTATTGAATATGTTGTGTAATAATTTAATTTATCACACTAACATATGTTATTCCAACTTACTTGGTCTAGGCGCCGGCGGGCTGCCGATGCCGCGCAGGATTCGACGAGACTGCGTTGATTTGCTTGGAGCAAAGAGATGGCTTTCACGCTTCTCCCTTCCGGTGCCGGCCACTAGCTCACCGGCGACGAGCGCACACGGCAGAAACGAAGGCGACAGCAAGAGGGATAGCACTAGGATAGCCTGCAGCTCGACGCGAAGCCGAGCAGATTCCATGGTGACCTCTGACTTCGCCGGCTTCGATCTCTTCACTACGGTAGAAGGCAGGACTGTGTGATGTGTATAAATAGAAGGCAGGTGGTAAGAAGTAGTACTCCGTAAGAACTAAGAACTAAGAAGAGCAGCTAGCTCACATTTGTCTGCGTTTGAAAATGGTCGATTTCACCCTGACTTTTATGCCAGCGCGCAGTGACTACTTAACAAGAACTTGAAATTGGTCATGATCGATACGACAATGATCATATGTATGGACCAGAATTATGCAAGATGTATAATTGGGACATGGAGAAGATGGATATTATGTAGAGTCGGAGATTTTTTTCCCTGGTCTCTGAAAATACACAAGGTAAGTACTTATAATGAATTTAGACGAAGGTGACACTCATAAAATATCAATAAGAGATGACTATACTAATATGATCGATGTTGAAAAATGTGGAAGCACCTTCTATCTGGGTAAAAGTAGTCGGAAATTTACTACCAAGTTTACCTAAAAGAAGGGGACCTTATGGTACTGATAATAAAAGCTAGCCCCCTGTCTGTCAAGGCTACTATTTTGTATATCAAATTTGGTCAGATTCAAAAAGGCTAGGAATATCAAAATTTATGTCAAACCTGTTGGAGACATTAACCGTGGCTCAAATTTCGGTTAGCTGCAAGAAGGAACTACCAAATATTTATTTATTTAATTTCTTACATAAGACGATCCTTGGTTCAGCTCTGTAAGCTTATATGATGAAAAATACCATAAAACTGATGGAGAATCAACATATCAATTTTTCGGTTTTGGTGAAAGGGATACTTATTTGTGAAATTTTAATAAAATTAATGTGCTTCAAACAACGTTGTATTTGGCCGGCCTGCTGTCTGCTTGGTATGATATTTTGATATATGAAAGCGCCAAAAATATTAGGTGGTATACTATAAAATCTAAATCATTGATGAAATATGATCAACCCCTCAGATTTGGTACTTCTCCACCCTCAAGGATGATAAAACTCTTCATGGAGCTAAGGCGTTTGAAACAGTTTCATCCTGTTCCACGATGGAGTTAAGAGCTCGACCTCTTTCAAATATGCCCTTAATTTCTTGCATAGCACTATTCTTGTTCATCCCTGCAAGCATATATATACGATGCAAAACACCATAAAACTGATGGACAATATAATCAAACTACATATCAATCTTTCGTTTTCGGTGAAACGGATACTTATTCGTGTTAAATTTTAATAAAATTCATGTGCTTCAAACAATGTTGTATACTAACCATTGTACTACTATACTGCTGTTGAATTTCAAACTGAAGAAGCTAGCGATCTTGCTACGACTTTCTGTGACTTTGGCCACAAGATCATGCACCAGAAGCTTTAGGTGGATATATAATAACAAGATAACATATTGAAGTAGATAAGCTGACGATGGAGTTATTGTTGCTGGATATAACATACTACATCTCGGCCTATCTACAGATAAATATATGTTAATACGCTGAATTTATGTGATGGAGACTTAAACTATTTGAGGCTTTACGGCTTTACGGTACAACATATATATCTTAATATCTTAATAGGTAATACTTCTAATTAATTCTAATAATTGATTATATGTGATTACATGGATTAATTATAAATTTAATTTATAGTAACCGGGCTACATCCGATCGTCTCTTCTCCTGAGATCCGCATTCTCTCTCTTGTGAATCTTCTACTTCTAAAAAGAGGACTTCACGGTGAATGTGAATTCTACAACTCCACCATCTTTTCTCTGAAACGTGGGGTCACAAATATGCTGTTGGCGCACCTTCATTCAAAATTTGTTTTTAGCAGTAGCAGCAAAAGAGAGCGCATGAGGGACACGTACGTGTTCGGCCACCACTGGCGTCCTGCACTCCCGCCCAGCCACCCTGCTCGACGCTAGTGCCGCCTCATCACCCCGTCCCCATCATCCCAAGCCTAGTGTCACCCCTGCCCCCCTCTCACCTTCCACCTGGCTCCACCTCGCGCTACTCGCCCCGCCCCCACGCCGCTTCACCTCTTTGTCTTCCTCCAATCTTCCACCTCCATAGGACGGCGGGAATCAGGCCACCGAAGTCGGAGGCGTGATGAGACCACGATGGTGGTTGTCCCTCGCCAACCAAACACCTACGGCTACGGGGTGGGAGTGGAAGCAAGGAGGGATGAGACGATCTCTCGACGGGAGGCCCTCAACAACCGTCCTGGCCGCTACAGCGATGACCACCCTAGCGACGACGGCCACAGCCGGCGGCCGAACCTCCGAATGTCCTCACCCCCACCCATTCCGATGCCGCTCACCACCCTCGCCCCACGTCCGGGCATTAGGCACATCTGACGTCTCTTATAAGCAGAGAGTCCTCTCCATCTCAAAAGACTGGCCTGAGGGGGATGACTACTCTCCCTTATAAGGAGCTCGTAGCCCCCGTCTATAGGCGATGTGGGACTAAAGGTGGCTGGTAATGCTCATGGCCTAGGATCCTAACACTCCATCCCCCTAGGAAGCTCCCTAGGTAGGCATGGCGGCCGCTAGCTCTGATATCAATTGTTAGCATTCCAGGCCTTTCAACTCACCACCCTCGCCCCACGTCCAGTGGTTAGGCGCATTCAACGCCCCTTACAAGTAGAGAGACATCTCTATCCTAAAAAACCGGTCTAAGAAAGGATAACTACTCTCCCTTATAAGGGGCTTCGTCACCCCAACGAGAGGAGGTGGCTGCAAGGTGAAGCCCCCCCCCCCCCCCCCCCCTCAGTCATTCCTCTTCCTCTCCTCCCTGTCTTGGAGTTTTGGTATCTGGGCACTATACATGGTAGTTGGTCGGCTCTTGTTATTGTTTCATGGTTCCTGTGTGATTTTTGGATTATGGTTACTTTGCTCACATGGTGTTGGACTCACCGTCATATTTATCAAGCAATCAGATCCTAGGATCTCCTTCCACTCCACTGATTCTCAAGCATGTGCATTTTCAATTATGTAGATTTTTCATTTTGTGAGGCATTTTTGGTTTGGAATACAATCCTCTCCAAATTATCAACATGTTTAGTTTGATTTGGTAAAATGCATGTATGTATGTATGTATGTATGTGAACAGAGAGTCAGTACATGATATAATTGCCATGTATTATATTGTGCCAATGAGGTGAATGATGTTACTGACGATGAATCCGCTTCTGATGCTGAAACAGAGGAAAATGCTGATGCCAATGGTGATACCGTTGATGCGCTGGAGTCCTCGAACCCTGATGAAGTTGCTCCTTTTACTTGGATAGTTGGATAGAGCAGCGGCCTCTTCCTTATACTTCGGTAAGTACACAAGTAGCAATTTCCACTGATTAGTAATCAAAATTGTATGACGGATATGATATGACAATGTAGGATGCCCTAGAGCCATACATTAGCAAGGAGACAGTGGAACAACACTGGAGAGTTCATCAGCACATTCACGTGGAGAGGCTCAACGACATGATCGGTGGCAGCGAGTGGGAGGGGATGTCACTGGGGCAGATGATGCTCTCCTCCTTAAATGAGGGCAGGGAGGCACCCCATCCCCCCTTCCATGCTGCACCGGTATTACTCTATGTCATATACTTTGTTGAATTGTCTGCCCACCAAATGACTAATTATTGGACATTCATTTAGCTTTGGAACCATGATTTCTTTTGGCGATCTATGCAACCTGGCAGTGGGGGAAAGCCCTCGGAAAGACTTCTAAAAATTATCAAAAGGGACTTTGGATCGTATGATGGCATGATTCAACAATTTATGGATGTTGTGCATTAACTCAATTTGGTTCTGGATGTGTTTGGCTTTCTTGTAAGTGATATACTGATGCAATGGTGCTTAACAACATACTTATTAGCTTCATTTGTATTAATTTCTGCTCATGTTGGTGTGATCAACTGAACTCTGCCGCACTCCTCAAGCGTCTTCACCACCTCTTTGGTGACCTCGCGCCATGACCGGCAGAAGGCGGCGCATGCTACTACCTGGCACCGTGCTGGCCATGTCTCCTCGCTGGCCTCCACCCTCTGAATCTGTGAAGGAGAGTTATGAGAATGATGTAAAGTATGCTTTTATAACTACGCACTGATTCTATCTTAACATCGATTCATTCCTCTCCTCACATTGAGCCCTTGGCTCTCGGTCAATCTACAGTACAAAGTAGTGCATGCTCAGCTGATGTAGGCACTGCTGCAAAGGGAAAGCGAACTTTTCCTATCCGGGTGCGCATGCATCTTTCTTGTATTTGATTCCTCTATGTGTCCTTGTTTAATGTCGCCTTGTTTTTACAATTGTGCAGCCTTTAGTTGCACCGAAGAAACAATGCAAAGAGACGGATTCTTCTAGAGGCAGATCACCACATGTTTCGGTTGTGGCAAATGAATTAGTGCTCTACATAACTCTTAGTTAAAATATGTAAAGTGTTTCTTCTTCTTTGTGTGTTTTCGTTTTTTTCCAAACTGCACTTTGTGCGCATGTACGCTTTGTGCTTTCTTGTGCCACATTGCGCGAAGGTATCTATATTTTCGAGAAATTTGATTATTTGCCACTCTCGAGAACGTGTTTCGCAAAATTGCCACTCTCAAAAATTGCTTCGCAAAATTTTCACTCTCAATATTAAATCTTTGATTTCGCTGCCATTTCCTCCTTTTAACCATTTCTGATAATCATTTTCTATTTCCTTACGTCAGAAATGACTTAATTGCCCCTGCTTAAATCGTTAAAAATATTGCGTGCGTCTGTGCACCCAATTTAGCACGATGTTGCCCTCCGCGCCGCCCCTAGCCCCGCCGAAGACGCCACTGCCACACCGCCAGGTTTCATGTCAGTGCCTTTGAGCCGCCGGCCTACGCGTGTCGTCGTCCTGCTCCGTGCTGCCAGTCTCCAAGCGACGTCGGCCTACTTCACGCGCTAGAGGGATGGTTACATGCCGTCAGCCTTCGAGTAGTTGGCCTCCGCGCCGTTGACCTGCTCCGCACGCCGGCCTCCGAGTTGCCAACCTGCGTGGCTGCGATGGGTCGCCGATGGCGGTGGGCGGCGGAGGGACGCGCAATGGAGGGGGCACGTGGCCCGTCTGGTTGAGCGCGCGCCCGACGGCGGTACGCGAGTAATTTTCCCAATTTAAAATGGGATGAATGGCAGATAAATTAAAGATCCAACGTGGAGAGTGGCAATTTTGCGAAGTAGTTCTTGAGAATGGTATTTTTGCGAAACCTATTCTTAAGAGTGGAAAATAACCAATTTTCTCTATATTTTCTTACTGGTCCTCTGTGTTGATGCAGAGAAAATATTGTGCTTTCCATGGGAGCCAGAAGATGCGTTGCTATTCATGATGTGAACGATCAGGTTTGCTAAATATTGTCAACTATCGTCTTTGTCTTTGGTTCGAGCCACTTATTTGATCAATTTGTTTGGTAGGGACAATGATATCACTTCCATAGGAGGTAGCAGCTCTTTCGCTATCCATGATGCTTTCACGGATATCACTTCGCTCAATGATGCATGCAGTCAGGTATTTTATATTTGCGTCATCTGTACTTCACTTTGTGGTGGTACTTTATATCAACTTTTTTTGTATTTGTTATATCAATGTGATGTTGTTTGTTCCATGAAATCCGCAGGACTGTTTTCGTGTTTGGCTTTGTATTTCTTATGTTGATTACATATCGATTTGCATCAGTGAAATATTCGAAATCAGTGTTTTTTGCGTATTCTTTTCGTTTCATAGAACTTACATATAAAGCTCAGATAGTTGATATTTCAGACTGTACTCTAAACATAGTTTTTTCTTACACTGCCTAATTGAAGTTAGTCTGTTAAATTTTTTAACTTTGGTTGCAGAATCCATAGAGATGCCCATTTAGCTACTCTAACTTCACAAAAGTCCATATTCTGCCATGTGCTACTGAACTGTTAATTTCCATCTCGGCTTTGAAGAAAATCACAGATCACTCGATGTAATATAATTGATTTTGCCCAGCGCTCAAGGTACATTAGTTAGCTGTCATTTATTTCCCCTAGGCAAAATATATATTTTTATATGGATCTTCATAGATGTAGTGCAGACCCTCATCTTATCAAGCTCACTAGCTTTCTTCTTCATCACATCCTTTGTTTCATTGATTTTTTTTTTGCATCATCAGCTTGTGCACCTTCTCTTCATGGCTCTCCATCACGCAACACAGTTTGCCTTGTTGTACTGTTACATTTCCCTTGTTTCCAAGAGAGATCACCCCATCAAAGGCAAATATAAGTTTAAATGTTGTTTTACAAACACCCTCATCATCAAGAGAGGGGGAGTATTCGGGTACATATACAAATGTTAACGAGAAAGAAAATAAATGCAGCACAGTACCATGTAAAATGGTCGGTTGACTCAAACATGAGAGGTACTCCCTCCGGTGTACTAATAGTTGTCGTTTTGTACAGGATCTCGCATACCAAGGAGATATTAAGTATGACTCATTACTCGTATAGCAAACTTTACCGTCTCAATTAGTTACCAGCCTGATTCTCAAGTGAAGCGGTGCGGGTTCGATTTCTGCCAGCCACTCACGCGGGTTTTTTTGCTTCGGGTTTCATTCTCATGGTATGAATGCTTCATTGGGAGTGTAAAACGACTACTAATTCTCCACTCTAGCAACAAAGCCAGAACGACAACTATTAGTACACCGGAGGGAGTACATATTTGTACAGCTTGCAAGCATGTCTCCATAACGATACATATTATTAATGTAGTGCTTTTCTTCTCTCCTTTTTGTCTTCTAGGTGATATAAAATAACAAACTCATCTAGAACGAAACATTATTGCCTTCATTTATTCCATTTAACAAGCATTAATAACTTCATATGATATTTAATGTGCTGCTTCAATCCTTATGAGGGCATGTACAACCCCATTTAATAGGTGGTCTCTCTTGAGAGGTCTCTAGGGGGTTAAGTGAAAAAAATACAAGAGACGAGCTCTTCGTGAAGAGCCCGTCTCTACACGATTCTCCATACGCATTGTCTCTTAGCTGCATTTATGATTCATGGACTTAGGGTTGTACCATGCAGTTTCTTTGTTGTCTCTTGTACTTTAAAAAACCGTTCCGCCGTCTCATGGTTGTACATGCCCTGAGAGACATGTCGACAAACTGTCTTGAAACAAGGGCTGCATTTTAAAAGCACAAAAAAGAAGCAACATTCAGCCTAATAACTATACTTTCTAGAAAAATGAATCGACGGATTGGTGCGTGAGAGACACAATGGCTCACTACATGAGATTTTATAGATTATAGAAGTTAAGAATCTACTGAGCTAACAATGCAATGACATCAAGTTTAGTATTTGGGTTTCACGAATTTGCATAAGCTAGCTACTACACTCTGATAGGCACAGGTTAACTCTTAGAAGCTTGTCAATAAGAACAAATTTGTTTGCATGCATTTTAGAACATCATCTGTCTAAGAACAGAGGGAGTATGGAAGTTTCTTTTCTGGATTTTGTGTTAGTGTGAGTTAATTCCTGCTTAAATGGTTTCTTGAGCTCTTGTTCTCATTGTCTTCAACATATCCATTGATTATTTAATTCTTTTTAAAGTTGCATCATACAAATTGGATTACTGTTGTTCTCTTAAGACATTATTAACTGAGTCAGGTTGTAAAGTTTTGAAAGATTTAACATTCAAGATGAGTCAGGTGGTGTCCATTGTGTAATCACAAAAAAGTTTCACAACTAGCATCATAGAGCATCATAGAGAATACATTGGAAATTCGCTTCTAGTGGGGAGGCAAAGATACCACAACTATTCCTGACCAGAGTGTATATGGTCCATTGATCTCACCTATATTTGTGACTCAATGTAAGTTCTCTGAGCACTCTAACTAACCTATTCTCTTGCCAATCTTTTGCATGCTGTTTTCTTAGCTTTCTCTTAGACATGGATATTTCACAATCATATCTACTCATGGTTGGAAGTTAGCTAACCGTAGTTATACAGTCAGCAGGAACCATCATGCAGTTTCTACTGTAGCAATGATACCGTAATAGTAGCAGGATGTTTGGTTGTGGCACTTGCACTAATTCTCTGCTATGTCAAATTCTTCCAAAGAAAGGAGCTAATAGAAAATGGTGAGCTATTTGTATTATTCTACTTTTCAATCTCCCTACATACATGTAGGGTGCGTTTGGTTCTGTTGTGAGCTGTGAAAAAGCTGTTGTGAGCTGTCTGTTGTGAAAAAACTGCTGTGAGCTGCCTGCTGTGAAAAAGCTAAAAGTCGTTTGGTTGATGTTGCAGTGAGAAAACTGTTGTGAGCTGACTGTTTTTATAACTTACATAATTTCCATCATTATAATATTTTATACATATATATAAATAGGAAACACTCAACATTGATGCAACTAAATAACTAAAAAATATATTAGATAAATAAAAAAGTTCATAGTTCATCTTATAAAGTAACCGATAACCACATATTATTTCATGAAATTGTACAATGTAATACAAACCATAATAATGTTAGATCAATTAAGACACCTTGATTTCATACTATTTAATCTGTACTAAAAATCAGAAAAGTAGAAAAGCAAAAGCAGAAAAACAGGGTCCAGGCTGCTTCCAAATTTGTACTAGAAAAAAGCTGTTTTTTCACAGCAGAAGCAGTTTTGATAAACCCTTTTGATTCAGCTTCTGCTTTTTCACAGTAGAAGCAGATTTCAAAAGCAAAATCAAACACACCCGTAGTGTATGTCATTTTCTCTGTAACTGGTTAGCATGTTGCTCATCAATTTTTCATAGGCCTTAGCCATATCAAGCTCTAATGTGCAATATGCATTCCACTTCAAATACATTTGTCCAAAATTCAAATACTAGTATGTGAACTTATTATTAAAACAACTAACTCGACTGACAAATCATGTGAAGTACATATGTGTATGAGTGTGACAAACCATGTGAAGTAAGTATGTTTGGGTCTTTTTTTAAGTTGTGCCTATTATTAGGTGAGGCTCGTACCTGTTGTAAAATTCTTATTCTGCTTTAAATATGTCAAATTAAATTCTCATATTGATAGTTCATGGGGATGTGGACTAATTTCTAATGTTTTTCGGCTTCTGAACTACATGATAAAACCTGAGAATTAGATGACAATAGACAAGTAGTTGGTGTTTTAATATTTTCATGCATACACCATCTTCATGCTCCAGATGATTGATACCCTATGGATTTGCTTGAGACTAGATTGATACCCATTTGTGCACACTTTTCAGTGAACCGGAACAAATAGAATGCTCTAACGTCTAATGTTTTATTTGGTCTTACATGATTATTTTTTCCGAATAAATCACCACAGGCATACTATTATTATTTTTTTGCATGAAGACGGATGTCGAACAACAAAGCGTGCAGCCGCAACTACCATTACAGGTGGCGCGCCCCAGCATCTAGTATAATATATCATGTGTTTTGGCCACAATATATACATATTTCTAATAAAGTACTGTTCACCATAACTAAATCATTTGCTCTCGTTCATCAGAATGTTGTTGCCTGGCTGGCCATTAATTTGCATGTGCAGAAAATCAGGGAGATTGAATTCAGACAATATTTTGTAGCAATGTGAGCATCATTTCAGCCGCAGCACGGAGGTTCGAGGCGGGGGTTTGGATCTGAAAATAATTACATTAGAAATGTCAGCCTTGTTTGTCAGTAAACTTTTGTGTACCAACAAAAACATGATTAATTTTATTAATTTATCAGATCAAATAAGCGTCAGGCGAACCGTATCACAGACCTATATATTATATATTAAATGCCTATTTGGAACACATATTATAATCACAAAAAACACATGCATATATCAAGGAAGGAAGAGTTCTGAAAGTTAGATTATTACTTAATTTCCAGAAGTTTTAGAGTAATCAGGTTTTCATTTCTTTAAGTTTGGGGGCTATAACTGTTGATATACAACTCGAAATTAGTTCAAACTTGTTTTGCTAGCTAGTCTTATATATATATATATATAAAAGAAAGAGAATTAAGAATTCTCTATATGCCCATTTGGAAGGATACCATCCTTATAATTAACCATATCCACGACTCTTTTTGTCTGTAGCATGACCACTTGATAAAATGTGGAGGAAAGTAGAAAAAATGGCGGATCACTACCGGAAATGAGAAGTTTGTCGAGTGCCCTAAGCTTTGCCGAGTGTAATATCTTGGGCACTCGGCAAAGATTTGTTTGCCGAGTGTTTTTTAAAAATACACTCGGCAAATATGTTACTAACGGACGTCACGACGGCGTGCGTGCGCGGCAAAAAATTTTTTTTTTTGAGGGTTTGCCGAGTGGTTTTTAAAAAGCACTCGGCAAAGAGAGTGCAACACTCGGCAAACAAAAAATTACCTCTCCCGCACAATTTTTCCGCCAAAATTTCAAAGTTGGCGCACTTTGTTCACATTTTTCATAAATTTCCTTTAAAATCTCACCCCTTCCCTCTTACCTACCTTCATTTTCTTTCCTCTTCCCTCCCACCGGCTCCCTCTCTCGCCGCCGGTGGCCGCCCCGTCGCCGTCGGTCGCCGCCCCGGCTGCCGCGCCACCGAGCCCCATCGCCATGCGCGCCCGTGCCCCGCTCCCCGCGCGCCACGCCCCGTCGCCGCCGGTCACCACCCCGCTCGCCCCGGCCATCGTGCTGCCCCGGCCGGCGTGCCGCCGCGCCACAGTGGCGCCGAGCTCCCACGACAACCGCCCCTGCTTGCCCTGCGCCGTGCCGCGTGCCCCGCGCCCCTGCCACGCCGCGCCGTGCCCCGTGCCCCGCACGTCGTGGCCTGCGTCGTGCCGCGTGCCCCGCGCCCCGTGCCACGCGCGCTGCGCCACGCCGCGCCGTGCCCCGCGCCCGCCTGGTGTTCGACAAAATGTGCGTTCGGGACGTCCCGTTCTGCACATTTTTTTTTATTTACTGTTTTCTTGTTTGTCGAGTGCTAAATTTTGGGCACTCGGTAAACCTTCCGTCAATGCTCCGTTATAATATTTTGTTTGCCGAGTGTCAAATTTGTCACTCGGTAAAGTGTTCGCCGAGTGCCCGATAAAAAACACTCGGCAAACAATTGATCGCCGATAGTGTTTTTACCGTGCGTCGTTCGCCGAGTGCAACACTCGGTGAAGCCTTTGCCAAGTGCAAACAAGGCTTCGTCGAGTGCTTTTGGCACTCGGCAAACAACATTTATCCCGTAGTGGATACTACCGGAAGAATTCCTATTTGGCGTGCTCTCTCTCTATATATTAACAACTGATTAACCAGTAGTCTCTGGATTTAGATAATAGAGTGCTAACGATCCGTAAGGTTTAAGGCCGGCATGACATGCGCAGTGCAGAATTATTCCGTACATATGGAAATTAAATACAGATTAGAGATAAAATAAATAATATTGTTATGACTAATATCTATAATTATCAAAATACAAAAAAATAAGGGTGACTATTAATGATGTAACTTAAAATTTCACTCTTGCTACAAATTATATTATGCACACCGAACAAAATGATTACAATTATATTGTTGGGGTCATTAATTCCCACCATACTCATATAATCATCAAAGATTGATCAAGGGCGTGAACAACCTTTCAAATTTCACTATATTTAGCCTTTTACTACATTACTCCTACTACTATTACATTGTATATTACATGTATAGTTGTTTGTAAATAGGAAGTAATAATGTATTACTCTCTCTAAATTGTGCCTACAAATATCGTCTCCTCTTTATTACCAAAGAGAGGACTACAAATTTCTAAATATCACAGCAACATACGTACTTCCGGACGAACGAAAGATGCTACTCTGTTCTGTTCTAAGGCTTGAACCGAACTCAAATACTTTATCAATTTTTAAGTCCTTCGGAGCTAAAATTTAATTTATGTAGAGCTATTGAATCTGTCGTGTAATAATTTAATTTATCACACTAACATATATTATTATTCCAACTTACTTGACGTAGGCGCCGGCGGGCTGACGTTGCCGCGCAGGATTCGACGAGACTGCGTTGATTTGCTTGACGCACAGAGATGCCTTTCACGCTTCTCCCTTCCGGTGCCGGCCACTAGCTCGCCGGCGGCGAGCGCACACGGCAGAAACGAAGGCGACAGCAAGAGGGACAGCACTAGGATAGCCTGCAGCTCGACGCGAAGCCGAGCAGATTCCATATGGTGACCTCTGACTTCGCCGGCTTCGATCTCTTCGCTACGGTAGAAAGCTAGCTCGATCAAACAGGCGTGTAATTGATCAATATATCCTGTAATACAAAGCAGGACTGTGTGAATTGTGATGTGTATAAATAGAAGGCAGATGGTAAGAAGTAGTACATACTCCGTAAGAACTAAGAACTAAGAAGAGCAGCGACCTCACATTTGTCTGCATTTGAAAACTATCGATTTCACCCTGACTTTTAAGCCAGTGATGACTACTTAACAGGAACTTGAAATTGGTCATGATCGATACGACAATGACCATATGTATGGACCAGAATTATGCAAGATGTAGTATAAATAGGACATGGAGAAGACGGATATTATGTAGAGTCGGAGATTTGTTTCCCTGGTCTTTGAAAGGTACACAAACACAAGGTAATTACGTATACTCAATTATACTTAGGCTGTTAGAATTAATCTTAGTATTTTATTTAGTGCAAGTTTAGTTAGTATTTAGTGGGGTGATTAGTGAGGTGATTAGTGGAGTGGTTAGTGGGGTGATTAGTGGTGTGATTGTGGTTGCATGTGCGTGGTGTGCATGTGCGTGGAGTGAGTGCGTGTGCGTGGCGTGCGTGGTGTGGAGTGCGTGCGTGTTGGCTGCTATTTAAAGTGAGTACAGTGTGTGTGTGCTGTGTGTGCGTTAGTGTGGAGTGCAGAGAAAAATAAAAGTGCTTGTTTGTGGTGCTACAAAAAAATTTTCTATTGTCTCGTTGGTGTTTCTTGTGTGCATGTGTGTTCATCGAGAGGAGAGGGTGAATTAGAGAGCGAGGAACTAATCGAGTGGATTAGCTCCAACAATTGGTATTAGAGCCAAGTGTGTGTTGCAGTGATGTCTCTTGATGGTTTTGTGTACACGCCCCCAGTCCATCGTAGCGACAGGAGTGGTGGCAATGGAGTCAACGGTGGCCATGAGTCGATCGTGCAACAAATGAAGGAAATGGGGGTGACTCTCCGTTACCCCGTGCTTGCGGAGAACAACTACGGGGTGTGGGCGGTGAAGATGAAAATTTTCATGCGTGCACAAGGTGTGTGGGCAGCAGTGGAGAGCAATGAAGCGGTCGACGACAAGAAGGACCAAATGACTCTCGCCGCCATCATCCAAGCGGTGCCGGAGGCTATGGTGCTAGCCATCGCCGAAAAGGAGACGACAAAGGAGGCTTGGAACACACTCAAGGAGATACACATTGGAGAAGAGCGAGTTCGGAACACGAACGTACAGACTCTCAAGAGGGAGCTTGAGAGGATGTACATGGAGGATGCAGAGACGATTGGTGAGTATGCTATGAAGCTAACCACAATTATTAACAAAATTCGTGCACTTGGTACCAAGGTGGAGGAGACCACCGTGGTGGAGAAGCTTTTGCATACCGTTCCCGACAAATTTCAGCACATCGTCAGCACTATCGAGCAATGGGGCGATGTGACAAAGATGACAGTGGCGGAGGTCATTGAACGCTTGAAGGCATATGAAGCATCCATGGCAGGGCGTCAACGTGACAAGGTGGGAGATCAACAGCTTCTTTATGCGCACAATGAGCCACGGCTCACACGTGCCGAGTGGGAGGCCATCGTTGCTGAAGAGAAGCGCAATGGCGAGGGCTCCGGCAGCAACGACGACAAGAAGAAGTACCGTGGAAAATTCGACAAGTCAAAAGTGTGTTGCTATAATTGTCAAGAGTTTGAGCATTTCGCTGATGAGTGTCCTGAGCCGAAGAAGGAAACGACTCTTCATGTCATAGCGGACACTGATGATGAATCGATGTTGCTGTGATAATCAATGAGAAGATGTTCAAATAAAGACAACAAGATTAGGGGGTGATTGTTAGAATTAATCTTGTTGTTAGTATTTTATTTAGTGCAAGTTTAGTTAGTGTTTAGTGGGGTGATTAGTGGAGTGGTTAGTGGAGTGATTAATTGTGTGATTGTGGTTGCATGTACGTGGAGTGAGTGCGTGTGCGTGGCGTGCGTGGAGTGCGTGAGTGTGCGTGGCGTTCGTGGCGTGCGTGCCGTGCGTGGTGTGGAGTGCGTGTGTGTTGGCTGCGATTTAAAGTGAGTGCAGTACATAGGCGCAAGTGCAGTGTGTGCGCTGTGTGTGTGATTAGTGCAGTGAGTGGTGAGTGCAAGTATTTGTGTTCAAGTGAATTAAGTGAAAAAAAGAGCACCAGTGTGTAGTGTTCTTGTGTGTTCCGGTTGTACTGAAAAATAAATTGTGTGTGTTTGAGTGCTAGTGATAGAGGTGGGCCAACATAGACGAGGGTTACACTCTTAAAATATCAATAAAAGAAAAAAGAATTAGTTCAATCTCTCATCATATTCTCAATTTCTGACCCAAATATTCTTTTCTCCGATCTAAATCTAGCTCATCGTGGGGGGCCAAAACCCACGGCAAAGTCATGAACTTAACGGATGGGTTTACCAAGACACCATTTCCTCGGTTTACAATAATCCAGTGACCATTGTCAGTATGATTCGCAGCTAACAGTAGAATCAATAAATTGTGCTTCACTAGCTGCATGCTTTTGCTAGATAATATCTTGGCGTGTTAAGTTCATATATAAATCATAAATTGTATTGCATTGCTCAATTCTACGTGATAAATATAAGATTAAAGTCATGTTTTTTTACGTCGATCAATTCAAAGCGCGTACATATCTATATATCTCGATCTATAATATTTTGTACTGGTTTGAGGAATTAATTCCAACGCGCCGTTGACTAGAAAGGATCCGGCAATCTATTTATCTATCTAGCTACTAGGATATATGGGTGTTGTGTGAGACAAAACTATATTTGTTTAATTTAGTATACTCTTTGTGTTATGTTGTAATAATGGCCTGATGGAAATTAAAAATGAGATCGACTTGTCCTCCAAGGTTGTTAACTCGTTATGTTCTGACAATATAATGGTCATCACTGGATTAATATATATTGGACACCGAAGAAACGGTCTTTTGTTGCGACTTTGTTTAAAACCTGTCCGTACGTTAAGTTCCTGCCTCAGTACGCTACGTGTGGAACTAAGCTACAGATCGTTTAATCTTCGTGAGTTTGCAAACTGATATGATCTAGCATGCACTATTACGCTAAAATCAATCTAAAACCCTATTTGGAACGCGGTTTTTTGTAGTTTTGGAAGCAATACTGCAGTATTGAGTAATACTACAATATTATATATTAAAAGATATTTGATAACTCCATCTGAAATCTATGTAAAGTAACTGTAATATTATAAATACTGTACTCAATCTACACTACTGAAAACTTTAATATGAAACACTTTTTTTTCAAAACTGTGATCTTATAAATTATGGTATTATTATGAACATAACATGTAATTTTTGAAATACTGTAATTCTTAAAAACTGTGTTATCCCTAACTAGTCTAACTGTATAACTTCAGCTCTCCGTATCAGGCCCATCAATTTTCTCTAATTTCTAAAGTCTACCAGGCCCAGCCCACACGGCCTAGAGGGTTCACGGCTGCACTCCTGCATTCCTCACTCCTATCGCCGAAGGACGCCGCCGACAACTCACCGGCGCGCGCAGCCCATCGCGTCGGCCGTCCACCAGGCCTCTGCCGCCCTCTCTTCCCACGCCCCTTTTTGGTTTCTGCCGCTGCCACCCGACGCTCGCCTCTTCGCCCATCTACCGATGCGTTGCCGCCCAACGCCTGTTGCCCCACCGGCCACCGCACGCCCGTAGGCCGCCGCCCTACGCCAGTGCGCCGCCTATTCTTCGAGCTCGGGCTGGCGGTTGCTCCCCAATTTTTTTTGCCCTAATTTGCTCGAGGCGGCATCCAATTTGGGTTTGTGAAAATTTCTTTGTTGGGTGATTCGGGAGAGACATCACTTATCTAATTTATGGATCAGGTATATATACTAGCATGCTACAACTTGAGTCAGACTTAATGTACATGGGAAGATCCTGGGCCATGAGATTGAAAACCGGTACGCATCAAAATTCAACCTTTTCATGAGATCAACATCTTCCTGTTCCAGTTACAAAAATAGTACATATGAGATGCTTGAAACACGTACTCTTGAGCATTTACAGTTAATAATGCATATAGAAGTGCCAATCTGCCAGCTTTGTGATCAGTAGTGTTATTTTGAAGTACAGAAGTTTTGTTTAGCATTTAGCAACCGGGCAGCCATCCAATTTCTGTTTGTGAAAGGAACATATACATCGACATAAGGGTCATATGAGCTGAGCCTCTCACCATCTTCTACAAGTGCCATGCTGTTTGCTCGAGACGGGCTTGAGGCTTCACCGATATGTGGACCAATGTGTAAATAACACGTGGGCCAGCACACGTCTTCCTCCTCACGCCCTCTCCTCCCTCGCGGGGAGACGGGACTCGCACCAAGACTCCCACCTCACCGTCTGATCCGATCGTGCCGGCGGCCGCAGTCTGTTCTCCAGGGCCGGTAACCCAGCTCACGTGTTGCCGCTGCTTCCCGCCGGTTCCCGAGTCAGTACGTGCGGATCTGACAGGAAGAGGCAGGCCGCAACTCCACGGCCTCGACGATGTCGGGGGTTCGCGACAGGACTGTGGACTTCAAGGAGTCCGTCCGCGTCGCTGCACTCAGCCATGGATACACGGAGGTGAGTTCGCCACCAAACTCAATGGTGCGATTCAGCGCCTCTTCCCTTCTGCCCTGGAAGCTTTCTCAGATATCGCCTGTTTTCTTGATTTTATTTTGCACATTTGCAGTCACAGTTAGCTGCGCTCATGTCTTCTTTCATCATCCGGAGGCCGTCGCCCAAATTACCATTCACAAATACTGCAATCAAGACGGTAGGAATCTGTCCTCGCTGCAATGATGTGATGATTTGGTGTAGTTTGCTATATAATTTATGGGTTGTTTTGGTGTAGCTTGAGAGTATCAGGGAACTGGAGAGATTTATTGTGAAGCATAGGAAGGACTATGTTGACTTGCATCGCACCACGGAGCAAGAACGGGACAACATTGAACATGAGGTGAATCGTTGTTAATTTGTTGATTTACTCTTTCCTTTCCTATGAGGTTGCATGTAATGCATCTAAATTACACTTGGATCATGCTAAACGTATTCTGCAACATGGTGGATGAGTTTATTGCAAAATTGATGTTAAGGTTTATTTGACATTGCATTGGAGTATATTTTCTTCTCTACTGTATTGACTATTGAGTTGACATGGTATATTCATACCGGTAACAGTGTATACATATTTTCTGTAATTTTCGGCTATATCTTAGGTTATGTTCTCAACTTTTTATCTATCGAATTACTGAAATTATATTAGGTTGGTGTTTTTGTAAAAGCATGCAAGGAACAGATAGATATCCTCAAGAACAGGATCCATGCAGAAAAGAGTGGAAGTTCAAAATCATGGCTTGGTACAAGAGATGAGAGTTCCCTGATGGATTTGATAGCTCACCAGCATGGTGTGGTATGCCTTTAATCCTTGCCATGGATATACTATTTCCAATTTACAATATAAGAATGCAGTAGCGCTCCGATGTTACTATTTTCATTGTGTATGCACAGAAGATTGTAGCTGTGTACAGGGTCCTTGACAATTTTTCCTGCTACCAGAAATATACAGAAGGCATCTATTGTTACCATTTTCTATCTATTTTGGTGAAGTTCTGCATATAGTTGCTACCTAATTTTCCACCTTAAAGAGGTTCCAGCCTTTCAGGCATTGTTAGTAGTCATTACTGAGTTTTCCCCCTTTTTTGAAACTAACTGATTCCTTGTAGATACTGCATCTTCTCACGATGAGCAAGATTTCATTTTACTAACACAAGTGTTTAACATACAGATAAATCTGACTATCATTACCTTTACTCCTTTCAAAGAACCTAGTGGTTACAGTGAAGCAAGTCTACACATCGCTAAAATTACCCAATTTTCCCTTCCAAAAATGAGGAAAAGCTAACCGCTACAGCAAAAAAAAAAATGAACAAAAACTAACTGCTAATGAGGAAAACAATGAACTACATCCTCCCAAAAAATTGTGAAAACTTACTGTAACTGCAATACCAAAAATTAGGAGAAACTAGCTGATACTTAAAAAATCACATACATGTCCTTCCAAAAATCATAAAAGATGATGGCATGACTTTAGAATGTTATTTGGTGTAAATATTGTTTGCCCTTTACAAAGCACAGGTGTTGTGATAGTTATTTTTTAAAGAGAACTGATAGGTCCAGAATTTATTTTCCTTATGAAGTTGGATGCTATTCATAACTGGTAGCAGGATATTTGTACCTTAGTTTATTGCTAGCATTGGACATTAGATAGAACAAAACAGTCTTGCTGCATAAATCTGTGGACTATCTGTCCTGTAAAAACAGGTGTATTTGATCATTATCAAATTGTAATTTTCTAGTTCAGAGCTGCATCATGCATAGTATAGGCAGCTACATGGCCATGTTGTTTTCTTACTGACAATTTATCTATATGCAAATTGTAGTGGCAGACTAGCAATGAAGCAATATTTTTTCTTTACTGTCCTACCCTTTTTGCAAATTATTCTGTGGATTTTCTTACGCTTGATTCCATATAAGCTGTGTGTTTTCCATATAAATTTGCCAGGTTTTGATCTTGAGTGAGCGTCTCCACTCAGTAACTGCACAGTTTGATCGTTTTCGGACCATCCGTTTTCAAGACGCTATTAATAGAGCAATGCCAAGAAAAAGGATTCAGAAGAAACAAGAAACCAAAGCTGTTGAACCATCCAAGTCAAACCTTGTATTAAAATCTGATGTTTCAAAGGTTAATCAAGAGGTTTCTACTGCACCCCTAAGAGTTCAAGAACAACTTTTGGACAATGAAACAAGGGCTCTTCAGGTAATATTTTGATGTGTACGAATTATGTTGGTGAAAGTCTTACTGGAGTATTTTCATGCATGTTTAATTATTTGCACCCTTTAATTCTTGTCCCAGGTGGAGTTGACAAATCTTCTTGATGCTGTCCAAGAAACAGAGACAAAGATGATAGAGATGTCAGCACTTAATCATCTTATGTCAACACATGTTTTACAACAAGCTCAACAGATCCAATATTTATATGACCAGGTAGATCTGTTTAAGCCAGTATCCGTTATTTGTGTGTACTAGATTATTTTATTTTGTGAAAATATACATAGATATTTTGACTTTTGACAAAAAACATAACACTGCTCTGCTGACCAACTTGTGTAAACATGATGTGTATATCATTTGTTATCATCCACTGAACCTTTACAGGATACATGGAACAAGTATTTCCCTTGCCAAACCATATTTCCCTTTTCTTTTTTTCCAAATAACTGGCTGGAGCTCTTCCTTGCATTTTTGGTTATAATATCATCTTCTGAATTTAGCTATAAGATCTTTAATCCACAACCTGTCAGGTACATGATGGCAAGGGATGATGCGCCTTTTTTAATATGCATGTTGTCATTTCTAATTTATTATAGCACAATGTATGCCTTTTTGTCAGGCTGTGGAAGCTACAAACAATGTGGAGCGTGGTAACAAGGAGCTATCCCAGGCGATCCAGCGCAACAGTAGCAGTAGAACCTTCCTCCTGCTTTTCTTCTTTGTTCTTACTTTCTCCGTTCTGTTTCTGGACTGGTACAGCAGCTGAAATTGGCACATGTAAACGCCGAGCTTCTTTTCATTGTGCAAGTGGATCAAGCTATCAATGCTTCCTTGTCCTTTTACGGCCGCTATTACAGTATTCTCTACCTGCAAATTCCCAGACAGTGACACTCTTTGCTGCAATGCCTTTTTCAGCAGGCAAAACATCACTGTTTGCACCAAGCACGCAGCTTCGAGCCTTCGACTTGGAACACACATACGAACTGTCTTCTCAGTTCTCATGGCCGCTGCCCCGCTGGGTATCTCACCGGGAGGCTTGGCTCACTCTTATTTACGAAAATGCTTCGTCTACGTTTAAGTGTAAAAAATCGGACGGAACATTTTTGGTCAAGTAACATTTTTCACTATAACACCGTTATATTCTTTCAACTATTAATTAAGTTCTTTTTATGGTCACATCTGTTGTGAGAGAAAAATCTGTTGCGAGAGAAAAGGTAGAACACAGTACAAGTGCATAAATGATTTCTTTATTGATCATTGAAGTGCATGATACAATGAATATTTATAGACATGAGCTAATGCGTTGCTTCGTATGTAGCGCTGTCGCAGAAGAGAAGCTAGGCGCCGTTTGGAAAGACGAGACACGCCTGCATGCCTTCCTGCATGCAATTGCATCTGTAGGCGGAGCTCGCACGACCCCAACGGGCAGAATGCACGAAATCTTCGCATACCCATTCTTTAACACATTTTTGAAAAAAGGTCTGTAGCGATTTTATAAATAAATCTATTAGATATGTGTAAGCTTGTGTAAAACAACTAATATTTGTACACCTGAGGGAGTAGTGTTTTAGTTTAGATATGATTTCTTCACGTTATAGTATATTTCCTCATTAAATTACTTGTCGCATTACATTTTTTTCCTACGTGACAACATAATAAATGCCTAAGAAACCATGCTAATGGAGGGTTGGAAGTTCCCTAAGAGCATGTACAGTGGTAGCTTTGGAGCTATTTTTAAGCTGGACATTTTGTAAAAAAAACTCTCATTTCACAGCAATAAATGATGAGAGAGATGCAAGCCGTCTCTTAATAAAGAGACAACAAAAACTTATGCTCTTATGCATATTTAAAGATATATGAGTCATGGTTATTTACAAACATTAAATATTTTATAGAAAATCAAATAGACAACTACCGTCTATATATTGTACTTGATGATTATTTAAATGTCTATGTTATAAATTTTAAGAATCTATAGAAAACAGCCGTGATTGCACGTGGCGCCTCGTACTCTGTGTTGACAGGCGCAGCGCACGGGACCTCAACGGGCAGAACGCTTTGAATCCTGTGCAACCAGACGCAACGCACAGGTGGAGATTAATTTCTCGACAACATCGATTTGCCGCGGTGGGGCAAAAAAAATGTGAATCGGTGTCGTCCGTTTCCCATTTTGCTCTGATATGGGGGAGGAAAACATTACCCATCAAAAAACTGTCTGCTTTTTTTTATATAAAATCAATGTTCGAGAATGCGACCGCTCATCCGCTTAATAATTCTTGCAGAAATATACATAGGGGAGAGTAGCACATTGCATACTAACAGAAGGCACAGGCCATATTAGGACAAGAGAAGAATGGAATCTGCATTTCACCTGCAAGTCTCGTCATGTTACATCTCTAAATGAGCATGCTTTAGGCACATGCACCGTCAAAGCATTAACCACCCTCTTTTTTACTAATTACTATATGCAGCCGCACCAGTATTACAGTATATTACCTTGCCGTATGTACAAAAGGTATATACCGCCACCATCTTGCTTCAGAACAAGAGCAGGCACAGCACCACCAACACAAAGAGGAAGAACCAGATCTGGTGCAGGGACCTCTCGACTTCAAGCTGCTGTCTCCTCAGCCTGGAGCTCATGCTCGGAGGAACCTGACCACGGAATGCCCATGGTAGAGCGGCCATGTAAATCTGATCCATTCTCACAAGACCCTTGCGAACTGTTTGGTTGGACTAACACCGTACTGTAGTTTAACAAACAAAAAGATGTCAATAGGAATACAGGTGACATGTGGCTGAAAATAAGTAAAGCAGGAAGCAGCACATCAAAGGAGCCCACTTTACTGATCATTATATGGCCAAAGACCATAAAACATTCATAATGTATGAGCACCTACCACACACATAGAAAATGAGATTGGAAGGAACAACTCATGCCATTGGTTCTATAGTTGTATTGTCAGTTTTGAGACAGAGATGGAGTCTACCAACAAATATACGGAGTATGTATCAAAACTAAAGTAGGTCCAGGTAAAAGGCAGCCTTTTGGGGCATACCACATCATCCTGTCCTGGGAAGTCTATCCAGAATCATTTAACAAGCCTGATTGGGGGGCTGGGGGCAGATGTTAGGTAAAGCTCCAAAACTATGTCTATATGCCAGAAAAACTTTCTAATATACTAGTTAGTAATCAGTTAACACATTAAGGGCCTGTTCGGTTAGGTGGGGATTGAAGGGGATTGGAAGGGATTAAGGGGGATTGGAGGGGATTGTAGTATAAATCCCCTCCAATCCCCCTCAACCCCCTTTCCCAAGGGGATTAAACGAACAGCCCCTAAGGAAGAATCCATCATCTTTTCTAGCAGGCTGAGAGCCTGAGTCATCAGTCATGGAATGGATGATCTTTTTTTTTAACTACTAGGGACTAGATATAACTGCAGTTTGTTTTTATCCCATTTGACAATCTTGTCCTTATGCTACTTGATAGGAATAAATCACTAGCAAGTTTTCCAAGAATCTAACTACCAGGATATATGGGAAACTTGACTCAGAGGGGAAATAAAACCACTAGCTTATGTCCAATGTGTGGAAGGTCAATACTCCTAAGATTAATCATCATTGCCAGCTTGAATTCACCTTGGGAAGAGGGGATATAAAACAGCTAGCATTTTTATAATATTCAGCCACAGTATGCAAACTGGAGCTTGGCACAGGTCCTGGATAGATTAATACTGCTGCTTCCTGATTCTATAGAAATATTCAGGCAAGCAGCTATGGAAGACTAAGCAAGCAGGTTTGACAAGGTAAGGAAATGGTTGCAGAAGCTGACCCATCCCATCCCAATCTCCAACAGATGCTTCCAATGACATGATAAACAATATGCGGTTGGTAGTAGAGGTCCTTGGACAAGGGAATTGGCGAAAGAATTCTGCTATACACAGGACTGGCAGAGCCAACACCAAACACACTAGCAGTGGGTCCAACTCTACTCAATTGCATTGGGTCGTCCGAGAATCGGCTCTCCCAATCGTGTGTATAGCATTTTCGTTGCAAAAATAAGGTGGGAAAGAGATGTGGAGCATTTTCGTTGCAAAAATAAGGTGGGAAAGAGATGTGGACGCGGCATTGATGAACTAGCTAAATCACTTGGCATATTCACAATGTAAAAAACATACCGAAAAGGTCACCACATCACATATCTAGAGATCAACTAAAATAATGCGAAACAAGAGATAATGGCATCCACTGTATTCGGTTCAGGGAACACCAAATTATTTGCTCAGCAGCATCCTTAAAATTTCTTAATTGCTCTAATCCCGGGTGTACCAATGTGATTACATTAGTGAGCTTTATGAGAGAGTAAGTGGAAAAGTAGCTGTATTTTGGGACAAATTTGAAGGTTAAAGGTAGATATATTTAGGAAGAGGTGCTACTTTAGAATTTAGATAAACTTGAAGTGCATCATTTTTCCTACCGTTCAAATTTAGATTTGAGGCTAATAAGAGTAGACTGAAGGAAATATAAGAATCGGTACTGAATGGGGAGATCGACCAAGCAAACCAAGAACTCATGTGAACCCACAAAACGAAACAACAATCCAAGAACACGGATCTGTTCAGCTGGGTAGCATCCATCACTATCACCATTCACACTCTGTTGAGGACAAACAGAGCGTACTGCATTCATAAATGATAAAGATATTCTAGAGTGTAAACACATGTTGATGAGTTTGATCTAATTTATGTACGGCGGTGAATCCTGGAAATGATGTCTGTATCTATTTGTTAAGCACAGGGCACACATTCCCTTGATGCACAACACAATTGACTGGAATCACTGGATATTGCAGTAAATAAGATCAATTTCTCTTTTGGGGTATTAGGTTATTTTAGCACTGAGTTTGGCTTAGATAGCGCCCTAAAAATCCAAAGTCCAATAATAGCAACGAAAATGGGGCAAAGATGGCTCCTTTCCTAAAGGAAGGCGCATCAACACGCAAATTTAGCGTACTGGAGAAAGGAGAGTAGGAGACCATACACATAGCTACCAATGATCGTCCCCTGTTCCTGGAGAAGAACAAGGAAACAAAACCCGAGCACGAACAGCAAACGCCATGAGCAGCAGCAGCAGCAAACACAAAGGAAATGCAAAAAAGGCACAAACTTTCGGAGCTAACCCAAGGGCAGCAACCAAGAATCCATCAGAGATTACCCACCATGACACACGGAGGTCCTAGAATCGCACAGAGAACGCGACCTTCGAACGGTTCGCGCCACGAGAGAGAGGGAAATGAAGAAGAGATTCATCTCGCTGACCTGACAAGGAAAATCCCAATCCGCGCGGCGCGCCGCCGCTGTCGGCCCTTGCCTTCCGAGGCTCCGGAACCAGGAGACTCGAAACCGGGGAGACGGGGTGGCAAGCAGGAGTCGGGGCGGCCGCGAATGCCGTATCGCTGCGGGCGAATGGGGGTCAGGAGGAAGGGGAGGAGGACGAGGAGACGGACGATGCGTCGACGTCCCGCGGAGGAGGAGGAGGGTGAGAAGGACGCGGCGAGATAAAAATATATAGGAAATGGAGACCGACGGGGCGTCCGATCCAGGACATGGACGGCCAGGATGCGTTCAGCGTGGGACGGCCCGATCTGCGCCGTCCATCGCCGCGATCGGGCAGCCCGGAGGATTTCCCACGTTGGCCGAGGCCAGGCCTGCGGACCCAGCACTGACTGGCATAGTGGCATGTAGGATCACGAGCGAGTTGTCGCGGTGAGGAACGGTCTCGCGTCGCGCTGCAACGCTGGTCCAACGCCGCCAATCATGCCAGCCGGTTTCACAAACCAATGTGCCGCCATGAAAGCAAAAAACAAACAAACAAATCAATGCTGATTGCTGAACGAACGCGAGCGCGGCGCCACACCCGGCTCGTAGTAATCCGTTCCGCACTCGCGAGGCCCTCTCGCTGCATGTGCATGTGCGCGCGCGCAAATCTCTTCGGCGAGAACACGTAGTGCTAGTGACTAGTGACTCCCAGGTCCCAGCGAGCGGTCAAACAGCCGCATCCGGCGTCCGCGTCGGTGCCAACCACCGCGACGAGACGACGAGGAATAAAGATCGCGGCGGCGGCGGCGGCGGAAAATAAAAAGGCGAGGAAAGAGCGACTGGGTGATGCACGCGCTGCGCTAGCTGCAGCCTGCAGGGATGATGCGCGCGGCGCGGCGCGCCGTCCCGTCGGTAGCTTCGACCGGCCGGGGCCAGCGGAAAGCGGTGGTTGGGGTGGGCTCGCTGTCACCGGTGGATTGTTTTAATCGGTCTCGTCGCCGTCTGCCGTTCGGCCACGCCGACGGCGAGGGGTTATCCAAATCAGATCGTGCACGCTTCGCCCCACCATGCACCAGCCGCAGCAGGAGAGAATTGTCGGTGGCGCGGCGCCGTATGCTACGTGTGAACTGCGCAAAACTAAACATAATAATATTCTTTGACGAATAATTATATACATTACGCGTCAAACATCTAACAGATTCTATCACATCTGACTGAACTGATATATGCACAATTTAATATGCTTTGTTTATCCATAGGATGTCAGTGCAGCAAAAGATATTTAAGTAGCTGTACGGTACCGACATTTTATATATGGTACGTATGAATTATGGTCATTTTTTGCTTTAAAATTATCTAAGTTGTCAGTAACCAAAAAACGTGCGGAACTAGAGAAATTGACAAATAAGAGCCAAACGGATGGGGTACTTCCACTGGTGGATCAGTACATCACTACAGTGTTACTACTGCTAGAAGCCTAGAACGATGGACCAGAGCGACGCCATTGGTCCGTCGAGCTGAATCTGGCACCGTTGACACATGAGATGTGCTCGAAGGATCAAGGGGTGAGCTATGTACAGATCATATAGATCACCGCTGTTTACCAGCAGAGGGCCGCAGATTTGGCCCATGCCCGCTGTTTGCTCCACATATTGATTGTTTCTTTTATTATTAGTCCTCGTGGTCCTTCGGATCAGATGACAGATCGGGACAACTCTGTCCCAGGCAGATGAAATGCAGGGCAACTCCGAAGCATAAAGCGTCCTACCTTTGGACCAACCCTTCGGTTTGTTCAACCACCGCATTCATATCTTGATTACCCTTCGGTTGGGGTAAAATAATCCATAATTATATACCGTAATTCAAATAAGCTTTCGAAATGTTAGATCGTTAGAAGAATTGGACGTCGAACCCATGAAGCCCTCAGCGGAGAGGTATTGAAGCCTTCTTCATAAATTGAAGGGTTCTCATGGAAAGCCTCCCCTTTGGAAAGCCGCAATATTCGATAAGATTTTTGCTTTTCAATCATGTTCACATTTGAGATTACTATTTTGTCCCTATGAAATCTTATGAATAGAGTCCGTAATGACGGTTATAATTAGAGGGCAAAATAATATTTTCCTATTATATCCTTGTTTATAAATACATGTCCTTTTTATTTTAACAAAGACCTAAAATTCAGAGTAAGAATACACTTCGAACTGCTGCTAAGGTTATTGTTGGCGTAAAAGATTACACCTACATGTTCAAATAGTCTCGAAGAGCTAGTTCAGAAATGGAACTAAGGTTTACATTGGTTTAGGTCTCCATAAAGAATAATATATCTTATGTCTAGTTCAAAGTGTATCCATAAAACTTATTCCTCTCCCTATTACATTGGACAAGGCAAGTATTTATAGGCAAGGATACAACAGGAAAGTATTAATTTGCCCTCTAGTTATAACTGTCGTAGTGGACTCTATTTACAGAACCTCATAGGGGCAAAATAGTAATCTCAAATGTGAATGTAGCTTAAAAGCGAACGTCTTGTCATTCGTGACGACGCACTCTCGAACCAGAAGTCCGCCGAAGAGGGGGCAACTCTTAGAATTCCTCTGGCCGCTCCGAAGGCCTTGACACCCCTCTGAAGGAGATTCCAATGGCTCTGAATCTTGGCCCCTCCAAAGATCACCTCTTCAAAGCTCCTTCGGAGCGTTGCTCTTAATTACAATTGATGGGATTATTTTCCCCCAACAATAGCCCCTCACATATGTACATTCGAAGCCTATTAGCAGAAAAAGAAGACAATATGCGACAATAAAATGCGCACAACATGTTGTAATTATATCCTAGAAAGGGTTCGTTTAATGCGAACATGCAAGACCCTAAAACGCTTGGGAGCAGAAAAGCCATTTTCTTTTTGGAATGCTCTGAATCACTTTACCTTGAGAAACTAAATGTCGCTTGATGGGACAGTGCAGTCAAAATCCCCTATTTGCCATGATCTCGGAAATTGAAGTCCTAAAAGTTTCACACCTCGGACCCACTCGTTGGAGACAAGGGGTGAAGTGGATCATGGTAGAAAAAAATTAACCCTTGGAGTCTTGTATGACAAGTCTCCGCGACCTATAAAATGGGGGGCATTGTTACCGTGAAGTTTTACGCTTCTAGTTTCTTTGCGCTCTTGCCACTTTTCTACTATTGAGAGAAAATAATCCCATCAGTTGTAATTTAAAAAGCAACACTTCTAAAGGACATCAAAGAATTTGGATTGCTGAAGGGGTTAGGCCCGAAGCATCAGAGTCCCTTGCGAAGGGGTTGCGAGGCTTCACCATGGTTGAAGGACCTCGAAGCGAAGCCTCCTCTTCGGGGAACTCTTAGTTCGAAGGCAAACCTCCACGTATGACAAGACAGTTGCTTTTGTACTACGTTCACACTTGGAAGTACTATTTTGCCCCTACAGAATCTAATGAATAGAGTCCACTGTGACGGTTGTAACTAGAGGGCAAATCCATATTTTCATGTTGTACTCTTGCCTATAAATACTCCCCCTTTCCACTATAATAGGGACCAAGATTCCAGACGAAGAATACACTTCGAACTATTGCGCCACATGTTTGTATGCATTCTATTGCATGCATGCTCGAATATATCCTATCTAGTGGTTGTCTCTTCCAAGAATGAAAGACTTGTTCAACTAAGTTTGAGATAGTTCGAGTATTCCACGTATGTGACAGTTTCATATAAGCCAAAAATACGACGTGGCACCTGAGTTAATAATAAGAAATGGAGAAAAATCTAGAAAATGAGTCATAGAGGAAAGCTAGTGTTGTATAAAGTCTAAGACATTGAGATAAAAAAATGCATACCGAACCAGTGGGGCTACAAAGCTCTGGGAATTCCATTCCCGCCACGGGAATTATGCCTCATGTGTTGTGTGGGTGTTACCCTCCCACCGTGCCACGCGTCTGCCTCCTAGGCAGGCGACCACACGGCGGACGGCGGACCAATAATGATGGATCTAGATCCAACGATGGAGGATGCTTTGATTATGATGATGATTCTTGATTCCTTTGATTATGATGTAACCCCGACACGATGTCAGTTACTTAGCTTTAATTGTGGTTCTTGGAATTCTATATTAAGTGGGTCAATCCCAATTAAATACATCATTGACCGATTGACTTTCACATAGAATGTGTACTTTTGATTACTCCCTCTGGTAAATCGTTTTGTACATGATTTCATATACTAAAAAATTATTAATTAGTATATATTTTCATTGTTTACCCCTATTAAATATAACATGAGAGTAAAAATAACACAAGAAACAACCTCCGCCATGTGGCAGTGGGCGCCCTACCTCCACCCCTCATTGCCATTGGGTTCGACCCCATCGTCCCCGACCTCCTATTCTTCGACGCCTCATGCACCTGCCTCCCCGACCGCTCTGACGCCTTCTAGGTGCGGTCGATCAAGGTCATGATGGAGGAGATCGGGGTGATGAGGTTTGGGCTTATGGGAGTGAGTTATGGAGGCTTCATTGGGTACAGGATAGCAGTGATGTACCTAGAGGGGGTGGAGAGAGTGGCGTGTGTGTGTGCGGGGGTTTGCCTCGAGGAGGAGCTGGCGGATGGGCTTTCTCGGTGGCTGGGGTCGGCGATGCGGTTGCATTGCTCGTGCCACGATGACCGGAGGAGGTGCGATGACTTGTGAGGCTCACCTTCATGCGGCCACATGCATTATGCCCTCCTGCTTCCTCTAGGACTACATCAAGGTTAGGTCAATTCATTTTAATCTTCATTATTGAATTTTGGTTGAATCGGTTTGAAATCAATCTATTGAACTTGATTGCACAACTATCAGACATTGGATTAAATTATAGAATCATCACAGGAGGTGAAATATTTTTAGGCTCCTCACCTCTAGATGCAAAAATGTTGTGCTCCGTGCAATTGTTGGTAGGAAGTTGGGTCTAATTGTATTCCATTTTCCACATGGAACTAGAAGATTGTGATGTATTGTACATGTTAAATTTCCAAGAAGGTGGAGGAATGCAGGGTGGTGTATTTTCCCCTTAGTTGCTATCATGTGATGTTCTCTGATTCTATTGTGTATAGTTTTTGCATGCCTCTATATCTTTCACTCTTTCCTAACCATGATAACCTATTTTTGGTGTGTGCAAGAGATAGACAGATTGATTACATGCAGTAATATCATCAACAAGTGAATGGCATTTAACATTGCTTAATGTCCATTCTGCTATAGACATGGCTCACAATATACTCTTGGTGCATGGTGCAGAGCTACGTTGATATTCCTCCTATTGCTAACACTGTTTTACAGGATATGTCTACTATATTGCACCGGTGGTAGTTACTCTTGTTAGGCCTAGGGAATCTGGTAGCGCAAAAGAAGTTCAATATTCTCATGCCCAGTCTCCGGCTCTTAGTCAATCCGCAGTGCAAAGTAGTGCAGGCTCAGTTGATATAGATCTTACTGCAAAGAGAAAATGTGTTCCACCCATTCGTTTGGTGAATGCTTACCCATGCATTTTTCTTCTCTTTAATTCCTTAATGTGTTCTTATTTAATATCAACTTGTTTTTACAACCATGTAGCCTTTGGTTGCGTCAAACAAACAATACTTGCAAGCGAAGGCACCAAAAGGCAGATCGTCGCTTGCTTCACTCATGGTGAATGAGTTAGTTTACTATATGGTTGTTAGCTAAAAAGTTGTATAGTATTTTTGTGTCTTTCTATGATCATGTTTTTAGCATGTGTTCTACGTGCATATGCACTTTACGCTTGTATGTATCGCATATGTATATTGTGCTTTTTTGTGTGCTTATGGTATTGCTGGTGCGCCACACTCCATCTACGACCACGTTAGCTGATCATTATTATAACTAATTTCAAACCAGTGATTAGAATCCACATTACTTAATTACCTCATGTCAAGTTCAGGCAGAGATCTAAGTGTTGTTGTCATGAAGATATGGGAAATTATTATTGTAGAGTCGCCAAGTTTTATTATTGTGGTTAGTACTTTCGTAAAAGTATGAAATAGGAGTTTATGTGAGTACATAGGGAGAATTCCATATATGCTTGCAAAAAAAATATTTAGAGCTTGATCTGCTCTATTTGACTTTGTGAGGAGGTGTTTAATAATCACAATATGTTTGACAGGGACAACAGTATCACTTCCGTAGGAGGTAGTGCTGCTCCACTATTCATGATGCTTCCACTGATATCACTTCGTTCAATGATACGGGCGGTCAGGTATTTTTATATTTGAATCATATATACTTCACTTTATGGTGCTATGTTTGACTATTAGCTTAATTGTATTTTGTATTTATTATATCAATTGTAATAATGTTCATTCCATAAAATCCAAAGGATTATTTTCATGTTTGGCTGATCATGTTGTGTTCATGATATGTAACTATTTGTCTTGCATGCTCAGTTATACTACAATCTTTTAGCAATGAAGCTTTGTATTTCTTATGTTAATTACATATTTATCTACATCGGTAGAACATTAAGATATATATGTTTGAAATTATGTTATAATAATTTTAAAAAACACTTAGATTTGTAGATTTCCTCTCTCCTAAACTCTCCGTCCTATTTCTCTGTTGGATTATATGTTATAATAATATACAAATAAACATGCAGTCTTTACAACAACACTAAGATTTCTCTTTACAGAATAAACTATTTGTTTTTTCTCTATGGATTATATGTTCCCTATATTTGTATATGCAAAGTTCATGATTAATCACAGAGTATTATTTTATAGGAGACATATGCCAGCGAAGCCCCTCCTCGTGACATGGAGAAGTAAACATGGTATTTTATGACTTTGCAACCTATTTTGTATGTTTTTATAACCAAACACCGATTACATCTTAACGTTGATTCAATGTTAATAGGGTGCATGATTCTGCTAGCCAGTGGCATGGCTTGAAGGATAAGTATGCTCATTTGTGCATGTGTACATAGTACCAGCTTCTTTATGTTGTGCTGCTGCTTAGGCAGCCTTGAAGGATAAGTATGCTCATTTGTGCATGTGTACATAGTACCAGCTTCTTTATGTTGTGCTGCTGCTTAGGCAGCCTAGCTTCATCGCTAGCTCGAAGTTTTAGAATATATCTCCTTATGTACTAAAGTATCGGGATTGTCGTTTTACGTTAGATGTATGGTGGCTTCTTTTGTGTGGTGTCCTATGTTTATGTAGCACTGATGCTCTATATTACAGTTTGCCTATGTGATAACGATCTTAGTGATATCTTTTAAGTGCTCATTGTAAAAAAACTGCAAGCTCTGTTAGTATTACTATTCCCATGCTAGACCTTTTATATGCACCTAAAAATATATGTTTGTCTTTTCGTGCTTACATACTACGAGTACCATTTAGAAATAAAAATGAGAGATACAGGAGATGGATATCAAGATTTGATGTGTGGCCCTATAATTGTCTCATGTTAATAGTAGCTCAAAGTTAGGCTGGGAGCTCTTTTGTGTTATATCAAGTGTAAGAACTTGTTTGTGTGATCTGGACCGTTGATTAGTTTCACATTGGATGAGGAGTTATGGGCTTTGCTATCATGATTTTTTTTTGAAAAGAGAAATAAATCTTCAAAATTAAGTCTTGATATAATATTCTGATGTTCCGCTGATGTATCCTGCATCTCCACCTCCATTTCAGATATTCTCATTGATAGCTCTTCAGTAACATCTCTTCAGCATATTTTTTCGAAATAAACATCTGACCTTTCAGTTCTTGAACCTTTGTTTCATACTGCTCTTTAATGAATATATGCAGTTCTGAGGGATTCCTTCATGGCAAACAACGATCCCTCTTTCTCCTTTCTTCCAGCTTCAGCCTTTTCTTTTAGTTCTCTCAAACGGATAGACAAATTCTTGAACTCTTCTGCCTTAAGAGTTTGTTCAGCAAGTTTTTGAGTAGGATCCTTGCTCTGTTCTTTTAAATTGATCGATTCATGTCCAGAATCCTAGAGCAATGCTGATGTTTCAGTGTGTTGTTCGTCCAATTCTGATCTTAGAATCATGTTTAGAATTTCAAGGTCATCTTTTGTAGATCTCAGATCATCAACATACTCTCTCGCTGCTTTCAATTAATAATGCTATATTGTCAGGGTGGGCCTGACATATGGCCGGCGCAAGCCCAAGGGCATGCGCCCGGCCCTAGCCCCTTGAGAGGCCGACGCAGGCTGTGCCAGGCCCTAGCCGGCCCTAACCCCTATGGCTAGGACACTATTTCAGGATTAGTTATCTCCTAGTTTATCTCTTTTATTAGTTATCTTTATCTCCAAGTATTAGGTGTTTGTTAGGGATACAATTAGCCTTGGTACTATGGCCCTGTTTATTTGAGCTTTTGCTTTCCAAAAACTAGCTTCTAGCTTCTGCTTTTGGAATGGTGGCTTTCTGAAAGCTAGGATCTGTTTGGCAATCCAGCTTTTACGAATATGAGAGTGACATTCCAGAGATGTACAATATAATTATAATAAATTGCATTCATAAGTCTAAGTTCAAATGATATTACATTACTCTCTCATGGACATCAAAGCATCGGCAATACTATCACGAAAAACATTCATGTCACTCTCTTCATCATGTCCATGTACTTGCGACTGAGTTGATGTTGCTTGACCAACACTTGGAATGAAGTCTTCATTTTGATCACACATGTCAAAAAGTTCATCAGTCAAAGCACTCTATTGTGTCTTCATCTATTTAGCAGCAAATTTCTGAATCTGGCTCAAATACTCTGAACACAGCAAAACACTGATTGCACTTTTGACAAACTGATGGCAAGACCATAGACTACTTTTCTATTCAGATTTGAAATTTGTCAAACCTACTTCACTTCAGATAACCTCAATACTATTTCAGACTTGAACATAGCATTCAACTAGACAACATTACAGCCTGAAAGAAATAGCTCAACTCTAAACAGAATCAGATTTCAACTGCAGTGTACTTACCATTTAAACTGAAAAAGATCTTCTGAAATTAAACAGAGATTTCAGTGGAAATTTGTGAGATAAACCTAAGCAGAAGTTTCAAGTAATAAACCAGGACTGAACATGGTATTGAAACAAATTCTGTAGACACAATAGATCAGTAATACTTTTTCCTTAATCAACCAAACAGAACTGGATTATCAACCAAAAAACACTTTCAGAATTTCTTCAGAATAGCAGCAGAGTCAACTACTCAATGATCATTCACCAAAACTTCAGAATAGCAGGAGGGGCGCGCGGCGGGAGACGGGGGAAGGCTCGCGCGGCGGCTCGCCGGTAGGGGAAGGAGGAGCGCGGCGTCGGCGCTGAACAGAGGGCACGGCGAGGAGACGGCGTCGGCACAGGAGGGGCGCGGCGAGGAGACGGCGTCGGCGCAGGGGAGGCACGCGAGGGCACGGCATCGGCGCAGGAGGGGCGCACGGCAGGAGACGGGGGAGGGCTCGCGCGGCGGCTCGCCGGCAGGGGAAGGAGGAGCGTGCGGCGGCGGCTCGGGTAGAGGGCGCGGGAGGAGCTTGCTGCGGGAGACGGGGGAGGGCTCAGGAGGAGCGCGCGGCGGCTGCCGGTGGGGGGAGGAGGAGGGCACGGCGGCGGCTCGTGTAGAGGGCGCGGGAGGAGCTTGCTGCGGGAGACGGGGGAGGGCTCAGGAGGAGCGCGCGGCGGCTGCCGGTGGGGGGAGGAGGAGGGCATGGTGGCTCGCCGGCAGGGGAAGGAGGACGGCAGAGGTAGAAGGTGGGAGGAAGAGACTAGGGTTTCGGGATGAGAAAACAGAAAAAAACGTTTCAGAGCCACTTTACCAGTGGCAGGCGGGTAATTACCCCAAAAGCCCACCAGAAGCTTGTTTTTTGGCACTTCTCAGCTTTCCATTCAAACATGGCTTTCCAGAGCTTTTGAAGGATGGAAATTTAGACTAGAAAGCTAGTTGTTTGTTTTAGCTTTCAGCTTTTGGGGGCAAGAAGCTAGCTGAAAGCTCAAACAAACAGGGCCTATATAAATCAAGGGTAGGGGAGGCTAGCTTCTCAGATTAGTCTTGTTAGGAGTTGTTCCTGGTTCGGCCAGGGAGCTAGACCTAGGCTTTGCAGGCGCCAAGACAGCGCCACCGTGTCGCCCGGATTTGGGACCTCGGCCGGCTATTTCCTATAAATATAATCTATGTCAAGGTATTCGTCCATACCTGTCCTCTCGTGCAACCGGTGATATCTTGGTATCAGATTTCTAGGGTGCTTCCGCCGCCAAGATGAGCGGGCAGTCCGTAGCTGATGACAACACAGGGAAGAAGAACGAAGACCCCATCACCACCATCATCAACCGACTCAACGCCATTGAAGACATAATGCAGCCGTTGACCCCCCTAGCCGATCAGATTAATGCCATGGAGACGACCCTCACCGAACAAGGGCAGCAACAACAGATATTGAGCGCCGGCCTACTTCGCGTGGAGTGCGGCCAAGGTGCTGCCCACGCCCCACCGGTAGGAGGCCGACGTCCTGGAGATGATCACGATGACGACAAGGCTTTCCCTACAACCCACAAGCTTGACTTCCCAAAGTATGATGGAACAAGAGATCCATTACCATGGTTGGACTGTTGTGAGCGCTATTTCAAGATACGTCGCACGCCGGAACACCGACGGGTGGCCTATGCCTCGTTCTACCTCACGGACGACGCCCAACTTTGGTACCACCGATTGAAACTCAATACAGGGGTAACCCCGTGGCCGCGGTTCGTGGCCTTGGTGAACAAGAGGTTCAGACCCCCCTAACCAACAGCCCAATCGGCGTGATCGCCCTCCTTAGGAGCGATGGTTCCGTCGACGACTTCGTAAAGCGCTTCATGGCTCTCTCGTGCAGCGACACTGCCATTACTGAAGCCCATCAAGTACAACTTTTAATCATTGGTCTCGGCAAGCCTTTGAAGACAGACGTCGCCCTTCAGCGTCCAACAACTCTGGATAAACCAAGGGCTGAGGAGGCTAGCTCCTCAGATTAGTCTTGTTAGGAGTTGTTCTTGGTTCGGCAAGGGAGCTAGACCTAGGCTTCGCAGGCGCCAAGACGACGCCACCGTGTCGCCGGGGTTTGGGACCTCTGCCAGCTGTTTCCTATAAATATAATCTACGTCAAGGTATTCATCCATACATGTCCTCTCGTGCAACCGGTGACGTATATCTTTGAGACTTGTTAGTACCAACTTGAGCCAATTGTTCTTCATTTCTTTTTACAATCTTTTCAAGTCCTTCCTTCTCCTGAGTAGCCCTAGCAAGGCCAATTTCTAGAGAATGGATAGCTGCTTCAAGTGTGGCAATTTTATCAGCTAATTCTGCTTCAGTTAACAAGTGTACCCTTAATAATTCATCAGCATCGTTGTTCTTAATCTGGAGTTTTTCAAGGCCATTTCTCAAGAAATCAAGTTTCCCAGTAATTTCGTCGACCAGATTTCTCGTGTAATTAGCTTCAGTTTTAATGGCGAGTGTCGTTGCTAACTGTAACTGGTATTCAATATTGGGAAGCTGGGACTGGAGTGAGATATTTGTACATTTGAGATTTTGAGGTCCATCTGGATTTCTTCACTTTGTGAGAGAGCGTCTTGCATCAAACTTTTTGTCCAAAACCTGGTTCCTCAGACAATTTTTAATTCTGTTTTGTGCTCATCAAAAGAAAGCAGGGATCTGGGAAAATTACTCGCATGCCATTATAATTTTCAGAAATTGTCTATATGCCACTGTCAGTGACTGTGGCGGTCCCCATCTGTCAGTGACACACCAATGGCATATTGGCAACCCATAAAAATTATAATGGCACGGAAAAAATTAACCCGGGATCCTCCGTCCAAGTTGTGATGTCAGACTTGCAAGGCTAGGCTGAAGCTCTTCCATCAATCTCCTTTCCCTTAGCAAATTCTCATCATCTTGCAAACTTCTGATTATATTTTCCATATGCAGCAGCGCTTCAAAAGTGCGCCATTGGCGCGCCACAACTACGGTTAGGGCTGGACAAAAAACTCATAGCTCGTTAACTCGCTCGGCTCGACTCGTTAACTCGCTCGGCTCGACTCGGCTTGGCTCGTTCTATTTTTCTAACGAGTTGAGCCGGTGTTTTAGCTCGTTAGTATAACGAGCGAGTTCGAGCTGGCTCGCGAGCTGCTCGCGAGCTTAACGAGCTCAGCACAAGTAGTCAAGTCAACCTATTAAAGTAATAATAAAACACTATCTTAGAGTATGAGACTCATTATTTTATATTTTATTTGTTAATATCAAGTTATTACTTGCTAACTTGCTATTATAAATTTATTATTATGGCCTATAGAATTTATCACATAAAAGTATATATAATTTATCATATAAAAATACGAAACAAATAACATGTGTGATGAATTTGATGGAATCGTAGAAATAACGATGAAACTATGGATGATTAATTTTTAAAACCTTATGTATTCTATTTAATTCATATTTTGATGTTTGATATGTGATTATTTGAATATTTATTATTTAATTATCTTTTAAATAGTTGGCTCGCGAGCTAAACGAGCTAGCTCACGAGCTGGACCGAGCCGAGCCGAGCTGGGTTTTCTGCTCGTTATATTAACGAGCCGAGCCGAGCCGAGCCGAGCTAGCTCGTTAACATAACGAGCTATAACAAGCCGAGCTAAACGAGCCAAGCTGGCTCGTTATCTAGCCCTAGTAGACTAGGGTCGATGTTACAGGTGGCGCGCCACGTACGTGCCCCAACATCTAGTATATATAGTTCGACTATAATTAGGAGATTATAGATTTAGAGCTGAGGCCAACGATGGCTACCTGGACATTAATACTGCTACGTGATAAATTTACATGTCTATTATCTATACTAATTGATACTCTCCAACGCGTGGTTGACTAAAAAGAGATCTGGTCATCTAGCTCACTAGGTGTGAGACAAAATTATAATGGTTTAGGTCTTGTTTGGGACTGTTCTTTAGTCTCCGCTCCATAAACGTATAGCCAAACAGATTCAGATCTCAGTTTTTAGATCTGTATAAAATGCAGATCCACAACTCCGCTCCACATTTTTTTGCGGAGCACCTCAGGAGGTGCTCTACAAATCCAGTTTTTAAAATAAAACATGAAGTTCAGAGTAATTTACCCACTAATATCATTATAAACTTACCGGTTCACCTTTTTAGTTGTTATTTATTACTTTCTCATGTAGTACTGCCTCGATTAACTTTTAAATGACACAGTTGACTTTTATCACAAATTTTGACCATTCGTCTTATTTAATTTTTTAAAATATCATTTATTTTGTTATATTTTTTATTATTGAAGGTACTTCGAGTATAACTTATATTTTTGCATATTTGCATATTTTTTTAATAAGACAAATGATCAAAGTTTGTGATAAAAATCAACGACGTCATTTAAAAGTTAACGGAGGGAGTCCTAAGTAACATTTCATATAATGGACATAAAAAATAATATAATTAGATATTCATGAATAACTCATGATTAAAATAGTGCATTCCTAACAAATTCTACCATTCTTTAATCTGAATCCCTCTGCAAGCCAAACAAGTGCAAATACTCCAAAGTGGAGCAGCAACTCCACTCTAGATCTGACTCTATGTGAATTTCATAAAGTGGAGCAAATTTTAAGGGAGTAGAGTAGTGTTAAACAAACCCATACTCAGATCTTTGTGTTACTCTTATATACATCCTCTGGTATAAAAAAACAAGTTGTTTTAAAATTGCTTAAAACAAGTCATTTGTATTTTAGACATTTGTATCCTTGAAGTAGTATTATTTCCTTCTCGTTTTCTATGTTATCTTTACTATCACATTGTATTTAATATAAACAAATAAAAAAAATATGTATTAAGGCCTCGTTTGGAATGGGGTTGATTATTTTTAGGGACTAAAGTTTAGTCCGATTTAGTCCCTAAAATCCCAAACGAGATTGCTTATTGGGACTAAACTTTTCCCTAAAGTTTAGTCCATTAGTGTTTTGGATGTTGCTTATTGGGACTAAAAGTATCATGCACACTCTATTCGCATTTATGAATCCTTCATTAAATGATGTTTAGTCCCTACATCTAAATAAGAGGACTAAACTTTAGTCCCTACTAAAATAAGCATGTTTTAGTCCCTAAAAATAAACAAGGTCATCCAAACAGGACCTAATTAATAACACCTTGATATCTAAAATAGGAATATGTCGTAATGGTCAAAAAAAAATTGAGACTTGTCCTCCAAGGTTGTTAGCTAGCTTGTTATGTTCTGACAATAAGACTATTCACAATGGGGGTTTTATGAGGTGTTTCATGATATTAATTACCATGCCACATCAGATTTTTTGCTGACATGACATTCAATTAATGAGGAAAGAGAAAGAAGTAGTGTCATCACCATGACATAATACTAACCCGTTTCTAAGACGGATGAAATGAAATGAAACACCCATTGAGAGCCAAATCGTTTCATCAGAGAGAGGGTATTTCATGAGAGCTAGTTGCATTTAATTATACTGGTTAGCCTAGGAAATAGTGAAATGAAACTCTCCACTGAGAGAGGGTATTTTATTTAGCTATAAACTGATGTGGCATTATATGAAACAATGTTACGAAACCCACCACTGTGAATAGCCTAATGGTCGCTGCATGCATGGATGGGAACAATTGGGAAATCGAAGAATTGGTCTCGTCACTACAACAATCCAGGAAATTTCCGTCGGCCAAAGCCGACGGAAGTTAGCCCTTTCCCGACGGAAGAAGCTAACTTCCATCGACAAAAAGCTAACTTCCGTCGACTTTTGGCCGACGGAAGCGGGTAGACAGAAGTTAGCTAACTTCCGTCGGCTTCACGTGGCTGACGGAAGTTATCGGTGTATTTTTTCACGTCAGCAAAAACACACTTAACTTCCGTCGGCTAATGTATGGCCGACGGAAGTTAACGGAAAACAGAAAAAAAAACGAAAAAAGTAACTTCCGTCGGCTAATGTGTGGCCGACGGAAGTTACTTTTTCCTTTAAAAAAATAGTTTGTGATACAGTGCCACATGATGCACATTCTGAACAAAACATGCCTCAAATTTTACAACGACATGACACGGTCACGACCAACGACACGGTCCAGCTCCTCTTGCAGCTTCTTTTGCCCACTCCACTGATATCACTGTTGTGTCCATTCCAGCAGTGATCATGTCCTGAAGATGAGAAACAAAACAGGGATGGTAAGAACTCACAGACCCAATGGTAAGAACTCCAATGCCCATTAAACAACTTTCACATGATGTTAACTTTGTAGTTGTTGATTATCTAGTATATACTGTAAAAGAAATTAATAGTCAAGTTCTACACTATAGACCGTGGCAAAATATTATAGGTCTTATATTCTTGGACAGAGTAATATACATGGCCAAGTGGGGACCTTCCTAATACACCAATAAATTGTAATTTGTAATGATGGTATCTCGATGAGCAAAAAAAGTTAGCCTCAAACAAGATATGCTATCCCACCCAGATAAAACAGGAACCTTCAAAGGTATTTTGCCATAGAATTGCTTTGACATAGATAACGACCTGTACTAGAATCAGGCACATCAAATAAACAGGCTTCCAGAAACCATCAAAGATCAACTCACCAGCACCCAAATATATTGCCAACAACATCTTCGTGAATGACCAGGCCAATCTGATTCATTATCCCTTTTATATACCTAAACATTTAGTAGAAATTCAGCAATCACTCAACCAGCATAACACAGAGATCACATTATCATGGACAAATAAGGGAACTATCGGAGGCTATCAAAGTAAGGGCAGATGAAGCCATTTCTGCAACTAGTTGCTGACTTAAGTAGTATCACGAGTTCATCAAAATCGCTCAATGCTCACAAGTTACAACTCATCAAAACGGAAATTTCGAACTAGGCGTATAGGCATAGAAAGTCAGCCACCTTCGAGCTTGCACGTCCTTGTCGCTGTACAGAACGCGGGTTACCGACGGCGCTGGCGAGTCGGAGAACGAAGCCAGCTCATCAATCTGCGAAGATCACATCGCGAGAAAGCCTATATCAATCGCGCCTCGCCTAGCACAAGAGGACGAGCATGGCTCACAGGCAACAAACCACGCCGCACAGTTTTCTGTAAGGGGAGAGGCACGCACGCACGTACGTACCTGCCGCTGGAGGCCGTCAGAATCGACGTAGAATGAGGAGGAGCCATCGGGGTCGCCGTCACGTCCTCCATAGCCACCGTCGGATGCGAGGAAGCCGGCGAACTCCTCCATCGTCCTCCGCGCCGCCGTATCGTCGTTTCCCACGCCGACGCCAGCGCCGCCCCCTACGTAGAGGAGGACATCGGTGAGGGCGAGGAGGCGCACGGCCCCCGGCGGCGAGGGCGAGGAGGGCGATGAGGCGGGTAGACGTTCGGGTCGAAGTCGGCGTGGAGGAAGGCCTCGGGCTTGAACCATGGTGGGTGCGCCTCGATGGGCTCGCCGAAGAGGTCCGTCGGCTGATGCGTCGCCGCCACGACGAGATTCGCCATGGCTTGGATCTGCGTCTGCGGCAATGGAGGCCAGAGATCTGGCGTCTGCCGCTACTGCTGTACACTATAGGGCCGGTGGGGCGGAGGCGGCGAGTGGGGCGGCGGAGGCGGCACGTGGGGCGGCGGTGGCGGTGGGGAGGAGGTGTGCATGGGAGATTTGGGGAAAGTGAGAAGGCACCCGCGCGTGGGAGACATAATCGATGGTTGTGGTCGGAGGCGGCGGCGGGTGACGACGGTGGTGGAGGCGATGGCCGGGTGTCCGGCGGCTGGCTGAGTGGTCGGAGGCAGCGACCGGTCGGCGCGGAGGTTGCGGCGGAGAGATGCGGAGGCGACCGCGTGCGAGGAAATGTGTGGCGGCGACCGGAAGGATTTGGGTATTAAGGTAAGGCGCGCGACGGAATTATTGGGCCTGTAACTTCCGTCGGTCAAATACAAGGCCGACGGAAGTTAAGCTAACTTCCGTCGGCTGATCAGTAGGCTGACGAAAATTATATTATCTTCCGTCGGTTCACCTGAGCCGACGAAAATTATGTTTCTTCCGCCAGCTTTTACTAAAACCGACGAAAGTTATTAAAGCCGATGAAAATATTTCCTGTAGTGCGTTGCGACTTTTTTAAACCAGTCCGTTAAGTTCCTGCTGCCTCAGTGTGGAACTAAGAGCAATAATTAATGCCGCGAGACTTTTGACTGCAGGAAAGTAAAAAATTCTTCACGTCAATGGTGATAAATAGATCGAGTGCTCCCTAATTTCCATCAATTTGTTCACACAACTACTGACCATCTGATCATACACATATATAATCTCGTGATTCCAGCACGCTTGCCACCAAACTTGACCCTATTTGCATTGTTTCTCTCTCATATGAGAACATGGTGGTAATTAATTAAGGCCCCTCAACGCGTGTGTTTTCCAAACGTATAGGTTTAGATCGACCTGGCATATCATGTGGCATGCAATCGTACGTGTTTTCATACGGGAGCCAGCCTTTCTTTGGTGGGTGAGTTTTCTCAACTTCCTTGCAATTTCTTTGGGATCATATCGATGTCACCCTCCTTTTCGATCGAGTTTCTTTCAACTTGTTCGTTAAGTTTAAATTGATTGTAGGTACCTTTCAAAGACTAAGGAGAAAAATCTCCGACCCGACTCTGTATATAATATCATCTTCTCCACATGTCCCAATTTCTACATCTTTTCATTCTGGTCCATGCATCGATCTGGTCGGTCGTTGTCCTATCGATCACCAATCACTGACTTAAAAGCTAGTCAGGGTGAAATTTAATCGACAGTACTGTTCAAACGTAGACAAATGTGAGCTAGCTTTCGATCTGCACCTGCCTTGTATCACAGCTAGTGAAATTTAATCGACATACATGCCTGTTTGAGCTAGCTTTCTGCATGCAGCAGAAAAGATCGAGCGGCCGACGAACTATTGGATGGAAGCTGCATGTCACCCTCCTTTTAGATCGAGTTTCTTTCAACATGTTCGTTTAATTTAAATTGATTGTAGTAGGTACCTTGTGTACCTTTCAAAGACTCGATCTGTATAATACCATGCATCTTCTCCATGTCCCAATTTCTACATCTTTGCATTCTGGTCCATTCATATGCATGGTCGGCCATTGTCGTATCGATCACCAATTTCAAGTGCCTAGTAAGTCATCATTGACTTAAAAAGTCAGTTTGAAATAATCGTCAGTACTATTCGAACGCAGACAAATGTGGGCTAGCTTTCGATCGATCTGCACCTGCCTTAGCTTGTATTTATACACATCACAGCTAGTCGTCATTTGTGTTACAGGATCGATCGAACTACACATGCCTGTTTGAGCTAGCTAGCTTTCTGCAGCAGCAAAGATCGAGCGGCCGGCGAACTATTGGATGGAAGCTGCTCAGCTTCGCGTTGGGTTGCAGGCAATCCTAGTGATGTTACTCTTGCTGCCACCGCCATTTATGCCGTGCGCGCTCGCCTGCGGTTCTGGAGGCGAGTCCGGCGAGCTCATGGTGGTCAGCAGGGAGACGCATGGAGATGGAGGCCATCGTCTCTTAGCTCCAAGCAGCAAATCAGCATGGCCTCGTCGAGTTCTATTCAACCAGAGTAAGTTCGTTGTAGCAGATATATCCATCTGATTGCTTTCGTAGAGCCGTAGAGAGAGAGAGTTACCAGCAACTAGAGAAGCAACTAATTAACACTAATCAAACTGACGAGCATATTCCAATTATTTTGTTCGGTGTGTATAATATAATTCGTAGGAGTGAAATTTTAAGGTAAATCTAAATTAATAAGCATAGTTTTTTGTAGAAATGGCATGAATAAAAAAATACGTTGTATTAAGGTAATATAGATCACACTTATTTTTTTTGTATTTTGATAATTATAGAAATTAACTATAACATTTTATTTTACCTCTAATAAATGTGTGCTACATGATATTGCATGCCGTAAATCTAGCGGATCATTAACAATTATAGTATATAAATCCATTATGTTTAAGTTAAAATCTCAACTGAAAACTCCCGGTTGATTAATTATTATTATTTTCTATTTTAAATACAATCAACGGCTAGCTGCAATTAAATCTAAATTTGTACGATTGATGGATGGATGCATGGGAACCAGAGATGAATGGTATACTACTTCAATATATAACTAGCAAAACAAGTTTGAATTAATTTGGAGTTTTATAGCCCCAAATTATGCAACCTTAGATTAATGTAATGAGAGAATTAAAAACATGATAACTCTAAAACTTATGGAAATTAACAAATAATCTCTAACTTTCAGAACTGTTCAATTCCTTCCTTGCATTATTGATGTGTTTTTGTGATTATAATATGTGTAGGTTCTAAATAAATGGGCATTTTAATAATAGGTGTGACAATGCACGCCACACTTATTTGATCGGGATAATTAAATTAATCATGTTTTAGTTGGTACACAAAGTTTACTTACATAAATACCTGGCATTTCAGACCCCGGGGACGGACAGCGTGATCCACCTCTAACTCCTGCACATGGAAATTAACTGATCGATCCGAGAACGAACACCTGATCTGCTAGGGCAAGAACAATATATCTGATGAACGATCGAGCAAATGATTTGGCTATGGTGAACAGAACTTAATTAGCAAATATGTATATATGGTGGCCAGAGCACATGATATATATATTATATTGTTTGAACTGTTTAGTTTGCATTTTTCATATCATTATTGACATTGTAAAATTATTACTTGTCATCTTGTTTTCGTCCTTCGCGGCTACAAATCTTCTTCTTCGAGGATACGTATAGTGTATGTGCGTGTGTAGAATGTGGAGCGACTTGAAATCTTGAATCGGCGTACATTTGATACGATAGTCAGCTATCTTTTCCAAACTTTATTTTACTCAATATATAAGAGATGAGTTAATTTTTAATTACTTTCAGATTTGATATTTTATATTATAATAAATCTGGACAAAAATGACAATCGTCGTACTATAGAATCTAGCACGTACGGGACTGCGAAGCTCACCACGACACCCGCCTTCCGACGCGCATGCAGAAGGCTTCAGACGCTTGCAATCGGACGTGCTTCACTCACCTAAAATCAACAACGCTAGCCCTCAAATCAGAGCATTTATTTTTGATTTGAGGGCTTTTTCTATTTTCGAGAGGTCTATTTTTTGTGTTCCATTTCAGCAGTGGTTCTCAAAACAGAGTCCCTATTTTCAATTTCCATTATTTCTTCACACTATACACATGTATTTGATAAAATTATAATACATAATAAATTATTTATTATTTAATAATGAATAATTATATTTAAATATTCAAATTTTTAAATACAAATACAAACATTCAAATTTAAATATAGGAACATAATTATCTATTGCATTAAACAATAGGAACAAAATCATCTATCATATTTAAATATTCAAATTTTTTAATTCAAATACAAATATTCAAATTTAAATATAAAAACATAATCATCTATCATATTAAACAATATAAACATAATCATCTATCATATTTGGATATTCAAATTTTTAAATTTAAATATAAATATTCAAATTTAAATATAGCAACATAGTCATCTATCATATTAAACAATAAGAACATAATCATCTATCATATTTGAATATTCAAATTTTTAAGTATAATTACAAATATTCAAATTTAAATGTAAATACAAATATTCAAATTTAAATATACGAAAATAATCATCTCTTTTATTAAACAATAGGAACATAATCATCTATCATATTTAAATTTTTAAATTTTTAAATTCAAATACAAATATTCAAATTTAAATATAGAAACATAATCATCTATCATATTAAACAATAGGAACACAATCATCTCTCATATTTGAATATTCAAATTTTTAAATCCAAATACAAATATTCAAATTTAAATACATGAACAAAATCATCTATCGTATTAAACAATAGGAACATAATCATCTATCATATTTAAATATTCAAATTTTTAAATACAAATACAAATATTCAAATTTAAATATAGAAACATAACCATATAAACAAATTAACAGAACATAATCATCTATCATATTTAAATATTCAAATATTTAAATGCAAATAAAAATATTCAAATTTAAACAAGCGGGAAGTGTGCGTGCCCACGTGGCGCAGATGAGAGCCCGGGATAGGGGGCCCCTAGGGATGAGGGCTTGGTGGCTTATTTTGAGAGCCCTCCTATTTTCAAGAGCTAAGTAATAACTATGTTGGATCTCGATTTTTCTCGCGGGCTCTCAAAAATAAGTTTGAGGGCTGAAATAGGGCCCGTTAGAGTTGCTCTAATCGGTGGCTTTTGCTGCGGAATTGAAGACACCCATTAGCAGGAAACACAATTATTCATCTCTATAAAAACATCATTGTACTCTTCAATAAAAGATCAATAAAGTGATTCATCGTTTTTCATCTTTCTCTGCGTTCTTCGATTTTCTCACCAAAACAGATTTCGATCTGTTCGTTTGCCGAGCATGACGAAGCATCTAGCGTCGTGCTAGAGGCTGCATTGCATTGCACTTGGATGGAGGAGCCGACGCCATGATCGTCCGATTAGTTTCAGATCCACGTGTCACAGATATATAGCCGGGCTGCAGGGTGGTGTCCTGCAGCCCGACTGCATCTAATTTTTTTCGGCCAGCTCAAAGGTTTTTTTACCTGACTACACCCTTAGTTAGCGGTTAGACTAACTGTTTATATATATTTGAGCCGATGCTGGTCAGACCGCCAAGCATGCATATATATGATGCTTAATGTGCCCGCCCCAAACCGCATGCACTCCTAATTTCTATCGATTGTTCACACAACTACGTACTTGACCATCTGATCACACACACACACACACACACACACACACATATATATATATATATATATATATATATATATATATATATATATAATCTCACTATTTCCAGCACTTGCCACCAATTAAACTTTGACACTTTGTCTCTCATGGTGGTAAGGTCGGGCCTCTCAATACGTGTGTTTTCAAAAGTAAGGATTTATATCCGGTCTAACTGTGGCATGTTTTCCTACGGATAAGAGCTGATTTTTTGGTGAGTGTTGGGGGAAATAATTTTCCCTTAAACAAAGGCTAAATGATGTCAGTCTCCGAAGGACTCGGGTTTGGAGTCCGTCAATTGGTGAAGCCTCAAGACGAGCTCAGGCCCCCTTTGATGAAGATAACTTCAAGAACAACCAAGACTTATCATTCCAGAGCCAAGCCTCCGGGACCCCTCCGGTCCCCTTCGGAGCCAACCCTCTGGGACCCCGCTGGGTCCCCTCCGAAGCCAAGCCTCCGGGACCCCTCCGGTCCTCTTCGAAGCCCTTTTTGGAGCCTTTTGGAGCACTCTCCGAGAGCCACTTCAGAGTTCACTTCGGAGCCACTTTGGAGCCCACTTCGGGCTCCGCTTCGGAGTTCTCTTCGGAGCTCCCTCAGCTAGCTTCGGCTGATTCCCTCCGGCAGGTACTCCGGCCCAGAAGAAAAATCTAGGTATTACTATAGTGTAAAGCCATACCGGGGGACTAGCCTCTGGTATACCGTATACCTACTCCAGAAGTGATGTATAGCTGCCACGTCTGTAAAGTACATGCACAGTAGCCTAGACTTTTTCCCCTCTTACCCCTATAAAGCCTATGGCTTGTAGAGGGCAATTGGGTCTTTTCCTTTGGTCTGTGTTCCTATAAAAGCAGGGCCATGCCCTTGTAACAGGGGGGCATATTCAGTAGAGGCAAAACTATGCCAAATCCACTGTAAACTAGACGTAGGGTTATTATCCCTCTGGGGAGGCCTGAACTAGTATAAACTCTCTCTTCCTATGTAAGAACCCTTCAAGGTTCATGTCATACACCATACACCATCACATAAAACATGTTTGTAACTAACGCAATTGTTACAACAGTTGGCGCCGTCCGTGGGGACCCTAGTACTAAAAGCTAGTGTCTCTGCCATCACTCGCGCCTCGGAGTATACCCTTCAGCAAGGGGCTCCGAGCGCTCGTCGAAGGCCTTAGGAGCCCTTGGGGCTACGAGGCAAGCTTTCAACCACCCTAAGCCACTCGGTCTCCGGACCAGCCAAGCTTCCAAAGGTACGTACACAGCCCGAAGCCTTGCTTCGTTCTACTAAGAAGCTGAAACCTACATTCTATTAAACCCCAAAGCCTTGCTTCACTTTATTAAAAACCGAAGCTTTGCTTCGTTCTACTGAAACCGAAGCCTTGCTTCATCTTATTAAATATCGAAGCCTTTCTTCACTTTATATAATGTTGAAGCCCTGCTTCGCTTTGCTGATTGTCGAAGCCTTCACTTTATTAAAAACTGAAGCTTTGCAATGTCCTTATTGAAACCCGAAGTCAAGGCTTCATTCTATTAAGAACCAAAGTTACCGCTTCGTATCAATAAGGACCAAAGCACTACTTCGATCTATTTAAAACCGTAGCGCTGCTTCGAAGTCTACATAGTGCCTCTGGGCCCGTAGAAGTGGGATAAAGGACTCTGGGCCACCGGCCTGATGTGTCCGGGATTCTAGGCCACCGGCCTGATGCATCCTAGGATCCCGGGTTCTGTTCCCGGTATCCAGAGTCAAAGGTGGCTCAGAGTCGAAGGTGGCTCACAATCATAGGTTCGGTGAATCCATACCACTCATTCCATTCTCATTACAGAATCAAGCTCAGAAGCCTAGATTCGCCATCTAAACACGCTTTGAAGCCTGACTTCACGTGTCAGTTTAAGATCTGTTGAATTAAGCATGCCAAAGTCTTGCTTCTCTTAATTCAAATCAGTCTTCGAAGCCATGCTTTGTTTCAATTTAAGCATTCGAAGCCCAAGCGAGGCCCTCGAACGACACGATTTATATATACGAAGCTACCCAAGGTGCACCCCTTCACATTTTATAATTGCACGCACTAGCAACACCCAAGTCCCTAACCACCACGCGTAAGGGGGGGCCGAGGTATGTATGCGAAGTGTGCGAATGAAATGCGCAATACGAGTGTAGAAACTAAACGTTCGAAGCACGCGATACGTGCGAAGCATTCAAACGAAGTATGCATTTATAAATACAACACAATTTCCATTCATTTAATGCCAAGTGCGAAGTATGTTACAAGTACACCTCGAAAGCTAAAATACTACGAGTAATTTGTATCTAAGCCTAAGAAAAAGTGTGCCCGAGGTCCTGACATACTCGACCCTCGCTTGCTCTTTTTCCGGGCAGGGCCTCCTCGGCTAGACGAAGCACCGTCAGAGCCTGACCTCCCACGGATGGGCCATCCATGCTTCGAAGCCCGCAGAACTCGCCTTTCTTCTTGTAGGTCAGCCCAAGTCTAAAGCGCAAGCGGTGCCACATCGAAGGCATAAAAGTATAGGGCTTCGTCGCCTTGTAAGGCCATACCCGAAGACTGCACCCCCTCACCACTTAAGACTACTTCGAAAAAGCTTATGTCTGGCGAATACGAAGAACTCCGAAGGGGCTCCGTCTTCACAATGGCTAGTAGCTCCTGGGCTACTTCGGGAATAACTTTGCCCCTAGGACCCCTCGGAAGTTTGAACCGAGGGGCCTTCGGACCTAGCTACTTTGAGCACCACCCAAAGCTGGTGAAGCTCTTCGGAATCCTCAAGCATTTTAAAGTCAACATCCGAAGGCTAAGCCTGGGCAGGTACAAAATACCCCCACATTTCTATTAATAAAATGACAAGTCATTTATAGGCCTACAACTACGAATTACAAAAGAGCCTAAGGAGGTCTACACCTTCGGTGGCAGAGGGTAAGACGTCGAAGGCTGAGTTGGCGAGGCATGTGCCCTGGCTCGGCCTAAGCGAGTGACTCGTTGCAGTTTGAGGACCGCTTCGCACCCTCGGGTCTTCCAGGGTTCCTAAAGCTGGGGCCACACCCCGCTAACAGCCGAGGAGGGTGTAACGCCTGAAATATAATAATTCCAAACTTTATTGAATTCCAAGGAAAGACAATAAATACAAGACGTTCATCACATGACCTCATACATTACGCCAATCAAAGGTGGTTCGTAGACCACATTATTACGTAAGTGTTAAAAGAAAGAGAATTAGGAAAATAAATCCTCTAGATGAACGCTTTCTTCCAGTCTCACGCCTTGACTGGGTCGCTACTCCAGACCATCCTCTTCCTCATAGTACGCTACCTATGATGTGGTGAGTCAACGAGGGTGAGTACAATCGTACTCAACAAGCCACAAAAATCCAATTATAATGAAAGGTAATGACAAAGGCAGGTAGTGGCTCATGTTTGCAGAAAAGAACGTTTGTAAAGCAGTTAATGTGATCAGGTTATTAGTACAGAAATTAAATCATGAGTATATGCATCATCTTCTACCTCGAGGGATACAGTCAGCCCACCCTCGCTCAACAGTCCTTACATGCCATTCTATCATGCAATCATTCATATAATAGTAAACTAATTGCGGTGACCATTGCCCAACCCACCCTTGACCGTGGGAACGACTTTTCAAAAAGATTATACTCTGATCAAAGGTGTACTACTGTACCCACAAGGCACTCTTTCCCGCACACCAAAGTGTGTCATGATGACACCACGTCACCCTGAAGGAACTCATGCCAAAACCTTTAGCATGGAACACGCCAACTCAATAACATCCTCTTATAGGTTTCATACGGTGCCCCAACGCGTTGGGCCAACGACGTACCCCCCTTGAGCCTCGTCGGTACAAGCCACCTGCATGTGTCACTTGCCCCCTCCACTATGGTGCTTTAAGTTGGAACGCTTCATACCTCCAGTTAGGAGTTACCTACTAGACTTGTGGTTAGTACGAAATGTTTTGCAATAGATCCCGCAGACCGATCCTTATAGTGCCCCAGGTGCTACCGACCAATCCCTAGCTTGTACCTGAAACCCACCATGCTTACATATTTAACCAAAACTCCATAACCAACAGAATTCCAGGGAAGAGAGATATATTAGGGAAATCATATAATAGAATCCAACTGACTACGACTTATTTTTACCCTATAGCAGTTGTATCGATACATTGGACACTATCTAATATTTATACTTTATAGGTGACAAGGAGTTTAGACTCAAGAAGCATGGCTTGGGTTTGCACAACAGCGTCGGGGATCTAATAAATATAGTGTAAGGTTCTTGATTGGACTAATGCAATTATATCCTATGAGTTATAGTGATAATTATTAAAAATGGGCTTAATTATGATCAAAATAGGTGTTGTGACTTGCCTTGATCAACAAAGGGTGATGGGGGGACCTCTGGATAATATTTCGGATCCTCGACGGCGGCATAATCTTCTCGGTACCAAAATCAAAGAGAGCAAACAATTAATAACATGAAAATATCAGTACAAAATATATGGATTAAATGGGCTAAAGTTGTTGAGAATTAAATTTAGAATTTTCTGAAATTTGAATGGTGAAATTTTGAGTTAAAATGAGTGAGATATGAATTTTTGAAGTTTAAATTGAATTTCTAGATTTTATTTAAATTGAAAACAACCTCTGGTCCACGGTGAGCCAGGCCCACCATGGACCAGCACACCGTGCGCGTGAATCCAAGCCCTTTGGACCGCCGGATCGAGATCTTATGGCCCTGGTGCAGTGCGGGGTTTTAAAAACAACGTGGATGGCTGAGATTATAACATGCGAACCAGTACCGATCAACGAGTGAGATTTCATTTAGATCTAACTGTCAGGATTAATCCGAGAAGAAACGGTATGGATCTACGGATGGGATTTAACCCGAGGGGTTAAGTGGCGATGAGCGGCTGGGATCACCCGGTACCGGTCAACGACCGGTCAGACAGATCTGAGCTCTTGATCCAGAGCCCTAATCTCGACCGTTGCTCGGGATCGGACGGTGCAGATGCGATCCGGCACAACACTAGGGTAAAAACAAGTGTGGTGTTCTTTTCTGGCATCGGCAGTGAACGGCGGTGAGCACAATGGTGGCGGTGATGGCCTAGGGCCCTAGCTGAAAGAAAAAATGCGATGAGCATAATACGGGGGTCACGATGGTACTGGAAATGGGGGCGTGCGATGGTCGGATGTGGCCGGCGATGAGCGTGGGCGATGGAGGTACTCCGGGTTGATGGCGACGGCAAGGTTCCGGCGGTCTTCAAGGCCAATGGGGGTGTGGCCGAGGACGGGCGGTCGGCGACAGTTCTAGAGATGCCGACGATGAAGGCGCCAGGGCCCTGTGGCGACGGCGAGGGGTGGACGGGGTGGAAGCAGAGCAGTGGAGCTAAAACCGGGTGATGGCGCTCTAGAATGTGAGGGTTCTGACCGGCGGTGAAATGGAAGGCCTGGAGAAGGAAACCGATGAGGAATTCCATTTTCCCTCCGGTGAGCTTTCCATGTGCACGCAAACCCGTGATTCAGGCATGATTACGTCGGGTGGCAGAGGGGAATGGATAACCGGATTAAGGCAAAGAGGATCCGGGCTTCAATTTAAGGCAGGAGGGCTGGCGCCGGTGGAATTTGAAAGTGGGGGTCGCCAGCGAAGGAAAGGGGTGGTTGCCATGTAGAAGACGACCCTGACAGGTGGCCTCCACCTGTCGATGAGCGAGCGCGAGGGGAAAGGTGCCGACAAGTGGGCCAAGGCTGTCAGTGGCTAAGGGGGGTCATGTGTGGCTGGCTAGTGGGCCTTGGCGGGGCGTGGGAGGGAGAGAGAGGGGATGTTGGCACTGACAGGTTGGCCCCACTTGTCAGTGTCTCAAGCGTTGGACTGGGCTAGGCCGAGGCAGATTTGAGGGAGGTGGCCCAGTAGTATTTAAAATTCATTTTCTGATTAAAATAATTACATAAATTGATGTATAAATTTAGAGCTAAGAACAAAGGTACTAAAATGTTGTTAAAATTCCCAAAAATCTATCTTGGCTTATAGAACCTACCATAATTTTATCAACCGTGAATTTGAATTATTTCTCTATGTTTGGATTTATTCGGGGTGTTTTTACTTTTACTTTAATTCAAATAATCCTTTTTATTTTCAGAAGTTTTATTTTTCACATTTCATTTTACCTTGGAGAATTTGGGGTGTTATAGAGGGCGAAGCCAAGTGAGGGCCTCCGAAGGCCACCGGCATGGCCAAAGTTGCTGCTACGAGGTGGTTGCACCCCGCGTTATAAAGCATCTGCAACACCCCTTAGCCAACCACCCGCCCGCCTGTCAGCGCGAAGCTTTTATTTGACACCTCCGCCGTCGTCGCGGCCGTCTGAAGGAACTTGAGCTGGTCCCCGATAAGGTCCTAGGGATTGAAGTCCGGAGCCCGGCACTCGGTCCCCAAGCGCTCCAGGACTTCGGTTAGACTCGAGGCGGCTTTATCAACCCCTCGGACCACGAGGCCCTCTAGAGCTTGGCCAGCAGCACGAAGATCGGAGCACTCCGCCGCCAGCTTTGCCCTGGCCTCCTCCAAAGCCCGAAGTGCCTCTTGAAGCCTTTCCATCTCCGAGGCCAAGGCTTCCTTTGCCTTGGCTGCCTCGGACCTCACCGCCTCTGCCGCCGCTTCGGCTTGCTTGCGCCTCTCGACGGCCTCCAAAGCCTGGCACCGAAGGGCTTCACTTTCCTCCGCCAAGAGGGTTTCCTAGTGGCCCACAGAGGCCGCTGCCATGGTAGTCATTGCGAAGGCCTATCAAGATTCAAGAAATCTTCAGTATTGCTAAAGAGCTAAGTAGCAAACGAAACATGTGCGAAGCTTCACTCACCTGAACGAGCGCTTCATTGGTGTTTGTGAAGAGGTTGATTTGGCTGGTGCGGTTGAGCTGCGCCACCAACTCCCCCTTCGCCGCAGCAATGCAACCGTCGGGGAAGACTCCATGGTACATCTGCTCGTGCTCAAATCCGAGGAAACCGACGAGCATGCGCAGCTCGCGGATGAAACCAGCCTCGTCGCGAAGGTTCCCGCTCATGGTATGGACCGACATCTACAAAAGAGAGAAAGTTTTTGTGAAAATCTCGGAAGATGAGAGGATAAGTAATTTTTTTGTAAGAAGATACAGTAAATATAAGTCCTAAGGTCAGGTCTGTTTGGCTTCCTACAGTCAAGTCGGCTCTGATACCATCTTGTCACGCCCCGATTTAATAAATCAGGACTTTATTGAAATTCCATAGAAAATCAATAAAACAAGACGTTCATCACGCGACCTCGTACAATACGGGCAATCATTCACGGTTCGTAGACCGCATTAATACAAAAGTAAATAAAGATGAAGAGAAACTAATAAAATAAGGGTCCTAGATGAACGCCTCCTTCCAGTCTCGTCTTGACTGGGTCGCTACTCCAGACCTTCATCCTCCTCGTAGAAGACGGGCTCTGATGGTGTAAGTCAACAGAGTGAGTACAGATGTACTTAGCAAGCCACCGAATGCAAATATAATGCAAGGTAATAACAAGGGAGATAGTGACTAGTTTTGCGGAAGAAGAATAATTGTAAAGCATAAAATGTGATCAATTTATTAGTACTGAAAAGTAAACATGTGTATGCATCATCATCTTCTAACTCGAGGAGTACGTTTTACCTCCTCGCACAACAGTCCTTACATGCCATGAATAACTCAATCATTCAAACAATTGTAAACTAACTGCGAGTAGTCACACAACCCGCCCTTGACCGTGGGATCGGCTTTTCGAAAAGATTAAATTACTCTGATCAGAGATGTACCACTGTACCCACAAGGCACGCATTCATCACTTACACCGAAGTGTAACGAGATGACCCATTTCACGGGAACTCGTGCCAAAACCTTCCATATGGTCTTCCCCGACTCAACAGCACCCTCTTATGGGTTTGTATCGTGTCTCGCCATGTCGAGTTTCCACCATACCCCCCCTTGAGCCATCGTCGGTACAAGGCGCCTTGAGGGCTAGCCCCTTGCCCCCTCCACTATGGTGCCGAGAGCCGGAGTGTTCCACACTTCCAGTTAGGACTTACCCATTAGACTTGTGGTTGGTACGGAAGTGCTTTGCAACATACCAATACCCGAGCTTGCACCCGGAACCCACCATACTTATAACTTAGCCAACTCCAACAGAGTCCAGAGACGAGAATAACGGGGAAATTCATATACAGAAACTAGCTATCTACGACTCATTCTTTTTATCCTATAGCAGTTGTGCCGGTACATTGGGCACTAGCTAATAATTTTATAGTAGAGTGACAAGGAGTTAAGGCTCAATAAGTATGGTTTGGGTTTGCACACAAGGACGGGGATCTAATAAGTATAATTGTAAGGCTTTGATATTTGACTAATGCAATATTTACCTATGGGTTATAGCCATAATTTATTAAAACATTGGCTCAATGATGATCAACTGTTTCAACAGAGGTGGTCGATGACTTGCCTTGATCAGCAAATGGGGATAGAGGAACCTCGGGGTAGAACTCCGGCTCCTTAACGAACTCGTAGTCTTCTTGGTACGGAAAAATAAATAATACATTAAATAAACAGATAAAAATCAACCAAATACATATTTGTGGGTTTTATTATGTGGAGTAAAGTTTTAATATTCTGATGTTTGGTGAATAAACAGTAAACTTAATTTCTTAGGGCTTTTCTAATTTATTTTTCTAAATTAATAATTTATCCCTAAGGGGTTTTTATTCATTTATTTATTAAAAATATTTTGGGTAACAGTAACATACTGTTTTTATGGCATTAATTTGTAGAGAATATTATACTGGTTTTAACAAAATTTGAATGGTGAAATTTGGAGTTAAAATGAGCAAGGTATGAATTTTCAAAGTTTAAATCAATTTCTGAAATTTCATTTAAACTGGAAAATGGGCTCTGGTCCACGGTGAGCCGGGCCCACGGTGGACCGCGGCACTATGCGCGTGGACCGGTTGATCCAGAGCCGTCGGATCTGGATCTGGCGGCCAGGCGAGAGGCGGGAGGCTTAAGTGGCAACGGACGACCAGGATTAGATCTCGCGAACCGGTACGACGTGGACACACTAGATCGCTCCAGCGCTTTAAGTCGCGATCGACGGCCGAGAGCGCGCGATACCCCTTTGACCAGATCCGAGGGCCCAGATTAAATCCCGAAGGGATTTAATCGTAGCCCTTCGATCACGATCGGACGGCCGTGGCGTGATCCGGCATGACACGTGCGTAAGGGGTTAGTACCCTTCATCTCCGGCGACGGCGGGGGCTCGGGTGCGATGGCGATGGCGGCGGCGAGCGCCTATGGGCATAGCTATGGCCAAAAATGGAACGCGGAGAGGATGGGGGTCATGACCGTACCTTCGAAGGTGAAGGAGGGGGTTCGGAGGTGACCGGCGGCGAGTGTAGACGGCGGAGGGGTTCGGGTGGTCGACGGCGACGGTGATCTGGCGGTCTTCACGGTCGACGGAGGGGTGGCCGAGGACGGGCGGCTCACTGCGGACTCGACGGTGGCGGTGGCTAGGGCGAAGGGGGCCTGGATCAACGGCGATGGCTCGCCGGAGGCGAAACAGAACCAAAGTTCAAAAGGAGGGCGACGGCGCTCTGCTTTCGCTCGAGGATGGCTCTACTGGCGTGGGGTGAGTGAGGTGAGGGGAGGGGTTCTTATAGGGGTCACCGGCGGTGGATATGGTAGGGTAATCGGAGGAAACCGAGAGGGATTCTTTCCATCTCCGGCGAGGTTTCCAAACCTTCGGATTTGCTTCCTTTCTCGCGAAACCGCGTCGGCTATGGAAGGAAAGGGGGCGGTGGCGATCAGGGAAGGTGATCCGGGGCGATCGGGTGAGCGCGGGCGGCCGGCGGCGAAAAACAGAAGGTGGGGGTCGCCGGCATGGAAGGGGGAATCCCCTTCCATCGGAGACGAAGCATCTGACAGGTGGCCCCCACTTGTCAGCGGCCGAAGCAAAAGAGTAAAGGCCGACAGGTGGGCCACGACTGTCAGGGAGAGGGAGGTGGAGGCGAGTGGCTGCCATGCAGGGCCAGGCGGGGATGGGCGCGGGGAGGAGAGAGGGGACGCGAGCGCCGACAGGTGCGTCCCACCTGTCGGTGGCTGGCGGTTTGGACTGGGCTAGGCTCGGGGACTTTGAAGGTTGAGGCCCATTAAGGATTTAATATCTTTTCTGATTAAAAATAATTCCTGTAATTCATTTATTTGATTAAGGGTTGAATCACTGTTGATGAAAATTTGTAAAAATCCCTAAAATTATATTTTGGTCTCTAGTTCATCTCATAAAATTTTCAAGTCCAGATTTTGAATATCTCTCCATGTTTGGCTTTATTAGGGCTCTTTTAGGATTTTCTTTAATAATAAAATCCAGAAATAATGATTTTATTTTCTTTTATTTGTTTTTATTTCTTGGGGTGTTACAATCCTATCCCCCTTACAGAGAATCTCGTCCTCGAGATTCGGATCAATCCTCGAATAGCTCAGGATGCTGTGCCTTGAGTTCATCTTCTTTTTCCCATGTAGCTTCCTCTACCGGATGATTGCTCCACTGCACTTTGCAGAAGCGGATGACCCGACTCCTGGTGATCCTTTCTTTGACTTCCAATATCTTGACATGCTTTTCCACATAGGTCAGATCCTCTTGAACATCCAACTGCTGTAGATCCACTTGATCTGTCGGGACACGAAGACACTTCTTTAGTTGAGACACATGAAACACATCATGCACTCCAGTCAATGAGGGTGGTAGTTCCAACTGATAAGCAACTTTGCCTTGGCGTCGAATAATGGGAAATGGTCCAACATATTGAGGGGCCAACTTTCCTCTCATGTTAAACCGTTGGGTACCCCGGAGAGGCGTAACTCGAAGATAGACATGATCTCCCTCTTCAAAGGCTAGATCTCTGCGTCGATTGTCCGCGTAGCTCTTCTGTCGTGATTGGGCTGTCTTGAGTCGGTCTCTGATGATCCGTACTTTCTCTTCGGCTTCTCGGAGGATGTCCATTCCGAACACTTGAGATTCACCGGTTTGGTCCCAAAGTAGGGGCGTTCTGCACTTACGTCCATATAAGGCTTCAAAAGGAGACATCTGTAGACTGGCTTGATAGCTGTTGTTGTACGAAAACTCAGCGTATGGTAAGCTCTTGTCCCAAGTGGCTCCAAAGTCCAAAACACATGCCCGTAGCATATCCTCCAATATCTGGTTTACTCTTTCTGTTTGTCCATCCGTCTAAGGGTGGTAGGCAGTGCTAAAGTTCAATCTTGTTCCCATCTCTTCTTGAAGGTTCTTCCAGAAACGAGAGGTGAACTGACTTCCTCTATCGGACACTATCTTCTTGGGTACTCCATGAAGACACACGATGCGGGCCATGTACAATTCTGCTAGCTTAGGGCCACTGAAGGTTGTCTTAACGGCTATGAAGTGTGCTACTTTCGTAAGTCGGTCGATGATTACCCAAATAGAATCATATCCAAGTTGGGTCTTTGGGAGTCCGGTGATGAAATCCATTCCGATCTCTTCCCACTTCCATTCAGGTACTTTCAATGGTTGTAACAGCCCTGCAGGTCTCTGGTGTTCAGCTTTTACTCTTCTGCAGGTGTCACACTCGGCGACGAACTGTGCAATCTCCCTCTTCATGATAACCCACCAATAACATTCCTTCAGGTCCTGGTACATCTTGGTACTGCCAGGATGAATGGAGTACAAAGTCTCATGGGCTTCTCTCAGGATAAGGGTTTTTATCTCTGGTTTATCCGGCACACATATCCGGGTTCCAAACCATATGGTGCCATTCTCGTCCTCTGAAAATCCTGGGGCTTTTCCTTGCCTCATGTTCTTCTTAATGGCGGCTATATCCGGGTCTTCTAATTGAGCTTCTCGGATTTGTACGAACAAGACGGGTTGAGTCTCCAAGGTGGCTAGGTATGCTCTGGTGGTCAACCCGAGATTCAACTTTTCCATCTCTTTACATAACAAGGGCGCGTGATCCTGAATCATAATGGCTGTGCAATACCCCTTGCGACTCAATGCATCGGCTACCACGTTTGCTTTTCCGGGGTGGTAGTGGATACCTAAGTCATAGTCCTTTATCAATTCCAACCATCGTCTTTGCCTCAGGTTAAGGTCTGGCTGTGTGAAGATATACTTCAAGCTCTTGTGATCCGTAAAGATCTCACAGCAATTTCCGACCAAATAATGCCTCCAAATCTTAAGGGCGTGCACTACCGCGGCAAGTTCCAAATCGTGGGTCGGGTAGTTCAACTCATGAGGTCTCAACTGACGAGAGGCATAAGAGATAACCTTTCCATCTTGCATAAGAACACATCCCAATCCTTGGCGAGATGCGTCGCAATAGATATGGAAGTCCTTCTGGATATCGGGTAGGGTCAGTATGGGCGCAGATACCAGCCGGGTCTTGAGGGTGCGGAAACTTTCCTCGCATTCGGGAGTCCATTCAAACTTTTCTCCTTTCTGCAACAACTTGGTCATTGGCTTGGCTATCTTGGAAAAATTCTCAATAAATCTCCGATAATATCCGGCCAAACCCAGAAAACTTTGTATCTCAGATACGTTCGTGGGTGGCAACCAATCTGTAACAGCTTCCACGGTGGCAGGATCTACTGCAATGCCTTGTGCAGAGATAATGTGTCCAAGGAACTTCACTTCCGCCGTCCAAAACTTGCACTTGCTGTACTTGGCGTATAATTGGTGTTCCCTTAGCTTCCCTAAGGTTAACCGGAGGTGAGTCTCGTGCTCTTTCTGATCCTTGGAATAAATAAGAATGTCGTCTATAAAGACCACGATGAATTTGTCCAGATACTCCATAAACACCTTGTTCATCATGTTCATGAAGAATGCAGGGGCGTTGGTCAATCCAAAGGACATAACCGTACACTCGTATAATCCATAACGGGTGGTAAAGGCCGTCTTGGGTATATCTTCCTCTCGAATCCTCAACTGATGATAACCAGACCGCAGGTCGATCTTTGAGAATACCGTAGCTCCCTTTAGCTGGTCGAAGAGATCATCAATCCGAGGCAACGGGTACTTGTTCTTGATGGTCACTTCATTCAAGGCGCGGTAATCCACACACATCCGCTTAGCCTTGTCTTCTTTATTCTCGACAAAGATGACGGGGGCACCCCATGGTGATGTACTCAGTTTAATGTAGCCTTTCTTCTCGAGATCCTCCAACTGCTGCTTCATTTCAGCTAGCTCATTAGCGGCCATCCGGTATGGTCGCTTGTAAATAGGGGTAGTCCCGGGTACCAAATCGATCCTGAACTCGATGTCCCTCTTGGGTGGCATCCCTGGTAAATCCTCTGGGAATACGTCCAGGTATTCACTGACTACCGGTATTTCCTCCAAGGTAATCTGATGTAGTCTTGGTCTTCCGGACTTCATACTCGGCATCTGGAATGTGACGACAGTCCCTTCTTCACTGGTCACAGTCACTTTTCTCTGGGCACACTCTATTACTCATTGGTGTTTATTGAGCCAATCCATTCCTAGAATGAGATCCAAGCCTTTGCATTCAATAAGGATGGGGTCGGCCCAAAATATGGTGCCGTGGATATCTATCCATACCTTTGGGCTATAGGTTAGGGCTAGGGTTTGTTTCCCCGGGGTGACTATTTGCACGGCTCTTGGTAGTTCTTTTATGTTTAGATTGTTCTTTTCCACAAAATCAGTTGATATGAAGGAGTGCGTAGCTCCAGTGTCAAATAAAACCACTGCAAGTGCTGAATGTACCATGAACTTACCCATCACGATCTCGGGTGCGGCCTGGGCTTCTTCAGCGGTGATGTGATTGACTCGGGCGCGGATGGTGGGGTTCGCTGCAACTCCTTGGGCACGCTTGGGATGGGGGCACGAATTGGAGTAATGCCCCTCCTGGCGGTAGTTGAAGCATACCACGGACTTGCCGTGCTTGTCGCGCAGGATCTCTGCCTTCTTTGCCGGGGCGGGTAGTGCAGCTGGTGCGGCGGGAGCAGGGCGAGGCTGTCCGGCTCCGGCGTTGGCGGTGGGTGGCGCTGGGCGATATACTGGTCGGGGGTGGTATTGTGGCGCCGGTGTAGGGGGTGTGAAACGGGGCCTCTGAGCCATGCCCTGGTTTTGCCTAAAGGCAATCATTCTCTTCTTCTTCAGGTCGACCTTGTTCTGCTGGGTCTCCTGAATGATAGTGTTGGACCGGAAACGGCGACCAGAGGGGGGGTGAATGGGAGCTTTTAAAATTTTGGGCTACAAACTTAGCCTTCGGTTCTGTTCTGTCTTCTGTGGAACAGGCTTCGAACACTACCTTCGAAGGTCTGGTTCGGAGTTACTTCGACAGCTCCGAAGACAGGCTTCGCAGGAGCAAAAGTTCGAAGCCAAGAAGACTTCGCTCCACGAACAACCCTCGAAAATCTACTCTGCTAAGTCAGTGCAGGCTCCGCACACGAGGTGCTTCGAGCAGGCTTCGCACTTCACCCTTCGCAAGAGTGGACAACCCTCTGAGGACTTCGACTAAGTACTTGGCGACAGCAACTGGTGCTGGGCTTCGTACGCGAAGGTCTACACGCACACAAAACGGACCACGCTAAGGGCTTCGACACAAGAAGCACTACGGGAAAAGAACAGGGCTTCGCTAGTAAGCAGCGAGGTCTTGCCTCGTGTTACACAGAGCGACAGCACACCGAAAAACACACTTCACATAAAACACCCTTCGCCTAGACAGGCTTCGGTGAACTAAAAACTAGCGAGGTATGCAAAGCGAGCTCAAGCAAAAGCACACAGAAACAGGGCTTCGCCGCTTGAACAAGGAACACAAAATGTATTGAACTCTGGATGAAAAACCAGCGAGGTCAGTGTACAGGAGCTCAACAGTAAATGCTCAAAGTGTTAAATGTTACCTACCGAGCCCCCATATTTATAGCCCACGGCTTCATCCTAAGGAAGTGACTACATTACCCCTAGGGTTTACATCCATTTTGTCTCTACAGAACTAAGGGGTACAAAAGGTAGTCCACCTTTATTTTGGAGGCTTCTCTGTCAGCTGCAGAGGGGACAGTGTCAGCCTTTTTCAGAACAGACAGTGTCAGCCTTTACAGTGTTGACTTCTGGAACCTCCCTTCGCACCGGAGGGTGCGGTAGCTTCGGCGAGAAGCCTGCAGCCTGTTGGCCTTCGCTCCGCCGAAGAAGTCCTTCGATACAGTGACGGTTTTGAGCCGAAGCCGTCAAAGCCCTTGGGCCTTCGCACCACCACCTCCGGAGTGGATCACCACGGCTTCGCAGCTACTCCCAGCTCGAACACCGTCCGTCCGTGTACCGAAGCCATGCATGGCCGAAGCACCACAAGTCATCCTCACTCCGAAGCCCCACCTTCGGAGTACCACCCTTCGAAGTCCCTCCTTCGTCCAAGGCCTCCGCATGAAGCATTCCATGAGCACTCCGTCGCAGTGCCTCTACCCGAGCACACTCCACGACGAGCCTCACCCGGACCATGCCTTCGATGCGCCTCGACTTCTGAGACCTTCGTCGGGTAACTTCGAGTGTCTCCCTCCGGAGCATACTTCGAACTCCTTGCCTCCGCAGAGGACTTGATCCACCAACTCCGAAGTCACTCCATTCGGAGTACCTTCGAAGTGCCTCACCTCCGAGGACTTTGACTCGGAGTACCTTCAGCCGGAGCCACGCTCCGCACTCTCTGCCTTCACCTGGCACGCCTCGACCCGAGGACCGACCCGGACCACCTTCGCAGCCACCGTGACGGAGCTCCCCGCTCCCCTGGCATCAAGCCACCCGCTTGACCCAGGTTCACCTGGCTCGAACCTTGTCCGTCGCCTCCGAAGTCCCTGCGCACCACCGACAAGCAGACAAGTGTATCCAGTACTCCGGAGACCTCTCCGGGTTAGCAACCTTCGGCACACACTCCGGTGTACCGCCCAAAGTACCGAAGCCATCGGTACGAACCCTGTCATCGTGTACTGCCGGACCCCTCCGACAAGCACACTCCGCTGCACAGCTGCAGCAAGCAAACACCTCCGAACACCCTTCGGAGAACCACCTCCGAAGCCCCTTCGGAGGTACCCTTCGAACAGAGGGTAAATAATCCTGTCAATCACTCATCACATACACCGAAACCACCCTTGGTTTCTCAGATAGCTTTATTAACCAACTTTTGAAAGTTAGCGTAATCTCCGGAGATAAGCTGTAGGGACAGCTCATCCTTCAGTCCCCGAAGGAACTTGGCCTGCCTGGCCGCATCGGTACGGACCTCTTCAGGCGCGTACCGGGCCAGTCGGTTGAACTCGTGCAGGTATTCTGTTATGGACCTGCTCCCCTGCTGCAGGTCCCTGAACTCTTGCTGCTTCTGAGCTATGATGCCGTCGGGGATGTGAGCGGCACGGAAAGCAACCGAGAACTCTGCCCAAGTATGGACGTGTCCCTCGGGCAGGGTCTCGCGCAGATTGTCCCACCATTCTGCGGTGGGACCATGGAGCTAGTGGGTGGCGAAGGCCACCTTCTCCTGCTCAGTGCAGGTAAGGAGATCGAGCTTCTTCTCGATGGTCCTTAACCAATCCCCAGCCTCCATGGGGTTGGTGGTGCTTGAGAAGGTCGGTGGGCGGACTCGGATGAACTCCGAGAGTTGGGAGGCGGGAGCGGGAGCTGGAGTGGCGGGTCATGGCAGCTCGGGCTGTTGGTGGAGACGGAAGAAGTGAGCCTGCTGCTCTTGCATCTGCTGCTGTTGCTGCTGCATCTGGTTCAGAGAGCTGAGACCAGCTGGTTCTGAGTGGCCATCATCTCGGCCAGAGTGGGGTGGTTGGCAACCGGGGCCTGCCGTTGCCCAGTGGCTCCCCACTGAGGCAGGTTCCCGTTATCTCCTCCGTTCTGAGGAGCGTCGGAGCACTGAGTGTTGGTCATCCTGAAGTTTCCAAGGTAGACAACATTTTCTTAGAGGATATTATTATTAAGTTTTATTCCAAAAATGTCGTTCTTGCGGTTACACTTTATTTATTTCTTCATTCATGCCTTATATTTTGACATGAATGGCAATACAATCAAGCAAAAAGAAAAGCAAGCAATCGTAAAACTACGTCTACGGTAGCTCGGGGGACGGCTCAATCACGGGCTCGTGGGAGATGGTCGGGGTCGAGGATCTGGATGGTCCGGCGGGTGGAGAACTGCGGGAAATCCTCTTGGGCCTCACGGTGGGAATCCGAAGGGATTTCCGCTTGCGAGGCGGAAGGGGTGCGATCTCCTCAATGTCCTTTTTCAGTTCTTCAATCTGGTGGCAGAGCTGTGGGTTGGTGGCGACGCGCTGTCATAGAAGTTCATTCTGGCGCCGTAACTCCTCGGCCTCGGCAGCCAATCGGCGTCCCTTCTAGAGGCGGCATCGAAGATCTCCGTTCTCGCGGTTCAGATCCTCAGAAGAGTGTCGGTAGAAGGCGATCGTATCGCGCTGTCTGTTGGCGTCCTGCAGTGCCTCATAGTGGAGCTCATCCATTGCCTTCAACAGGCGCACTGCATGCCCAACTGTAGAGTGACGCTGGGAGAGGGTGCTGACATAGTCGCTGTGAGGACTCCCTGGGGTACGAAGAGGCACGAAGCGATAGTCCGTGTCGTAGAGCTCACTGTCGTAGATCATCCGGAGCTCGGTGAGGGCCTGAAGGGCGGTGCGCTGGCTGGCAACCAAGAAGGTAGGTCCTCCTCCTCGATAGGTGTGAGCTGTCTGAGGGGAGGGCTGGACGACGATGGTGACCTCACAGAAGCTTTCTTCCTCGTCAGGGAAGACTCCATGGTACATCGGCTCATGCTCAAATCCGAGGAAACCGACGAGCATGCGCAGCTCGCGGATGAAACCAGCCTCGTCGCGAAGGTTCCCGCTCATGGTATGGACCGGCATCTACAAAAGAGAGAAAGTTTTTGTGAAAATCTCAGAAGATGAGAGGATAAGTAATTTTTTTGTAAGAAGATACAGTAAATATAAGTCCTAAGGTCAGGTCTGTTTGGCTTCCTACAGTCAAGTCGGCTCTGATACCATCTTGTCACGCCCCGATTTAATAAATCAGGACTTTATTGAAATTCCATAGAAAATCAATAAAACAAGACGTTCATCACGCGACCTCGTACAATACGGGCAATCATTCACGGTTCGTAGACCGCATTAATACAAAAGTGAATAAAGATGAAGAGAAACTAATAAAATAAGGGTCCTAGATGAACGCCTCCTTCCAGTCTCGCCTTGACTGGGTCGCTACTCCAGACCTTCATCCTCCTCGTAGAAGACGGGCTCTGATGGTGTAAGTCAACGGGGTGAGTACAGATGTACTCAGCAAGCCACCGAATGCAAATATAATGCAAGGTAATAACAAGGGAGATAGTGGCTAGTTTTGCGGAAGAAGCATAATTGTAAAGCATAAAATGTTGTTGGACCGGAAACGGCGACCAGAGGGGGGGTGAATGGGAGCTTTTTAAAAATTCTGGCTAAAAACTTAGCCTTCGGTTCTGTTCTGTCTTCTGCGGAACAGGCTTCGAACACAACCTTCGAAGGTCTGGTTCGGAGGTACTTCGACACCTTCGAACACAGGCTTCGGAGAGGCAAAAGTTCGAAGCCAAGAAGACTTCGCTCCACGAACAACCCTCGAAAATCTACTCTGCTAAGTCAGTGCAGGCTCCGCACACGAGGTGCTTCGAGCAGGCTTCGCACTTCACCCTTCGCAAGAGTGGACAGCCCTCTGAGGACTTCGACCAAGTACTTGGCGACAGCAACTGGTGCTGGGCTTCGTACTCGAAGGTCTACACGCACACAAACCGGACTACGCTAAGGGCTTCGACACAAGAAGCACTTACGGGAAAAGAACAGGGCTTCGCTAGTAAGCAGTGAGGTCTTGCCTCGTGTTACACAGAGCGACAGCACACTGTAAAGCACACTTCGCCAGAAAAACACCCTTCGCCAAGACAGGCTTCGGTGAACTAAAAGCTAGCGAGGTATGCAACGCGAGCTCAAGCAAAAGCACACAGAAACAGGGCTTCGCCGCTTGAACAAGGAACACTGAAATAAATTGAACTCAGAATGAATACAGCGAGGTCTGTCTACAGGAGCTTAACAGTAAATGCTCAAAGTGTTAAATGTTACCTACCGAGCCCCCATATTTATAGCCCACGGCTTCATCCTAAGGAAGTGACTACATTACCCCTAGGGTTTACATCCATTTTGTCTCTACAGAACTAAGGGGTACAAAAGGTAGTCCACCTTTATTTTGGAGGCTTCTCTGTCAGCTGCAGAGGAGACAGTGTCAGCCTTTTTCAGAACAGACAGTGTCAGCCTTTACAGTGTTGACTTCTGGAACCTCCCTTCGCACCGGAGGGTGCGGTAGCTTCGGCGAGAAGCCTGCAGCCTGATGGCCTTCGCTCCGCCGAAGAAGTCCTTCGATACAGTGACGGTTTTAAGCCGAAGCCGTCAAAGCCCCTTGGGCCTTCGCACCACCACCTCCGGAGTGGATCACCACGGCTTCGCAGCTACTCCGAGCTCGAACACCGTCCGTCCGTGTACCGAAGCCATGCACGGCCGAAGCACCACAAGTCATCCTCACTCCGAAGCCCCACCTTCGGAGTACCACCCTTCGAAGTCCCTCCTTCGTCCAAGGCCTCCACATGAAGCATTCCATGAGCACTTCGTCGCAGTGCCTCACTCCGAGCACACTCCTCGACGAGCCTCACCCGGACCATGCCTTCGATGCGCCTCGACTTCTGAGACCTTCGTCGGGTCACCTTCGAGTGTCTCCCTCCGGAGCACACTTCGAACTCCTTGCCTCCGCAGAGGACTTGGTCCACCAACTCCGAAGTCACTCCATTCGGAGTACCTTCGAAGTGCCTCACCTCCGAGGACTTTGTCTCGGAGTACCTTCAGCCGGAGCCACGCTCCGCACTCTCTGCCTTCACCTGGCACGCCTCGACCCGAGGACCGACCCAGACCACCTTCACAGCCATCGTGACGGAGCTCCCTGCTCCCCTGGCATCAAGCCACCCGCTTGACCCAGGTTCACCCGGCTCGAACCCTGTCCGTCGCCTCCGAAGTCCCTGCGCACCATAGACAAGCAAACAAGTGTATCCAGTACTCCGGAGACCTCTCCGGGTTAGCAACCTCCGGCACACACTCCGGTGTGCCGCCCAAAGTACCGAAGCCACCGGTACGAACCCAGTCATCGCGTACTGTCGGACCCTTCCGACAGGCACACTCCGCTGCACAGCTGCAGCAAGCAAACACCGAACACACTCCGGTGACACACCTCCGAACACCCTTCGGAGGTACCACCTCCGAAGCCCCTTCGGATGTACCCTTCGAACAGAGGGTAAAAGCCTGTCAATCACTCATCACAAACACCGAAACCACCCTTGGTTTCTCAATCTCCCCCTTGATGAGTGCATTGACAACCAAATCCAAGTCCAAGAAAATTTAAGAATTTCAGCACACAAGCGACCATAAAAACTCAGAAAAGAGCCAAAGCATGTCACTTGATAAAAGAATTTTCTCCCCCTTTGAAAAAAGAATAAAAGCCCCTTCGGCAAATCTCCCTTTGGATAAAAACTCCCCCTGAGTTGAGCAAATTTTTCTCCCCCTTTATGTCAAAAATCTCTCCCCCCTTTAAAAATGATGCCTTCTTGCGGCAGAGAACATAGCAAACCTCTCCCCCTTTGGCAATGCAAGCATCAAGGAGCATTCAAAAGATGCAAAGCTGTGAGATGAATAGAATTGCAAAGACATATAATGCAAAAATATGCCAAAATTAACACAAATGATCATGTGCTCAGCTCAATTTAACAATCTGTGAATCAAGATGATGGCATGTGATTTTGTCAGTTTGAAGTGAAAGCATCACCACTTAATCACAGTAGCTAGACATGAAAGGCAAGGACTGCGCAAAGCTAACAAATTCTACCCTAGACAGACAAGTCTTGTTCAAAAGGAGCTGTGAAAGCAAACTTGATGATCAATTAATTTTGTTGTTCTTTTTCTTAATGCCAGGGGTTATTTGTTTGTCCACCTTATACTTTCCAATCAGGCCAAGCCTAGGCATGAAAGCCATCTGAAGCTTAATGCGGTGATTTTGGCATACACTACACTATTCCAGTTCAGACCAAAGTGCAATGGTAAGCAGTCTAGAATAGAGTAGTGCGACAAACAAACCCTCCTGGATCTTTTCATTGAAACCAGGCAAATCATGGATTTTTGATTTTGATTGTGATGAATTGAATATTTTGAGGAATATCCATGAATAAAGAACACAATTTTTCAAGTTGCAATTTTGAGCATCCAAGGAACAGTGTCTTGCTGTCAAGTAGATAAAGATAGCTAAAAGCAGTCCAGCCTAAACAAGCTAGATACAAGATAATGCGGTGAGCAAGTTTCGACTTTTAGAAAATAAAACATCATGCACAATCAATGTTCCAGACATATTTCATAGAGCTGAGCTGTCATGATTTCTTTGAATTAAAAGCAGACATATAATAGCAAAAGATGTAAGTGCAATTCCACACATAATGAGCATATGCAAGGCAATTAAAATCAGCTCCCCCTCACAAAATGCCGTAGGGATGACAAATACCAAGTTCCCCACGCAAGTAAGCAAATCGAGAAGCATCGAGGGGTTTTGTAAAAATGTCGGCAAGCTGGTGTTGGGTATCAACATATTGAAGTTCAATATCACCCTTCTCATTGTGATCTCTGAGAAAATGATACCGTACATCAATGTGTTTGGTTCTGGAGTGCTGAACCGGGTTGTTTGCAATACAAATAGCACTAGTGTTATCACAGAAAAGTGGTACACTCTTATAATCTAACCCGAAATCCCGCAAAGTGGAAATCATCCACAAAATCTGAGAGCAACAGCTAGCTGCAGCAACATATTCGGCTTCAGCCGTCGATTGTGCAACACTAGACTGTTTGCGGGAAGACCAGCAAACCAGATAAGTACCCAGAAAATGACAAGTACCAGAGGTACTCTTCCTATCAATTCTACACCCAGCAAAATCCGCATCGGAATAACCTCTAAGACATAAAGATGAAGACGATGAATACCATATCCCAAATTCAAGGGTGTGTTTGAGATACCTTAGGATGCGCTTAACCGCTTGACGGTGCGAAGCTCGTGGCGAAGCCTGAAAACGAGCGCACAGACACACAGCGAAGTGTATGTCCGGCCTCGTGGCAGTCAAGTAGAGGAGGGAGCCGATCATGCTTCGGAACTCCTTCTGATCTACGGCTTCTCCATCTTCGTCAGGGTCCAATGCTACAGATGTAGCCATTGGAGTGGCGAGGGGCTTCGCATTGGACATGTCGAACTTCTTGAGCAGGTCCTTGGTGTACTTTGTCTGGTGGACAAAGGTACCTTGTTTGCTTTGCTTGATTTGCAAACCAAGGAAAAAGGTGAGTTCACCCATCATCGACATTTCAAACTCCCTGCTCATGGTATCTGCAAACTCGGCAACCAAAGCATGAGAAGAGCCACCAAAGATGATATCATCCACATAAATCTGAACTAGGAGGAAATCTTTGCCATGCTTGAGAGTAAACAAAGTTTTATCAACAGAGCCCATCAAATACCCTCGCTCAAGCAGAAAAGACTTAAGTCTATCATACCACGCCCGAGGGGCCTGCTTGAGTCCATAAAGAGCCTTATGCAGTTTAAGGACTTTATGTGGGTACTTGGGGTTTTCAAAACCAGGGGGTTGTTTTACATAAACATCTTCACCTATGAAGCCATTAAGAAAAGCACTTTTGACATCCATTTGATAGAGTTTGAATCCCCGGGATGCCGCAAAGGCAAGCAAAATCCTAATGGCCTCAAGGCGAGCAACAGGTGCAAAAGTTTCAGTAAAATCAATCCCTTCTAGTTGAGAAAAGCCCTGAGCTACAAGTCTAGCCTTATTTCTAACAATTGTTCCATCCTCCCCTTGTTTATTTTTGAAAATCCATTTTGTTCCAATGAAATGAACATTTGGTGGAGGATCAACTAAAGTCCAGACTTGGTTTCTCTCAAAATTTTCAAGTTCCTCATGCATGGCATTGATCCAACTAGAATCAGAAAGTGCATGACTAACATCTAAGGGCTCGAAAGAAGCAACAAAAGCAGCATTCGTGAAATGAGCGTGAGAACGTGTTACCCTTTGATCAAGCTCACCAATGATCTGCTCGGGAGGGTGCATCCTTTGGACATGATGTGGAGCCTCATGGCGGGATGCAGTCTCCCCCTCAACTTGTGCGTTGGAGTGGTCCAAGATGACCGATGTTGAGGTAGTCGCTTCGGGACCTCGTGCCGAAGTAGTTGAAGCGGGGTCAGCTTCGGGGGTCGATGTCGAGGGTAGTAGGGGATCATCCTCGAATTCTCCGGGATCTTCATCCTCGAATAAGGTCTGTTCCATGTCGTGTTCATTTGCCTGTTCAAAAGCAGAACTAACAGAGGGGGTTGATTCATCAAAAGTCACATCACATGACTCGATGACAGTGTTAGTCTCCAAATTATAAACACGATAGGAATGACCATGAGTAGTATAACCCAAAAAGATCCCGTCAGAAGAACGCGACTCAAATTTATCCAAGTTTCCACGCTTTAGGATGAAACAGCGACAGCCGAAAACTCGAAGATGAGTAACCTTGGGCTGTCTCCCAAAACGTAGCTCATAAGATGTTAAGTTTAAAATTGAGCGCAAGAAAATTCGGTTTGAGATGTAGCAAGCAGTGTTCATGGCCTCAGCCCAGAATTTTCTAGGAGTCCTATGCTCATCAAGCATCGTCCTAGCCATCTCCACCAAAGTGCGGTTCTTCCTCTCAACAACACCGTTCTGTTGAGGAACCCGCGGAGCAGAGAATTGATGTTCTATGCCATGCTCCATGCAAAAGTCAACAAAGAGACTATTTTTGAACTCGGTGCCATTATCGCTTCGAATGAATTTTAATGCACCTGGGAGTTCAGTGAAAAGTCTCAAAGCCAAGCTCCGAAAGTGTGAAAACACTTCATCCTTGCTGGCAAGAAAGAAGACCCAAGAGTAGCGAGAGAAATCGTCGACAATAACTAATACATACCACTTGCCGCCTAAAGAACTAACCCGAGAAGGACCTACAGTGTCCATGTGGAGAAGTTCTCCGGGCTGTTCAGTCATCACTGTGGTGACTGGCGAATGCGAAGCGGCAATCATTTTTCCATGTCGACATGGAGCGCAAACTAAATTCTTCTCAAACTTGAGCTTGGGCAATCCTCGGATCAAGCCTAGGGCGCTCAAACGAGCGAGCAATTCAAAGCTCATATGCCCTAGTCTCCTATGCCACTTCCAAAGCTCAGAAGTCGAATGTGCAACAAGACAATGAGAAGAACCAGACGACTCTGAAAAATCAGCTCCAAAAACTCTCCCAACCCTAAAGATCTTACACACAACAACGCCATCAGAATTGAGCACTTGCGAAGTATCGCGATGAAATCGCACTTCGAAGCCCTCATCAAGCAACTGAGATACAGACAGCAAATTGTATCCCAGGTTCTCAACCAAAGCAACATCTTTGAGAGTGAAGTTCGAATTAATTCTTACCACACCTTTACCTTTCACTCTACTCCTTCGATTGTTTCCGAAGGTGATATGTTCCCTTTGCTTGGTTGTGGTGAGGCTGGAGAACCAATTTGCATCTCCGGTCATGTGGCGCGAACAACCGGAGTCCATGATCCATGTGCCCTCCAAGCCTCGACCTGTCGCCTACACATGATGAAAACGTCTCGATCGCTCAGTGCTGGGGTGAGTAAAATAATGACGAGGCATCCAGCACTGAGTGACACGAGTAGTAGGCACAGTAGAAGCAGACGGTCTACGCACATAAAAATCAGAATGATGCAAAGTGCGAGGTCTACCTACATGCAAAGAACGAAAAGCATGTAGAGGTCTCCTACTCTGACGAGGTACAAAGCTACTCGCCCGAGGTCTACCACCATATGGAACATGGTGAACACCACGAGGAGCAAAACCTCTCCGAGAAGCACGAGGAGCCTCAAAAACAGGACGAGAGTAAAACTCAGACTCATGCATACCTAAAGATGGGTAATGCATGTCCTGATAGCTCATCGCCTGTGCACGTCGCTCATCCTTGATGCGACGGAAACAGAAACCAATCAAATGACCCGCCCGCTGACAATAAGAACAGTGAAACACTCTCCTCGGGGCACTCTCATGGGTCAACGGAGCAACTCTCACAGGCTCCTTGGGTTTCTTCTGAGTGGTTTTCTTGGGAGGATTTTTCTTGGTAGGAGGAGTGGTTTTCTTTGGTGGATGGGTAGGCTTTTTGGCTGATGGGGTGTCTAACAGAGCTCTCTCTTTCTCTAGGGTGGTAGGAGAGGTAAAAATAGTTTTGGAATTACTGTCTGAAGCTATCCTCTCAAAACCCAAACCTAGAGCTACCCCGGCTCTGTCAGCACACAACTTGGTCTTGGCCAAGAGCAAATCCATCCTACCCTTCCCCTCAGTACATTTGTTCACCACAGAAAGAAGGTATTCATTTTCAGACATGAGGTTTTCAGCTCGCTCTCTGACAGTGCCTAGCTGGTCCTTAAGTGTGATGCAAGTGTCACAAACAGGTTGCACATCCTTAGAACTACCGGCCCTCTCCAATCTAGCCTCTAAATCATGAACATGCTTATCACGTAAATTAATGCTATCGCGTAATAAAGAGCAGTTCATGCAATCAATAACATCATGAGGTCTAGAATCCACCTCCAAAAGCTGCTTCTGTGCAGTCTCAAGCTCAGAAAGAGTTTGAGCATGAACAGAACGCAACTGAGCAAGCTCACTCATGACAACAGAACATGATTCACATTCAGCATCATCAAACTTAGACTTAAGCATGGCATATTCAGTAGAAATATTTTCTAGCCTAAGTCTAAGGTCTTTTCTTTCTCTAGCAGCTTGCACAAGTAATCTATCCTGACCTAGCACTACTTCATTCAGCTCATCTAATTTAATTAGAAGCTGGTCAGATGATAGGTTTACCTCAGATGAGTCAAGCTCATCGCCGCTGTGATCGCTGTCGGCCATGAAACAAAGGTCGGTGAAGTCACGTCCCTTCTTGTCCTTCTTGTCCTCCTTCCTTGGGGACTCCTCCTCCTCAGAGCTCGACTCCTCAGTTGAGGACGTGTCGATGTCACTGAGAGCAGCAACAAAAGCTCTGGAAGCGGCCTTGGCTACTTTCTTAGTCATCTTGCCGCGCTTGCCCTTCACAAAGGGCTTCCTCTCCTTTTTGTGGAATTTGGGGCGGTCACTCTCATCTCTCTTCTTGACCTTGGGGCAATTGGCCTTAATGTGAGAGGTGTCGCCACATTCATAGCAGCCACTAAAACCACTTCTCCTCTGATCCCGTCTCTCATGATGAAAGCGGGTGAACCTCCGGGCAATGAGAGCAAGCTCATCATCAGCTAGAGTATCCACCTGCTCCTTTGTGACGGAGACCAGGGAGGACAAAGCAAAACCATCTGCAAGAACACAAGTGCCTGATGTGCTTGGTTCTGCAGTGGTGCCACGGCTAGTGCTAGAAACCAATGCCAATGGCTGTGGCAAAGAGCTTCTGTGCACTGCAAGAGATGCCTTGGCAATCTCTGTGGACTTCAGCTTGCTAAAGAGTTCGTCACAGGTCAATGTGTCATAGCCTGTGGACTCCTCAATGCTGGATATCTTCACTTCCCATATGCTACGGTCAAGAGCGTAGAGAAGCTTGATAGCCCTATCGTGATCACTGTAAGCAAGCGTCCCGTTGGAGCGCAAGTTACTCACTATCGCGTCAAAGCGAGAAAACATGGCATCTATGGATTCACCAGGTGCCTGCACAAACAGCTGATACTGTTGATTGTAGGTGCTTTGGCGCCTGGCCTTAATCTGAGCAGAGCCCTCATGAAAGACAGTGAGTGTTGTCCAAATTTCCCTAGCAGTCCTAAGGTGTTGTACCCTATCAAACTCACTCCTACTCAAACCAATGAACAGTATGTTTCTTGCCTTCGAGTTGGCAATATACTGATCCTTTTCAGTTTGAGTGGTGCGGGTATCAGGGATGGAGTATTGTGAGTCCACAATCTCCCAAATTGCATTTCCTTGGCTTAACAAGTAAGCCTCCATGCGCACCTTCCAGTATGCAAAATCTGTCCCATCGAACAGAGGAATTTTACTGCCTCTATCCATGTCGCCAACAGATCACAAAACCGGTTAAGGTCAACTGGTGATCTTAACCTGGCTCTGATACCAATTGTTGGACCGGAAACGGCGACCAGAGGGGGGGTGAATGGGAGCTTTTTAAAAATTCTGGCTAAAAACTTAGCCTTCGGTTCTGTTCTGTCTTCTGCGGAACAGGCTTCGAACACAACCTTCGAAGGTCTGGTTCGGAGGTACTTCGACACCTTCGAACACAGGCTTCGGAGAGGCAAAAGTTCGAAGCCAAGAAGACTTCGCTCCACGAACAACCCTCGAAAATCTACTCTGCTAAGTCAGTGCAGGCTCCGCACACGAGGTGCTTCGAGCAGGCTTCGCACTTCACCCTTCGCAAGAGTGGACAGCCCTCTGAGGACTTCGACCAAGTACTTGGCGACAGCAACTGGTGCTGGGCTTCGTACTCGAAGGTCTACACGCACACAAACCGGACTACGCTAAGGGCTTCGACACAAGAAGCACTTACGGGAAAAGAACAGGGCTTCGCTAGTAAGCAGTGAGGTCTTGCCTCGTGTTACACAGAGCGACAGCACACTGTAAAGCACACTTCGCCAGAAAAACACCCTTCGCCAAGACAGGCTTCGGTGAACTAAAAGCTAGCGAGGTATGCAACGCGAGCTCAAGCAAAAGCACACAGAAACAGGGCTTCGCCGCTTGAACAAGGAACACTGAAATAAATTGAACTCAGAATGAATACAGCGAGGTCTGTCTACAGGAGCTTAACAGTAAATGCTCAAAGTGTTAAATGTTACCTACCGAGCCCCCATATTTATAGCCCACGGCTTCATCCTAAGGAAGTGACTACATTACCCCTAGGGTTTACATCCATTTTGTCTCTACAGAACTAAGGGGTACAAAAGGTAGTCCACCTTTATTTTGGAGGCTTCTCTGTCAGCTGCAGAGGAGACAGTGTCAGCCTTTTTCAGAACAGACAGTGTCAGCCTTTACAGTGTTGACTTCTGGAACCTCCCTTCGCATCGGAGGGTGCGGTAGCTTCGGCGAGAAGCCTGCAGCCTGATGGCCTTCGCTCCGCCGAAGAAGTCCTTCGATACAGTGACGGTTTTAAGCCGAAGCCGTCAAAGCCCCTTGGGCCTTCGCACCACCACCTCCGGAGTGGATCACCACGGCTTCGCAGCTACTCCGAGCTCGAACACCGTCCGTCCGTGTACCGAAGCCATGCACGGCCGAAGCACCACAAGTCATCCTCACTCCGAAGCCCCACCTTCGGAGTACCACCCTTCGAAGTCCCTCCTTCGTCCAAGGCCTCCACATGAAGCATTCCATGAGCACTTCGTCGCAGTGCCTCACTCCGAGCACACTCCTCGACGAGCCTCACCCGGACCATGCCTTCGATGCGCCTCGACTTCTGAGACCTTCGTCGGGTCACCTTCAAGTGTCTCCCTCCGGAGCACACTTCGAACTCCTTGCCTCCGCAGAGGACTTGGTCCACCAACTCCGAAGTCACTCCATTCGGAGTACCTTCGAAGTGCCTCACCTCCGAGGACTTTGTCTCGGAGTACCTTCAGCCGGAGCCACGCTCCGCACTCTCTGCCTTCACCTGGCACGCCTCGACCCGAGGACCGACCCAGACCACCTTCACAGCCACCGTGACGGAGCTCCCTGCTCCCCTGGCATCAAGCCACCCGCTTGACCCAGGTTCACCCGGCTCGAACCCTGTCCGTCGCCTCCGAAGTCCCTGCGCACCATAGACAAGCAAACAAGTGTATCCAGTACTCCGGAGACCTCTCCGGGTTAGCAACCTCCGGCACACACTCCGGTGTGCCGCCCAAAGTACCGAAGCCACCGGTACGAACCCAGTCATCGCGTACTGTCGGACCCTTCCGACAGGCACACTCCGCTGCACAGCTGCAGCAAGCAAACACCGAACACACTCCGGTGACACACCTCCGAACACCCTTCGGAGGTACCACCTCCGAAGCCCCTTCGGATGTACCCTTCGAACAGAGGGTAAAAGCCTGTCAATCACTCATCACAAACACCGAAACCACCCTTGGTTTCTCAAATGTGATCAATTTATTAGTACTGAAAAGTAAACAAATGTATGCATCATCATCTTCTAACTCGAGGAGTACGTTTTACCTCCTCGCACAACAGTCCTTACATGCCATGAATAACTCAATCATTCAAACAATTGTAAACTAACTGCGAGTAGTCACACAACCCGCCCTTGACCGTGGGCTCGGCTTTTCGAAAAGATTAAATTACTCTGATCAGAGATGTACCACTGTACCCACAAGGCACGCACTCATCACTTACACCGAAGTGTAACGAGATGACCCATTTCATGGGAACTCGTGCCAAAACCTTCCATATGGTCTTCCCCGACTCAGCAGCACCCTCTTATGGGTTTCGTATCGTGTCTCGCCATGTCGAGTTTCCACCATACCCCCCCCCTTGAGCCATCGTCGGTACAAGGCGCCCTGAGGGCTAGCCCCTTGCCCCCTCCACTATGGTGCCGAGAGCCGGAGTGTTCCACACTTCCAGTTAGGACTTACCCATTAGACTTGTGGTTGGTACGGAAGTGCTTTGCAACAGATCCCGCAGACCGGTCCTTATAGTGCCCCGGGTGCGACATACCAATACCCGAGCTTGCACCCGAAACCTACCATACTTATAACTTAGCCAACTCCAACAGAGTCCAGAGACGAGAATAACGGGGAAATTTATATACAGAAACCAGCTATCTACGACTCATTCTTTTTATCCTATAGCAGTTGTGCCAGCACATTGGGCACTAGCTAATAATTTTATAGTAGAGTGACAAGGAGTTAAGGCTCAATAAGCATGGCTTGGGTTTGCACACAAGGACGGGGATCTAATAAGTATAATTGTAAGGCTTTGATATTTGACTAATGCAATATTTACCTATGGGTTATAGCGATAATTTATTAAAACATGGGCTCAATGATGATCAACTGTTTCAACAGAGGTGGTCGATGACTTGCCTTGATCAGCAAATGGGGATAGAGGAACCTCGGGGTAGAACTCCGGCTCCTCGACGAACTCGTAGTCTTCTTGGTACGGAAAAATAAACAATACATTCAATAAACAGATAAAAATCCACCAAATACATATTTGTGGGTTTTATTATGTGGAGTAAAGTTTTAATATTCTGATGTTTGGTGAATAAACAGTAAACTTAATTTCTTAGGGCTTTTCTAATTTATTTTTCTGAATTAATAATTTATCCTTAAGGGGTTTTTATTCATTTATTTATTAAAAATATTTTGGGTAACAGTAACATACTGTTTTTATGGCACTAATGTGTAGAGAATATTATACTGGTTTTAACAAAATTTGAATGGTGAAATTTGGAGTTAAAATGAGCAAGTTATGAATTTTCAAAGTTTAAATCAATTTCTGAAATTTCATTTAAACTGGAAAATGGGCTCTGGTCCACGGTGAGCCAGGCCCACGGTGGACCGCGGCACTATGCGCGTGGACCGGTTGATCCAGAGCCATCGGATCTGGATCTGGCGGCCAGGCGCGAGGCGGGAGGCTTAAGTGGCAACGGACGGCCAGGATTAGATCTCGCGAACCGGTACGACGTGGACGCACCAGATCGCTCCAGCGCTTTAAGTCGCGATCGACGGCCGAGAGCGCACGATACCCCTTTGACCAGATCCGAGGGCCCAGATTAAATCCCGAAGAGATTTAATCGTAGCTCTTCGATCACGATCGGACGGCCGTGGCGTGATCCGGCATGGCACGTGCGTAAGGGGCTAGTACCCTTCGTCTCCGGCGACGGCGGGGGCTCGGGTGCGGTGGCGACGGCGGCGGCGAGCGCCTATGGGCATAGCTATGGCCAAAAATGGAACGCGGAGAGGATGGGGGTCATGACCGTACCTTCGACAGCGAAGGAGGGGGTCCGGAGGTGACCGGCGGTGAGTGTAGACGGCGGAGGGGTTCGGGTGGTCGACGGCGACGGCGATCCGGCGGTCTTCACGGTCGACGGAGGGGTGGCCGAGGACGGGCGGCTCACTGCGTACGCGACGGTGGCGATGGCTAGGGCGAAGGGGGCCTGGATCAACGGCGATGGCTCGCCGAAGGCGAAACAGAACCAAAGTTCGAAAGGAGGGCGACGGCGCTCTGCTTTCGCTCGAGAATGGCTCTGCTGGCGTGGGGTGAGTGCGGTGAGGGGAGGGGTTCTTATAGGGGTCGCCGGCGGTGGATATGGTAGGGTAATCGGAGGAAACCGAGAGGGATCCTTTCCATCTCCGACGAGGTTTCCAAACCTTCGGATTTGCTTCCTTTCTCGCGAAACCGCGTCGGCTATGGAAGGAAAGGGGGCGGTGGCGATCAGGGAAGGTGATCCGGGGCGATCGGGTGAGCGCGGGCGGCCGGCGGCGAAAAACAGAAGGTGGGGGTCATCGGCATGGAAGGGGGAATCCCCTTCCATCGGAGAGGAAGCATCTGACAGGTGGCCCCCACCTGTCAGCGGCCGAAGCAAAAGAGTAAAGGCCGACAGGCGGGCCACGACTGTCAGGGAGAGGGAGGTGGAGGCGAGTGGCTGCCATGCGGGGCCAGGCGGGGATGGGCGCGGGGAGGAGAGAGGGGACGCGAGCGCCGATAGGTGGGTCCCACCTGTCGGTGGCTGGCGGTTTGGACTGGGCTGGGCTCGGGGACTTTGAAGGTTGAGGCCCATTAAGGATTTAATATCTTTTCTGATTAAAAATAATTCCTGTAATTCATTTATTTGATTAAGGGTTGAATCATTGTTGATGAAAATTTGTAAAAATACCTAAAATTATATTTTGGTCTCTAGTTCATCTCATAAAATTTTCAAGTCCAGATTTTGAATATTTCTCCCTGTTTGGCTTTATTAGGGCTCTTTTAGGATTTTCTTTAATAATAAAATCCAGAAATAATGATTTTCTTTTATTTTATTTGTTTTTATTTCTTGGGGTGTTACAGGATCTCCTTGAGACATGTGTGTGCATGAAGTTAGAATGATCCAACCCCCTTTTAGGGGATTTCTCTAATCCCTTTATAAGAAAGAGATTAGCTAGTCGTGGATCCAGGATTTTACCAACGGGTATGCCGCATCGAAATTTTTATATACAATTTAGTAAAAAATCTAAATAAATAAATAATTATTAAATTTACACCGTAATTCAATATACATACACAACAAGTCTTAAATCAAAAAATTAAATTAGAAACTTATATAAATATAAATAGTTTAAACATCATACCAATAAAATCATATTATTATTATAATATATATAGTCACAAACAATAAAGTGTTTAATTTAATTTAGTACTAAACGCAACATGTATCATACATATAAATAATAAGAAAAAAACTAAATTATTTAGTGGTCTGCTGCTGCTATCAGAACACAACCAAATCAAAAGATTAGGTTGGAAACTTATATAAATATAAATAGTTCAAGCATGAAACATCATACTAATAAAATCATATTATTTTCATTATAATATATATAGTCACAAACAGTAAACTGTTTAATTTAATTTAGTACTAAACACAACATGCATATAAATAATAAGAAAAACTAAATTATTTAGTAATTTGCTGCCCCTATCAGAACACAACCAAGCAAAAAAATATAGTCATAGCACTCGCGTGGGGGATCGAACTCAGATCGCCTTCTTCACACATGACTCTCCAGCAGATAAAGAACTGATTTGTGTTCTAGGCAAGTCAATATTTACTTCTTAACATATAAAATCGTAGGGTATGGCCCTGGCGTACCCCTGGATCCGCCCCACGATTAGGCTTACAAACCATGAGTTATCAGCCATATTAACGACTGGAAACAGTCCAACGCGTGAGCAATAAATCTAGAGATAACCGTTCTAAATTTTCTGCGGGATTTATGAAAATTAACGATAACTTGGTTTTTAATGGTGATTGTCTGAATGATGGTGGTTGAGGTCCTCTTTCCGAGTATTGAACTCAGAAGCAGTGAGGCCCTTAAACATTGACCATCCGGAAAATTCTGACTGTTGATACGGGTCGGCTTAAAATCACTCAAAAATAGTTTAAGATCATATTCCTCACAGCAGTTTCGAACTTTTTTTTCACGCGCAATGTACTTGAGCAGACAGGAAGAGTTTTGAAATATCCGTCACCACTCACCAGCATGGAATCTGCTCAGCTTCGCGTCGAGCTGGCTTTCCTAGTGCTATCCCATTTCTACATCTTGCATTCTGGTCCAAACTTATGGTCAATGCCGTATCGATCACCAATTTCAAGTGTCTGGTAAGTCATCACTGACTTAAAATTAAAGTCAGGGTGAAATCGACAGTATTGTTCAAACGCAGACAAATGTGGGCATATGACTCTTCTATTTATAACTCATCACAGTCGTCATTTGTATTACATGATATATCGATCAATTGCATGCCTGTTTAATTTGAGCTAGCTTTAATTTCTGCCGCAGCGAAGGCGAATTTACAGGTCCCATGGAATCTGCTCGGCTTCGTGCCGAGCTGCAGGCTATCCTAGTGCTGTGCCTCTTGTTGTCGCCTTCGTTTCTGCCGTGTGCGCTCGCCGCCGGCGAGCTAGTGGCCGGCCCCGGAAGGGAGGAGAACCATGAAAGCCATCTCTTTGCTCCAAGCAAATCAACGCAGTCTCGTCGAAAACTTCAACGGCGTAAGTTGCAATAATATAATTCCAATCATTTTGTTTGGTGTGTATAATATAATTTGTACGAGTGAAATTTTAAGTTACATCTAAATTATTAAGTATAGTATATTTTTATAGATATAACTGACACAAATAAAAGAAGACACTATCTAACAGTCACCCTTATTCTCTGTATTTTGATAATTATAGAAATTAGTTATAACAATTTATTTTATCTGCTCTAATGTATGGATTTAATTTTCATGTATGGAATATAATTGTGCACTGCATGCCACATGCCGTAAACCTCATGGATAGTTAGGAATTCTATTATTATCTAAATCCAGAGACTATCGGTTAATCAATTATTATTTTCTAATTTAAATATAACTAATTATTAAGATTAATTCTATCTCTTAATTAGTGGTAAGAGATGTACGATCGATGAATGGATGGATGGGAACCACTGAACCAGACGATAATTGTATACTTTTATATAAGACTATCAAAACAAGGTTGAATTAATTTGGCGTTGGTTGTATATCAAAAGTTATAGCTAGCCCAAAATTATGCAACATTAATTAGACTAATCTAATGAATGAAATGAAAACCTGATTACTCTATAACTTCTGGAAATTAACCAATAATCTAACAGCTTTCAGAACACTTCCTTCCTTAATGTGTTTTTTTTGTGTGTGTCGTTTATAATATCTGTCTGTCGTTCCAAATGGGCTGACATTTCAAATGTAATTATTTTATATAATCTGACAAATAAAATTAATCATGTTTTAGTCGGTACACACAAGTTTACTTACTGGCAAGGCTGACATTTCAAATGTAATTATTTTCAGGTAATCCGTGCTGTCGTCACGATCCTCCGTGCTGCCGCTGAAATGATGCTCATATTGCTACAAAATATTATCTGAATTCAATTTCCTGATTTTCTGCACATGCAAATTAATGGCCAGCCAGGCAACTGATCAGAGAACGAACAGCTCTGCTAGGGCAACAACATTCTGAACGAGCTAACGATTTAGCTAACGATTTGTATATATATATATATATATATATATATATATATATATATATATATATATATGGGCCAGCCAGACTCGAAATATTTAATATACATACATTTGCTACGACAGTTTTGGCTTTACCAAACTTTATTTTACTCAATATATAAGAGATGAGCTTTTCCAGATGGTTATTAATTACTATACTCTTTTCGTTCACAATTGTTTTGAACCATCTGAGCGATGTACCACCTGCTGTGTTCGTGTTCCTGCCACTAAAAGTTCAAATGTACTCTTATATTTCACTCGTTCTCACTTCCATTCTTTTATATATCACTTCACTAGTTCTTACATGTTAATAAAAATGCAAATAACATATGAGAAACGAATGAATTTTCAATGACATAACAGATATTATCTCTTTAATATTTTAGTGCACCAGTAGAATTAATTGTTGCATGTCTATTCAATTCCTAGGAGATAAATAGTTAGAATTTTTTTAATAATATTTTTTAAAAAAAATCAATTATGGTATCCTATTTTCAAAATTTACAAATCTAAACTCCCGTTGGTGGTGTAACCACCGAACGTGGCCACATGTTGCCACGTTCGGCATTTCATGCACCAAACGTTGTCACGTCGGCCGTTGCAGCGCCGAACGTGGCCAACAGTTAGCGCCACGTCGGCGCGCAACGGCTAGCCGCGGCAGATGTGGCCACGTCACCCATGTTCGTCGGTACAAGGGCTGAGCGTGGGTGACGTGACAACGTTCGGTGCATGAAATGCTAAATGTTGCGCAACATGGTCGACGTGGGGTCTAAATTTGTAGATTTTGAAAATGTGATATCATAATTGATTTTTTTTAAAAAATCTAAATAGTTACATGCATAAATAGCTAAGAAGTCATTATCACCTATAAACATCAGCTCCACATCTGCTAGCATCCACAGTGGTTGTCTCAAATAGCTAGCTGATGTGGAACTGAGAGAAGAATAAAATAATAATTTATTTCACCACTAGTACTTGGTCTCATACGTAATACACTCAGTTTCTTGGAATACGTGAAATCTCCTATCTATTAGCTCGTGGCTAGCTATTCTTTTTCCTATATCTTCTATCCATGTAGAAAAAAGAATGAATTTAGCTAATGAAATAGACAACCATTAGAGACGCTCTTATTAGTCTTCATGCCGCAACATGGACGAACCAATCAATTGACCATAATAATGACAGAGCCATCCCTGGAGATTGCATCACCTCATCTATCTGCAGACTGCAGTTGACACTATGCAACCTCAATACCTTCAACCTTATCAAATGCCGTGTAAGTAAATCCAAATATATTAAGCATGAACATAAAGAGTTACAAATAGCCCAATGTAAAAAATAGCAAACTAAGGAAAATAAGCAGTGTAGCGGGCAGAACGACGACGCAGAGGTATCGGCAGCGCTTCAGCATGCTCCCGACGGCGGTGGTACGGTGGTGGCGGCGGCGCGTGGGCGGAGGAAGGAATCTGGAGGGGCAGGAAGAAAGGGGAGCAGGAGACACAAGTGGCTACATCCTCGATCGACGAAAGACTCCGCCGGGATGCCCCGTCGCTCCGTCAGCCACTGCAACGTCGACACCGCCGCCGCCGCCGCGCGCGTGGGGAGTTGATTTGTATGGAGGCGGAGGTTTGCTGTGTGCTTTGGAGGGATGACAAGGGGATTCGCTGGATGCTTACGGCGAAAATTTTTAGTAGCCACGATTAAGCCCGGTGAGAGCATCTCCAAAACCTATACATTTTTAACTCTCTGTTTGTCCATCTATTCAAAAATATTTTGTATTTTCAATTCTTTAAAAAAATTTAGTAGTAACTTTTAAAATCTCAAAATATTTCAAAAGATTTGATTTTTTAAAATCCCAATTACAAACATTAGAAATACCTACGTTATAAAATTATAAAATTTTAGAAAAAATATTTTTTTCTCTTTTTCTGTGTCAAAAAAAAACGTCTCCAGTTTTTGCAAAACTACACACAAACGGTTGTGCATGCTCATTCGCTTGTTGCATGCCCCGCCGCTGTGCATGATCAAACGCTACCAACACGGGTCTACAAAAAAATAGCCATTCAATTTGGCTTTTGGCTAGTGACGGGCCTGTTGGTTGGAGAGCTTTTGTTGTTTGGCAAGTTTGAAGACCGGAATAGTTGACGATGCTCTGATTTATGGATGACACGTACAATAGTAGTTTTGGAGTTGTCTATAAGCTAAATATTTTGCAAAAAAACTCTCATTTCGTAGCAATAAATGATGAGAGAGATGCAAGCCGTCTCTTGGTGAAGAGATAGCAAGAGCTAATGCTCCAATGTATATTTAAGGATCTATGAGTTATGGTTACATACAAGAATTAAATATTTTATAGACAATTAAACAGACAACTATTGTCTATGAGTTGTACTAGTTGACTATTTAGCTGTCTGTATTATAAATTTTAAGAATCTACAGACGACGATTGTCTATACCGTTGTACATGCCCTTAGTACTATCTTACGTTCTCTCACCTCTTTTCTTACTCTTGCCTCATCTTAAATTTTTGTGACGTATATGATAAGTGAAATTTTACGGTCGTTGATGAGCTAGGTATCACATTTTTTAGTGTTAATTTTGATACCTCCTGACATGTGAGGTACCAAAATTAACACTAAAAATGTGGTACCTCCTGGTACCTCCTCAAGGACTGTAAAATTACTCATCCGACAAACAACAACCTCAAACAACTTAGCACAAATTATTCTTCTTCATCACTACTCTCTGATTGCTTTTCCTGTAATTTTATACAAAAATAATGGCACATATATTAACTAAAGAAATAACGTACTAAAATATAAAGATTTGTGAGAAAAAATATAAGTGTGGCATACCATATCTTCAAGGTCCTCAAGTATCAAATTTGCATCTATGGTCTCCATAACTTTAAGATCATTGAGAATAAATTCAACTCTTTTATTAGAATCTGCAAATTATAGATAAAGTTATGTTAGCAAATAACATATTGAGATCTTCACAATAGTATAAAATGACATAAGTGATAAATTGAGCCAACCAATCCTTGGTACAAATTAATGCTTCCACTATTTTTTGGTTCAAGACTACTTCGAAAAGGATCAATAGCACGTCCTTCGGCGTTAAAGGCAGATTCTGAAGCAACAGTAGAAGCTTGCATGGCTAAGACATCACGGGCAAGAAGAGATAGAATAGGATATACATCTTTGTGAGCTTTCCACATGATAAGATATCAAATCTATCACCATTTGATTTGGCATTAGAAATAAGTAGTAGTGATTCAGCCATATATTTATCCAAGTCATTTGTATCACCTCCACAATGGTTTAGTATACTCAGATCTTTGTGTTACTCCTATAGTGATATGTTGTAATGCCCCGGAAAACACTACGGGAGAACACAAGTTTGTCGAGTACTCGAGTGCTAGAAACACTCGGCAAACCCCGAAAACACTCGGCGAAGGATTCACCGAGTGTTGCAGTCGACGAATGACACAAGGCAAAAAATAACTCGGCGAAGAGGGGTTCGCCAAGTATTTTTTATCGGGCACTCGGCGAACCTTTGTCGAGTGTCACACACGACACTCGGCGAAAAAAAAACGACTTCACAACGCATGAACGGACGTCATGTGTGTTTGTCGAGTGTCAAAATGTGGCACTCAACAAAGAAAGAAATAGAAAATAAAAAACAAAACGCGCACATGATGCCATTTTGTCGAACAAATGATGGGTGCAGCGAGATGAGGGCGACGATGCGCCGCACGACGACAGCATGATGCGACGCCACGACGAGAGCCAGACGCGGGGTGACGTCATAGCAAGAGAAGGGTGTGACGCCACAACTAGGCAGGGCAGGGTGCTGCGGGGGGCATGGTGGGGCACGACACGTCGCTGGGGCGAGGTGCAGGGTGTGGCGGGGACGGGACGCTGTGGCGCCGAGGCGGGGTGGGGCAGGACGCCGAGGCACGCCACGACGCGACGCTGAGGTGGGGTGGGACAGGACGCCAGGGGCACGCTGCGGTGCCAAGGCAAGGCGGGGCAGCGTGCAGCGTGACGGCGACAACGACGTGGCAACGATGGTAAGGCCAAGGTAGGGAGGATTGGAGGAGGAAGAAGGGAGGTGACCATGAGCAAGGGAGGTTGGGGGATTTAAAGGAGTCTGTCTTCTGAATTTTTTATGGGAAAACTTGAGCGGGAAGCTGAATTTTTGTTTGCCGAGTGTCTTAAATTTGGCACTCGACAAACTTTTTTATCTTTTCAATTTTTTTCAAATTTGTTTTTCATTCTTTTCTTTAACAAAATTTAAATAAACAATAGTGGGTAATACATAAAAAAAGACTGAAAACATGAATATGATATTTTTCATAATTTAGTTTATTATTTCTTACTCTTGCAGTTTAAATTTGACATGTTTCAATTTAAATTCTAGAAATACAATTAATGAATTAAAAATATCTAATTGACCTAGAAAAATACTAAAAAAACTGTGGGATAAGATACGCTGTATTTTGATTGCAAAAAAATTTTCAACTTCAAACAAAGATTTAATCATTAATTTGCATTCAAATCTATCCCATTTCTTCTCTAAACCCTATTTACTCCTCTCACAATCTCCGATTTATAAACACTCTACGTGATAATTTTTTCTAAACATTTTAAAAAATTTATCACAACATTTATATATGATATAATAATACCATGATAAGTCTAATATTTTTCAAACTTCATTTGATATTTTTATAATTAAATAACTATTAAGCTTCACGTTGTCGATCGAGTGTCGTATCCTAAATTATTCAAAATTTCTTTAAATTCAGTTGATAAGAACCCTAAATGGACTTAAAAATATGAATATGATTTTTTTTTATAAAATTTGGTTTATTATTTTAGGCACTTTTAGTTCGAATTTCACCTATTTCAATTTAAATCCTAGAAACATACTTAATAATTTTTAAAATAACAAATTGAACCAAAAATGTGAAATTTTTACATGAGATAATATATTGTGTTTTGAGTGTAGAAAAAAATTTAAGTATAAAAAATGATTTACCCATTAAACTTCTTTCAAACCTATCTCATTTCTTCTCTAAACCCTAATTACTTCAATCATAATTTTCAATTTCTAAACACTCTGCGTGATAATTTTATCAAAACATTTTAAAATTTCTATCACAACATCTATGTATCATATAATAGCATCATTAAAAGTCTAATGTTTTTAGACTTCATTTATTTTTTTTATAATTAAAAACTATTAAGCTTCACGTTGCCGAACGAGTGTCGCACCCTAAATTATTCAAAAAAATTTCAATTCAGTTGATAAGAACCTACTTTGACTTAAAAATATGAATATGATTTTTTTTAATTTTTTTATTATTTTAGACACTTGTAGTTTAAATTTCACCAATTTAATTTAAATCCTAGAAACATACTTAATAATTTAAAAATAACAAACTGAACCAAAAAATATGAAATTTATACATGAGATAATATATGTTGTATTTTGAGTGTAGAAAAAATTTCATGTTAAAACTAAATTGGAAATATCACATAGGCTCGAAACAATAGTTCACACATACAAAAATGGGTTTGCCGAGTGTTTTTTAAAAGACACTCGGCAAACTCACTGTCTTTGTCAAGTGTTTTTTTAAAAAACACTTAGCAAATCCGAATTTTTTTATCCGCGCAAGCATACCGTCGTGACATCCGTTAGTACTTTTTTTTATCGAGATTTTTTTCAAAAAAATACTTAGCAAATATTTTATTTGCCGATTATTTTTTGTTTGCCAACAGTCCACAAACTTAGCTTTAACAAGTGTCTGAAATAATGGACTCGGCAAAATTTTAGAGAACTTGTCCTCCAATGTTGTTAGCTAGCTCGATCGTTATGTTCCGACAATGGTCACTGGATGGGTAATCGAAGAATTGGTCTTGCTGCGACTTTTTAAAACCCGTCCGTTAAGTTCGTCCTGCCTCAGTGTGGAAATAAGTGCAATATTTTGATCTTTGTGAGTTTGGAAACCGAAGAAACTGATCTAGCATGCGGCGAGACCTTTGACTGAAGGAAAGTAAAAATTTCTTCGTTGACGTTCGGTCAATGGTGATAAATACACTGCACCTAATTTCCACAATTAGAGTCTGTTTAGAACTGAGAGGTCAATGTAAAGTGACTAAAATCAATGACTAAATTTTAGTCACCCCTGTTTAGATTCGGTGACTAAAATATGGCTAAAAGCTTTATTGGTGTGGATAATTACTCAAATATTGTTTTTCATGCATGCATACATGGTGAGGTAGGTATAGGAAAAGTGACATTTTAGCCCCTCTTAGCTCCTCGCTAATGAGACTAAAAAATTTAGACCCTTTTAGTTTTTGGTGTTTGGATCTTTAGCCTCTAAAATGACTAAATTTTAGTTACTTTGTATTAGTCCCTTAGATCTAAACACCCCTTAGTTCACACAACTGCTGATCAGAACATATATACGCATACTCTCGTGATTCCAGAACACTTGCTACTTGCCACTAAACTTCGATTCTATTTGTTTGGGTATGTTTGATCGATCATACTTGTTCGGGTATGTTTCATCAGCAGTCACCATTTATCAATAAAAATTGTAACACTTATTTAAGGTGAAGTTATCAAAAATTTTATTATACTCTGACAAACCTAATGGATGTTACTCTTGATGCCACCGCCGTTTACGCCGTGCGCCCTCGCCTGCGGTTCAGGAGGAGGCAAGTCCGGCGAGCTCATGGTCAGCAGGGAGACACATCATGGAGGCCATCATCTCGTAGCTGCAAGTAGGAAATCAGCATGGTCTCGTCGAATTCTACTCGTCGACAGTCACGACTCCGGTAAGTTGTAGCAGATCCATCTGATTGCTTTGCTTACGTAGAGAGAGTTGATATATCCGTCGTGACGCGTAGTTTTTTTATTTTGTTTCCGGGTCAGGCTTTGGCGGGATACACGAACACGTACCTAACACTTAATCGGACACTTGATCGGGTGATTAAGCCGAAGGTGCACTTAATCTCAAAACTGGATGGATGACCGAGAAAAAAATGTGGCCGAAAGAACCACAGCTCAAAGCAGGGCCGGCACTCGGGCAGTGCCGGTGGTGCGACCGTATCGGGCCTCCAAAAGTAGGGGGCCTCCAAAATTTAGTATGCTAATAAGCCTCACAAGTATTAATAAAGCTTAGTTGTAAATTAGTCATAAGTCACGAACAGCAGGCCTATTAGAAGAAATTGTTTTAAATAATCTAGATATATTTCTCCTTTGTATTTAAACTTATTAGTGTGAGATTTGTTAATGACACTAAATTTTTCAATATTATTTTGTAATGGGGGCTTTTATTTTTTGTTCCGCACCAAGCTACAAAAATATCAGGGCCGACACTACTCAAAGATCACATTTCTCAATTGGACTAACACAGCCAACTTATTTTTTTTTTTACTTTTTTTACCGTGCAAAGGGCAGGACGGCTAGGCTAGCCACGGCCGTGAGGCCAGCGAACAGCGTCAAGAGACGGGGAAGGAGCCATCGCCGCCTGGCTAGCACACAAGCCTGCGCAGGAAGCCGATGCACGAGATCCGGCGCGGGGAAAGGCCAATAGCGGCCAACCGGCGTGGGAACAGGGCCGGTGGCGGGTGCGCGCGTGGAGCGGCCACGCCACGCCGGGCGAGGAGGGGCCGACGGTGCAGTAGGAGATGTGGCCAGCCGAGGCGACGTGGAAAGACGCCAGCTAGCGAGACCATATCTACTTTGGGCGAATAACAACGGAAGAATTTGAGTGGTATAAAGAAATAAGACTGTGAATAGATTGATTATATATAAGAGTATAAGAGTGGTTCCTAAGACACTTAAAATTCTTAAACTTATCATCCTTGACTATCGGAGCTGGTGAAAGCTTACACGCATGCATACTATATTTTCTCAGTATCTTTTCTAAGTATGCCTTCTGCGATAATCCTAATACCCCCTTACTTCTGTCTCGAAGAATCTCAATTCCTAATACATATGAAGCTTCTCCAAGATCCTTCATGTCAAAATGAGAGGATAAGAACTTCTTAGTTTCTAATAGTAGAATAACATCGCTACTTGCTAGTAGGATGTCATCTACATACAAGACTAGGAAAATAAATTTCCCATTCTTGAACTTAGCATAAATGCAATTGTTCTCTTCATTCTCCTTAAACCCAAATTTTCTAATTGTCTCATCAAATTTGAGATAACACTGCCTAGAGGCCTGGTTAAGATCATAAATGTGCTTAGTTAAATGGCATCTCAAATTTTCTTTACCTTCTATGATAAAACCCTTGGGTTGTGCCATATAGACATTCTAATTTAGATCCCCGTTGAGAAATGCCGTCTTTACATCCATCTGATATAACTCTAAGTCATAATGTGACACTAAAGCCTTAATGATTCTAAATGAATCCTTAGATGAGACGGGAGAAAACGTCTCATTATAGTCTATTTTTTCTCTTTGAGTGAAGCCTTTAGCAACAAGTCTAACTTTAAATCTTTCTATATTCCCTTGTGAGTCACGTTTGACCTTGTAGACCCATTTGCAGCCTATTGTTTTGGCTCCTTTGGGAATTTCTTCTAATTTCCAGACCTTATTGGTACTCATAGACCTCATCTCATCCTCCATGGCCTCAAGCCACTTACAAGAGTGAGGGCCTCTCATAGCTTCTTCAAAAGAGGCAGGATCATCCTCCATTTGAATTTCTTCACTCATATAAATCTCATAGTCATCAGGAATAGCTTATCTTCTTACTATTTGTGATCTCCTAACGTTCTCTTGAATTGGGACATCATCATCTCTAATGTCTTCTTGAACTGGTACATCATTTTCTATGATGTCCTCTTTAACTAGCACATTATTTTCTAAGACAGGGGGTTGTTCTTCTTGTTCTTCATTAGCAACATCTGGTACTACAGGCTCTTGAATAACAGGAACGTCATGAACAACATGTGTCGCTAATGAAGGCCCAACTTCAGGTGCTGGACAAATAGGTGCTGTCACAGGTATATGAAAAATTGGCTCTTGAATCATAGGAGTGGGTACGCAGGCCCGCTTCTCTTCAAGGCTAATTTCTCTTGATACCGTGCTTCTCCTGATCATAGCGTCTTCTAAAAATACTGCATGTCTCGTTTCTACAAATTTAGTATGTCTACCAGGATAGTAGAAATGGAAACCCTTAGACTTTTCTGGGTAGCCAATAAAATAGCAACTCATTGTCTTAGGATCTAGCTTACCAATATTTGGGTTAAATACTTTAGCCTCAGCAGGACATCCCCATACTCTAAAATAATTTAGAGAGGGTTCCTGTCCAGTCCATAACTGTGACGCCCCGATTTATCAAATCGGAACATTATTGAATTTTCAAAGAAAAACAATAATACAAGAGATTCATCATGCGACAACGTACATACGACAAGCATTCATGGTACGCAGACCATATTATTACATAAGAGTGAAATAAAAATAATAATAATAATAAACTGCATGACGAACGCCTTCTTCATGATCTTTCGTCTTGACTAGGTCGCTACTCCAGACCATCCTCGTAGTAAGCATCCTCTGAATTGTGTGTCCAACGGGTATGAGTACAAAAAGTACTCAACAAGCCACCGCAAATGCAAGTAGTAATGCAAGATGATAACAAAGGAAGGATAATGGCTAAAGTGCGGAAAAGTACATTCTTCAGTTATTGCATTTAGTGTAGTCAAATTTAATCATGCGGAATAATAAACATGAACATCATAATACCATCTAACTCGAGGAGTACGTTTTCCCTCCTCGCATAACAGTCCTTACATGCCAAACCATTATGCACATTCATTCCAAAAGTAAACTAACTGTGGGATGTCACACAACCCGCCCTTGACCATGGGCTCGGCTTTTCGAAAAGATTTATGACTCTGATCAGAGATGTACTATTGTACCCACAAGGCACGCACTCATCCCAAACACCAAAGTGTAACGAGATGACCCATACCACGGGAACTCGTGCCAAAACCTCAGCATGAAATGCTCCAAGCGATAACCACCCGCTCTAGGTTTCGCCAGCGCCGGGCCGCATCCCGGCTAACATCGCACCCCCTTTTGCACCACTTCGGTACAAGCCACCCGCAGGTGCTGCTTGACCCATCTTCAAGTGGTGGCCTTGGTTTGGAACACTCCATACATTAGTTAGGACTTACCCACTAGACTTGTGGTTAGTATGGAAGTGTATTGCAACGGATCCCTCAGACCGGTCCTTATAGTGCCCCGGGTGCTACCGACCAATGCCCTAGCTTGCACCCGGAACCCACCATGCATATACTCACAACCAAAACTCTATCACCAACGGAATTCCAAAGATAAGAATAACGGGGGTCATATAGTAGAACCAAGTTGCTACGACTCATTTTTAATCCTATAGCAATCGTGTCGATACATTGGACACTAGCTAATAATACTAATCATATGGTGACAAGGAGTTTAGGCTAGATAGCATGGCTTGGGTTGCACATCAAGGTCGGGGGATCCTAATAAATATATTGTAAGGGTTTCTGTTGGACCGGAAACGGCGACCAAAGGGGGGGTGAATGGGAGCTTTAAAATTTCGAGCTAAAAAAAACTTAGCCTTCGGTTCAGTTCTGTCTTCTGCGGAACAGGCTTCGAACACTACCTTCGAAGGTCTGGTTCGGAGGTATTTCGACACCTTCGAACACAGGCTTCGGAGGAGCAAAAGTTCGAAGCCAAGAAGACTTCGCTCCACTTACAACCCTCGAAAATCTACTCTGCTTAGTCAGTGCAGGCTCCGCACACAGGGTGCTTCGAGCAGGCTTCGCACTTCACCCTTCGCAAGAGTGGACAGCCCTCTGAGGACTTCGACCAAGTACTTGGCAGCAGCAACTGGTGCTGAGCTTCGTACACGAAGGTCTACACGCACACGCAAAAGGACTATGCTAAGGGCTTCGACACAAGAAGCAAAACGGGCCACGGTCAGGGCTACGCTAGTAAGCAGCGAGGTCTTGCCTCCTGTTACACAGAGCGAACGCACGCTGACAAAACACACACCTCACACAAAAACAGCCTTCGCCTCAACAGGCTTCGGTGCACAACCACAGGCGAGGTATGTAACGCGAGCTCAAGCAAAAAGCACAAGGAAGCAGGGCTTCGCTGCTTGAACAAGGAACACAAAAAGAACTCTCTGGATGTATTGCAATTGAAGTGTGTGGCTACAGGAGCTCAACAGTAAATGCTCAAAGTGTTAAATGTTACCTACCGAGCCCCCATATTTATAGCCCACAGTTCACCCAAAGGAATTGACTACACTACCCCTAGGGTTTACATTCATTTTGTCTCTACAGAACTAAGGGGTACAAAAGGTAGTCCACCTTTATTCTGGAGGCTTCTCTGTCAGCTTTGCAGAGGGGACAGTGTCAGCCTTTGTAGTCTTTGACTTTCTGCAGCCTCCCTTCGCACGCGAGGGGTGCGGTAGCTTCGGTGAGAAGCCTGAAGCCAGATGACCTTCGCTTCACCGAAGTCAGTCTCCGATACACTGACGGTTTTGAGCCGAAGCCGTCAAAGCTCTTGGGCCTTCGCACCAACACCTCCGGAGTGGACCACCACGGCTTCGCAGCTACTCCCAGCTCGAACTCCGTCAGTCCGTGTACCGAAGCCATGCAGGCCGAAGCACCTCAAGTTAACCTCACTCCGAAGCCCCATCTTCGGAGTACCACCCTTCGAAGTCCCTCCTTCGTCCAAGGCCTCCGCATGAAGCATTTCATGAGCACTTCGTCGCAGTGTCTCTCCCCGAGCACACTCCTCGACGAGCCTCACCCGGACCATGCCTTCGATGCGCCTCGACTTCTGAGACCTTCGTCGGGTACATTCGAGTGTCTCCCTCCGGAGCACACTTCGAACCCTTGCCTCCGCAGAGGACTTGTTCCATCCAACTCCGAAGTCACTCCATCCGGAGTACCTTCGAAGTGCCTCATGTCCGAGGACTTTGTCTCAGAGTACCTTCAGCCGGAGCCACGCTCCGCACTCTCTGCCTTCACCTGGCACGCCTCGACCCGAGGACCGACCCGGACCACCTTCGCAGCCACCGTGACGGAGCTCCCTGCTCCCCTGGCATCAAGCCTCCCGCTTGACCCAGGTTCACCTGGCTCGAACCTTGTCCGTCGCCTCCGAAGTCCCTGCGCACCACAGAAAAGCAAACAAGTGTATCCAGTACTCCGGAGACCTCTCCGGGTTAGCAACCTTCGGTACACACTCCGGTGTACCACCCAAAGTACCGAACCCTTCGGTACGGACCCAGTCATCGCGTACTGTCGGACCCCTCCGACGAGCACACTCCGCTGCAACAACTGCAGCAAGCAAACACCGAACACACTTCGGTGAAACCACCTCCGAACACCCTTCGGAGGTACCACCTCCGAAGCCCCTTCGGAGGTACCCTTCGAACAGAGGGTAAAAGTCTGTCAATCACTCATCACAAAACACCGAAACCAACCCTTGGTTTCTCAATCTCCCCCTTGATGAGTGCATTGACAACCAAATCCAAGTTCAAGAAAATTTAAAAACTTTCAGCACACAAGTGACCATAAAAACTCAGAAAAGAGCCAAAGCATGTCACTTGATAAAAGAATTTTTCTCCCCCTTTGTAAAAGAGTAAAAGCCCCTTTGGCAAATCTCCCCTTTATAAGAACTCCCCCTGAGTTAAGCAAATTATTCTCCCCCTTTATGTCAAAAATCTCTCCCCTTTTTCGAAATTATGCCTTCTTGCGGCAGAGAACATAGCAAATCTCTCCCCCTTTGGCAATGCAAGCATCAAGGAGCAGTCAAAAAATGCAAAGCTTCGAAATGAATAGAATTGCAAAGACATATAATGCAAAAATATGCCAACAGTAATACCAATGTTCATGTGCTCAGCTCAATTTAACATTCTGTGAAACAGGATGATGGCATGTGATTTTGTCATTTTGAGATAAAAGCATCACCACTTAATCATAGCAGCTAGACATGTGAAGGGAAGGACTGCGCAAAGCTAACAATTTCTACCCTAGACAGACAAGTCTTGTTCAGAAAGGAGCTTTGAAAGCAAACTTGATGATTAATTAATTTTGTTGTTCTTTTCTTAATGCCAGGGGTTATTTGTTTGTCCACCTTATACTTTCCAATCAGGCCAAGCCTAGGCATGAAATCCATCTGAAGCTTAAGGCCGTGATTTTGGCATACACTACACTATCCCAGTTCAGACCAAAGTGCAATGGTAAGCAGTCTAGAATAGAGTAGTGCGACAAACAAACCCTCCTGGATCTTTTCATTTAAACCAGACAAATCATGGATTTTTGATGTTGATTCAGGTGAATTAAATATTTTGATGAATATCCATGAATAAAGAACACATTTTTCAAGTTGCAAAAATTTAGCATCCAAGGAACAGTGTCTTGCTGTCAAGTAGATAAAAGATAGCTAAAAGCAGTCCGGCCTAAACAAGTTAGATACAAGATTGTGCAGTGATCAAGTTTTGATTTTAGAAAATAAAACATCATGCACAAACAATGTTCCAGACATATTTCATAGAGGTGAGCTGTCATGATTTTCTTTGAATTAAAAGCAGGCATATAATAGCAAAAGATGTAAATGCAATTTCACACATAATGAGCATATGCAAGACAATTAAAATCAGCTCCCCCTCACAAAATGTCGTAGGGATGACAAATACCAAGTTCCCCACGCAAGTACGCAAATCGAGAAGCATCGAGGGGTTTTGTAAAAATGTCGGCAAGCTGGTGTTGGGTATCAACATATTGAAGTTCAATATCACCCTTCTCATTGTGATCTCTGAGAAAATGATACCGTACATCAATGTGTTTGGTTCTGGAGTGCTGAACCGGGTTGTTTGCAATACAAATAGCACTAGTGTTATCACAGAAAAGTGGAACACTCTTATAATCTAACCCGAAATCCCGCAAAGTGGAAACCATCCACAGAATCTGAGAGCAACAGCTAGCTGCAGCAACATAGTCGGCCTCAGCCGTTGATTGTGCAACACTAGACTGTTTGCGGGAAGACCATTAAACCAATGAAGTACCCAGAAAATGACAAGTACCAGAGGTACTCTTCCTATCAATTCTACACCCAGCAAAGTCCGCATCAGAATAACCTCGAAGACATAAAGAAGAAGACGCTGAATACCATATGCCAAACTCAAGGGTGTGTTTGAGATACCTTAGGATGCGCTTAACCGCTTGGCGGTGCGAAGCTCGTGGTGAAGCCTGAAAACGAGCGCACAGACACACTGCAAAGTGTATGTCCGGCCTCGTGGCAGTCAAGTAGAGGAGGGAGCCGATCATGCTCCGGAACTCCTTCTGATCTACGGCTTCTCCATCTTCGTCAGGGTCCAATGCTACAGATGTAGCCATTGGAGTGGCGAGGGGCTTCGCATCGGACATGTCAAACTTCTTGAGCAGGTCCTTGGTGTACTTTGTCTGGTGGACGAAAGTACCTTGTTTGCTTTGCTTAATTTGCAAACCAAGGAAAAAGGTGAGTTCACCCATCATCGACATTTCAAACTCCCTGCTCATGGTATCTGCAAACTCGGCAACCAAAGCATGAGAAGAGCCACCAAAGATGATATCATCCACATAAATCTGAACTAGGAGGAAATCTTTGCCATGCTTGAGAGTAAACAAAGTTTTATCAACAGAGCCCATCAAATACCCTCGCTCAAGCAGAAAAGACTTAAGTCTATCATACCACGCCCGAGGGGCCTGCTTGAGTCCATAAAGAGCCTTATGAAGTTTAAGGACTTTATGTGGGTACTTGGGGTTTTCAAAACCAGGGGGTTGTTTTACATAAACATCTTCACCTATGAAGCCATTAAGAAAAGCACTTTTGACATCCATTTGATAGAGTTTGAATCCCCGGGATGTCGCAAAGGCAAGCAAAATCCTAATGGCCTCAAGGCGAGCAACAGGTGCAAAAGTTTCAGTAAAATCAATCCCTTCTAGTTGAGAAAAGCCCTGAGCTACAAGTCTAGCCTTGTTTCTAACTATAGTCCCATCCTCTCCTTGTTTATTTTTGAAAATCCATTTTGTTCCAATGAAATGAACATTAGGTGGAGGATCAACTAAAGTCCAGACTTGGTTTCTCTCAAAATTTTCAAGTTCCTCATGCATGGCATTGATCCAACTAGAATCAGAAAGTGCATGACTAACATCTAAGGGCTCGAAAGAAGCAACAAAAGCAGCATTAGTGAAATGGGCGTGAGAACGAGTTACCCTTTGATCAAGTTCACCAATGATCTGCTCGGGAGGATGCATCCTTTGAACATGATGTGGAGCCTCGCGGCGGGATGCAGTCTCCCTCTCAACTTGTGCGTTGGAGTGGTCCAAGATGACCGATGTTGAGGTAGTCGCTTCGGGACCTCGTGCCGAAGTAGTTGAAGCGGGGTCAGCTTCGGGGGTTGACGTCGAGGGTAGTAGGGGTTCATCCTCGAATTCTCCGGGATCTTCGTCTTCGAATAAGGTCTGTTCCATGTCGTGTTCATTTGCCTGTTCAAAAGCAGAACTAACAGAGGGGGTTGATTCATCAAAAGTCACATCACATGACTCGATGACAGTGTTAGTTTCCAAGTTATAAACACGATAAGAATGACCATGAGTAGTATAACCCAAAAAGATCCCGTCAGAAGATCGCGACTCAAATTTATCCAAATTGCCACGTTTTAGGATAAAGCAGCGACATCCAAAAACTCGAAGATGAGTAACCTTGGGCTGTCTCCCAAAACGCAGCTCATAAGATGTCAAATTTAAAATTGAGCGCAAGAAAATTCGGTTTGAGATGTAACATGCAGTGTTCATGGCCTCAGCCCAGAATTTTCTAGGAGTCCTATGCTCATCAAGCATCGTCCTAGCCATCTCAACCAAAGTGTGGTTTTTCCTCTCAACAACACCGTTCTGTTGAGGAACCCGCGGAGCAGAGAATTGATGTTCTATGCCATGCTCCATGCAAAAGTCAACAAAGAGACTATTTTTGAACTCGGTGCCATTATCGCTTCTAATGAATTTTAATGCACCAGGGAGTTCAGTGAAAAGTCTCAAAGCCAAGCTCCGAAAGTGTGAAAACACTTCATCCTTGCTGGCAAGAAAGAAGACCCAAGAGTAGCGAGAGAAATCGTCGACAATAACTAGAACATACCACTTCCCGCCTAAAGAACTAACCCGAGAAGGACCTACAGTGTCCATATGGAGAAGTTCTCCGGGTTGTTCAGTCATCACTGTGGTGACTGGCGAATGCGAAGCGGCAATCATTTTTCCATGTCGACACGGAGCGCAAACTAAATTCTTCTCAAACTTGAGCTTGGGCAATCCTCGGATCAGACCTAGGGCGCTCAGACGAGCGAGCAACTCAAAGCTCATATGCCCTAGTCTCCTATGCCACTTCCAAAGCTCAGAAGTCGAATGTGCAACAAGACAATGAGAAGAACCAGATGACTCTGAAAAATCAGCTCCAAAAACTCTCCCAACCCTAAAGATCTTACACACCACAACGCCATCAGAATTGAGCACTTGCGAAGTATCGCGATGAAATCGCACTTCGAAGCCCTCATCAAGCAACTGAGATACAGACAGCAAATTGTATCCCAGGTTTTCAACCAAAGCAACATCTTTGAGAGTGAAATTCAAGTTAATCCTTACCACACCTTTACCTTTCACTCTACTCCTTCGATTGTTTCCGAAGGTGATATGTTCCCTTTGCTTGGTTGTGGTGAGGCTGGAGAACCATGCTGCATCTCCGGTCATGTGGCGCGAACAACCGGAGTCCATGATCCATGTGCCCTCCAAGCCTCGATCTGTCGCCTACATATGATAAGAACGTCTCGATCGCTCAGTGCTGGGGTGAGTAAAATAATGGCGAGGCATCCAGCACTGAGTGACACGAGTAGTAGGCACAGTAAAAGCAGACGGTCTATGCACATAATAATCAGAATGATGCAAAGTGCGAGGTCTACCTACATGCTGTGAAAGAACAACATGTCGAGGTCTCCTACTCTGATGAGGTACAAATCTGCTAGCCCGAGGTCTACCACCATATAGAACATGGTGAAGACCTCGAGGAGCAAAACCTCTCCGAGAAGCACGAGGAGCCTCAAAAGCAGGACAATAGTACATCTCAGACTCATGCATACCTAAAGATGGGTAATGCATGTCCTGGTAACTCATCGCCTGTGCGCGTCGCTCATCCTTGATGCGACGAAAACAGAACCCAACCAAATGACCCGCCCGCTGACAATAGGAACAATGAAACACTCTCCTAGGGGCACTCTCATGGGTCACAGGAGCAACTCTCACAGGCTCCTTGGGTTTTCTCTGAGTGGTTTTCTTGGGAGGATTTTTCTTGGCAGGAGGAGTGGTTTTCTTTGGTGGATGGGTAGGCTTTTTGGCTTGTGGGGTGTCTAACAGAGCTCTCTCTTTCTCTAGGGTGGTGGGAGAGGTAAAAACAGTTTTGTTTTCACTAACTGAAGGTATCCTCTCAAAACCCAAACCTAGAGCTACCCCTGCTCTGTCAGCACACATCTTGGTCTTGGCCAAGAGCAAATCCATCCTACCCTTTCCCTCAGTGCATTTGTTTACCACGGAAAGAAGGTATTCATTTTCTGACATGAGGTTTTCAGCTCGCTCTCTAATAGTGCCTAGCTGGTCCTTAAGGGTAATGCAAGTGTCACAAACAGGTTGCACATCCTTAGAACTACCGGCCCTCTCCAATCTAGCCTCCAAATCATGAACATGCTTATCACGTAAATTAATGCTATCGCGTAATAAAGAGCAGTTCATGCAATCAATAATATCATGAGGTCTAGAATCCACCTCCAAAAGCTGCTTCTGTGCAGTCTCAAGCTCAGAAAGAGTTTGAGCATGAACAGAACGCAACTGAGCAAGCTCACTCATGACAACAGAACAGGACTCACATTCAGCATCATCAAACTTAGACTTAAGCATGGCATATTCAGTAGAAACATTTTCTAGCCTAAGTCTAAGGTCTTTTCTTTCTCTAGCGGCTTGCACAAGTAATCTATCCTGACCAAGCACTACTTCATTTAGCTCATCTAATTTAATTAGAAGCTGGTCAGATGATAGGTTTACCTCAGATGAGTCAAGCTCATCGCCGCTGTGATCGCTGTTGGCCATGAAGCAAAGGCCGGTGAAGTCACGTCCCTTCTTGTCCTTCTTGTCCTCCTTCCTTGGGGACTCCTCCTCCTCAGAGCTCGACTCCTCAGTTGAGGAAGTGTCGATGTCGCTGAGAGCAGCAACAAAGGCTCTGGAAGCGGCCTTGGCTACTTTCTTAGCCATCTTGCCGCGCTTGCCCTTCACAAAGGGCTTCCTCTCCTTTTTGTGGTATTTGGGGCGGTCACTCTCATCTCTCTTCTTGATTTTGGGGCAATTGGCCTTAATATGAGAGGTGTCGCCACATTCATAGCAACCACTAAAACCACTTCTCCTCTGATCCCGTCTCTCATGATGAAAGCGGGTGAACCTCCGGGCAATGAGAGCAAGCTCATCATCAGCTAGAGTGTCCACCTGATCCTTTGTGACGGAGACCAGGGAGGACAAAGCAAAACCATCTGCAAAAACACAAGTACCAGATGTGCTTGGTTCTGCAGTGGTGCCACGGCTAGTGCTAGAAACCAATGCCAATGGCTGTGGCAAAGAGCTTCTGTGCACAGCAAGAGATGCCTTGGCAATTTCTGTGGACTTTAGCTTGCTAAAGAGTTCGTCACAGGTCAATGTGTCATAGCCTGTGGACTCCTCAATGCTAGATATCTTCACTTCCCATATGCTACGGTCAAGAGCATAGAGAAGCTTGATAGCCCTGTCATGATCACTGTAAGCAAGCGTCCCGTTGGATCGCAAGTTACTCACTATCGCGTCAAAGCGAGAAAACATGGCATCTACAGATTCACCAGGTGTCTGCACAAACAGCTGATACTGTTGATTGTAGGTGCTTTGGCGCCTGGCCTTAATCTGAGCAGAGCCCTCATGAAAGACAGTGAGTGTTGTCCAAATCTCCCTAGCAGTCCTAAGGTGCTGCACCCTATCGAACTCACTTCTACTCAAACCGATGAACAGTATGTTTCTTGCCTTGGAATTGGCAATATACTGATCCTTCTCAGTCTGAGAGGTGCGAGTCTCAGGGATGGAGTATTGTGAGTCCACAATCTCCCAAATTGCATTTCCTTGGCTTAATAAGTAAGCCTCCATGCGCACCTTCCAGTATGCAAAGTCTGTCCCATCGAACAGAGGAATTTTACTGCCTCTATCCATGTCGCCAACAGATCACAAAACCGGTTAAGGTCAACTGGTGATCTTAACCTGCTCTGATACCAATTGTTGGACCGGAAACGGCGACCAGAGGGGGGGTGAATGGGAGCTTTAAAATTTCGGGCTAAAAAAAACTTAGCCTTCGGTTCAGTTCTGTCTTCTGCGGAACAGGCTTCGAACACTACCTTCGAAGGTCTGGTTCGGAGGTATTTCGACACCTTCGAACACAGGCTTCGGAGGAGCAAAAGTTCGAAGCCAAGAAGACTTCGCTCCACTTACAACCCTCGAAAATCTACTCTGCTTAGTCAGTGCAGGCTCCGCACACAGGGTGCTTCGAGCAGGCTTCGCACTTCACCCTTCGCAAGAGTGGACAGCCCTCTGAGGACTTCGACCAAGTACTTGGCAGCAGCAACTGGTGCTGAGCTTCGTACACGAAGGTCTACACGCACACGCAAAAGAACTATGCTAAGGGCTTCGACACAAGAAGCAAAACGGGCCACGGTCAGGGCTACGCTAGTAAGCAGCGAGGTCTTGCCTCCTTTTACACAGAGCGAACGCACGCTGACAAAACACACACCTCGCACAAAAATAGCCTTCGCCTCAACAGGCTTCGGTGCACAACCACAGGCGAGGTATGTAACACGAGCTCAAGCAAAAAGCACAAGGAAGCAGGGCTTCGCTGCTTGAACAAGGAACACAAAAAGAACTCTCTGGATGTATTGCAATTGAAGTGTGTGGCTACAGGAGCTCAACAGTAAATGCTCAAAGTGTTAAATGTTACCTACCGAGCCCCCATATTTATAGCCCACAGTTCACCCAAAGGAATTGACTACACTACCCCTAGGGTTTACATTCATTTTGTCTCTACAGAACTAAGGGGTACAAAAGGTAGTCCACCTTTATTCTGGAGGCTTCTCTGTCAGCTTTGCAGAGGGGACAGTGTCAGCCTTTTACAGAGCAGACAGTGTCAGCCTTTGCAGTCTTTGACTTTCTGCAGCCTCCCTTCGCACGCGAGGGGTGCGGTAGCTTCGGTGAGAAGCCTGAAGCCAGATGACCTTCGCTTCACCGAAGTCAGTCTCCGATACACTGACGGTTTTGAGCCGAAGCCGTCAAAGCTCTTGGGCCTTCGCACCAACACCTCCGGAGTGGACCACCACGGCTTCGCAGCTACTCCCAGCTCGAACTCCGTCAGTCCGTGTACCGAAGCCATGCAGGCCGAAGCACCTCAAGTCAACCTCACTCCGAAGCCCCACCTTCGGAGTACCACCCTTCGAAGTCCCTCCTTCGTCCAAGGCCTCCGCATGAAGCATTTCATGAGCACTTCGTCGCAGTGTCTCTCCTCGAGCACACTCCTCGACGAGCCTCACCCGAACCATGCCTTCGATGCGCCTCGACTTCTGAGACCTTCGTCGGGTACATTCGAGTGTCTCCCTCCGGAGCACACTTCGAACCCTTGCCTCCGCAGAGGACTTGTTCCATCCAACTCCGAAGTCACTCCATCCGGAGTACCTTCGAAGTGCCTCGCCTCCGAGGACTTTGTCTCAGAGTACCTTCAGCCGGAGCCACGCTCCGCACTCTCTGCCTTCACCTGGCACGCCTCGACCCGAGGACCGACCCGGACCACCTTCGCAGCCACCGTGACGGAGCTCCCTGCTCCCCTGGCATCAAGCCTCCCGCTTGACCCAGGTTCACCTGGCTCGAACCTTGTCCGTCGCCTCCGAAGTCCCTGCGCACCACAGAAAAGCAAACAAGTGTATCCAGTACTCCGGAGACCTCTCCGGGTTAGCAACCTTCGGTACACACTCCGGTGTACCGCCCAAAGTACCGAACCCTTCGGTACGGACCCAGTCATCGCGTACTGTCGGACCCCTCCGACGAGCACACTCCGCTGCAACAACTGCAGCAAGCAAACACCGAACACACTTCGGTGAAACCACCTCCGAACACCCTTTGGAGGTACCACCTCCGAAGCCCCTTCGGAGGTACCCTTCGAACAGAGGGTAAAAGTCTGTCAATCACTCATCACAAAACACCGAAACCAACCCTTGGTTTCTCAGTTTCATTTGACTAATGCATGTATATCCTATGTGTTTTAGCGATAGTTTAATAAAGCATGGGTTCAATATGCTCAAAATATTGGTTTGGTGACTTGCCTTGTTCAGCGAAAGGAGAGGGAGAAACTTCGGGAAAGTACTCCGGCCCCTCGGCGGCATCGTAGTCTTTTCAATATAAATAAAATAAATATAACATTAAATTAAACAATCCAAAATCACACAACAAGCATGTAGGTTTTTATTGGGTTTATTTAAAGAAAATAAAGTTGTTAAGTTTCTGAAATTCATTTTATGAATATTTTAAAATGAACTATAATGAAATGTTGTCCTTTATAAAAGAGATAATAATGTGAACAAATTTCATTTTAAGTTTTCTAACTAATTTAAAATAAGAGGTTCAGAGTAAACTTAGTGGTTTCATTACATTAACAGGAAAAGAATAAAAGATAAATTTTGCTAAAATTGAAATGATTCATTTTGTAATTTACCCTTAAAGAGCATTTGAATACTTTATCAAATAAGCATGAAATATTCAAAGTAAACATACTATTTTTATTGCATTAACATGTAGAGAATAAAGTTACAAATTTTCTGAAATTGAAATGATAATTTTTGGAGTTAAAATGCGCCAGATATGAATTTTACAAGTTTAAAAAAGTTTCAGGAATTTAATTTAAATCAAAAACAGCCTCAGGTCCACGGTGAACCGGGCTCACGGTGAACCCGCGCACTGTGCGCGTGCGCTGGATCGAGATCTGCCGTTGGATCGCAATCGAGCGGCCACAGGCGAGGTGGGGGCGCTAAGTTATCGCGGGCGGCCAGGATTAAAACGTTGAAACGGTACGCGATGGACGATCTAGATTAAACGCGGGTTTTAAATACCAACGAACACACGAGATTAAAACGTACACCTTCGCTATGATCTGATGGACCAGATTAAACCGAACACGTGGTATAGTTTGAATCGTCCGATCGCGATCGCACGATCGTGATTGAATCCGACATGGCATGGGTACTCGACCCGTGCTGGTCGTCTTCTTCGGCGACGGCGAGCAGGCCATGGGCCATGGTGAGCGACGGCGAGGGGTCCTATGGGCTAAAATGGAAAGAGGACACTACGGGGATCACGAGGGTACCTTAGGCGAGGCGAGAGGTTGTCGGAGCGTGGTCGGCGACGAGGGTAGACGGCGGAGGGGTTCGTGTTCCTCGTCGGCGATGGCGTTCCAGCGGGGTTTGTTGTCGGCGGTGGGGTGGCTGAGGTCGGTGAGGTTCTGGTGGTCACGGAGGTGCGGTCACCTAGGGCGGAGGAGTACTCCGGCGACGGCGAGCGGCGGCTGGAGCGAGGGCGGCGGTGAGGTGCTAAAAACCAAAGTGAGGCGCTCTGGTTTGTTCTCAACGTGATCGGGCATGCGGGCTGGACGAGGGAGGGGCCGGGGGTTTAAATAGAGGCGTCGGCGGAGGCAGAGGGGGCGCAATCGGGGGAGGCCGAGAGTAAACCTCTCTTCAACGCCGGCGAGCTCCTTCCTTGCATGCGTGCGCTCGATCCGGGACGATGACGCGTGGAATAAAGGGGGAAATGGTCGGCGGAGCGCGGGGGACCGAGTAATGGCGCCAATTTAATGGGAGGGGGCCCGGCGAGGTGGATCCGAGGGGGATTAGGGTTCTGGCCGGCGAGGGGGGATTTGGGGGCGGATCTTGCGGGGAAAACGGATCCGATAGGTGGGGGCCACCGGGCAGCGGGTGCGAGCGAACGGGTGTGGCGACTGACTGTAGGACCGAAAGTAGCGACCAGAGGGGGGTGAATGGGCGCCTAAAAAATTCTTGCTAAACTAAGATTTAATCCCAACACCCAACACAAACTTAACCAGACAAATAATATTAGCAAGTACTGGAATTAAAGTTGTCTAGCTTAAAAAATGACAGGTATGCTAATTAAAATGATATTAAAAATAAACTAAATAGAAATACTGTAATAAATAAAATTGGCACTAGAAATATTTAATAACATCCGCAAAATACCTAAATAAAGACTTGAAATAATAATATCTCAGTCTAGGAATAAAATACTAATCAAATGAAAAAATCTAGGATCATTAAAATTAATTCAGAACTAAACCTAAAATATGGCAGGTAAAAGCTAGTATAAAAATATAACTGCGACTAATAAATTTTTCTTTTCTTTTTATATGAGAAAATTATACAGATAAAGGATAATACAAGATAACTAATAAAATTTAACAGATTAAATATAAGAAAACAAGATTTCGAAATAGATTTTTGGCTAATTAATTAATGGATGATTATCTCTAAAAATTGATCTACTAAAAAATAGGAGATTGAAACACTTACTTGTGCGTCTCGGTCGTCGTGCTCGCCCGGTACATTCGTCGCAGTGGAAACTCGCCATTCGGCTACACCTCACGTCAATGGCCACGCCGTGAGAGAATCAGCACCTCCCGCCTGCAGTTTTCTCTGCCAAACCAGCAAGGGGAGGGCCCATGTTTGGCCAGGAGCAGCAGGTTGCTGCCTCGAATTGCGTGCAAAAAGAATAGAAGAAAAGAAAAGATTCGCCGTGAGCCAGCTTCCGCGCGTTGAAAGAAAGAAATCCGGCCGATAGCCGTGGGGCCCGCTGAAGCGCTGCAAGGACTTTTCCTGCCGGGTTCTGCTGTGCACGCGCGTGATGCCTGCACACTGCCTTCGCCGATTCACACCCAGTTGTTGCTCAACGCCTGGCCGCCGCGTCGCGAGGAGATTGAAACAACGCCGGAGAAAAATAAATTGCTCGCACGAAGATGAAAACTGGCAACCGTAAAATATGTGGGCTGTAGATTGATCTAAAAAACAGTCAACTATCCCCAAGGGGATAGGGGCCTATTTATAGGCAAATCCTAATACATGAAAAGACTAATTTACCCTCGGCTAAAATAAACGGACTCTAAAATAAATTCCGAAAATTACTAAAATATTCTTAGAAAAATTAACTGACTCGAATAAAAATATTCTAAACTTAAAAGCTAAATATTAATATCCTAAAAACGAATTAAACATAGATCATAAGTTTTACGCCGAAACTGACAAAGCGTCCACCGTCTTCGCACCGGGTACCCGGATTGGGCCGACCCGACCCCACAGCTTCCTCAGCCCGAATATCGCTCGCCGCCCGTGTACCTGAGTCAAACCTAGTCAACAGACCGATGGATCATCTGCCGCTCCTAGCCATGTACCCGGATTGGGCCAGTCCGAATCCACGGCTCCTCTGCCCGGCCGTCGCTCACTGCCCGTGTACCTGAGTCACATGCGCCTCAGACTCGGCAGGTCTTCATCTCTCCCTTCCTTTGACTTCCGTTGACAATCACTCATGACATCTGGAATATCAAAACCATATTCTTCAACATGGTTTCTCAATCTCCCCATTGATGAGTGCATTGTCAACACCCTTTTTCAGCTCATCTCCAGAACCTGCAAAACATGTGGAAACAGGAAAATAGAAAACAAAAACAGAAGAAAATAGAAGAAAGAAAATAAAAGTTTAACCCTAATGACCAAAAGCCAAACAAAAACACGAAAACGGTCATTATGGTTAACCAAAAATAAAACCTCAAAAACAAGTGCAAATCTCATAATTACCAACAACAATAAACTCCCCCTGAAATAAATCCCAGAGAAGGCCAAAAATATATCCAAAATTTCTCCCCCTTGTTGACAATTGGACTCATCAAGTGAGACTAAATGCACTTTAAAGAGACATAAACACAGACTCCCCATGAAATACAGCTCCCCCTCAAAATATGCTATGAATGCAGATGGGGTGCAGGTGGAGTGTGAAAAGCATGCTTCTTAGATATGATTAACTGCAATTACAACATCTAACAGGTATAGCAAAAGATATACTGTCGAAGATACATGACATGATCAGTGCAATAGATGATATCTTAAGAAAGTCATTAGCACGCATTTTTTCGATTTTTTGCAAAACAAAAGCATCACCACATTTTCTAGTTGACAAGCAAAGTAAAGCATGAGATGCAAAAGCTAACTGATATCTACCAAGATAAGCATTGTCTAAAACAAAGTGCTTCAGCAAACTTGTCATCTTTTTAAATTTTTCCAGACTTTTATTTATATTTTTCATTTCTGCCAGGGGTTATTTGCATGTCAAACCTTATGCTAACCGACCACGTCAAGCCTAGGCCAGAACTGAACCATCAGAAGCTTAAGACATTGGTCTTGGCATACATTACACCATCCTAGTTCATACCGAAGTGCTATGGTAAGCAGTCTAGAACAATGTAATGCGACAAAACAAATCCACCTGAATCTTTTCTAATAATCATAAAAATGCATAAATTTCTCATTTTTCTGAATTTTTATCATTTTTATAACACATTTTTCATTTTAAAGCATATAGATGTCCAAGTTGCATATCTGCATCTAAGTGAGGATCTAGCTACAAGGCATGTAAAAGATAGCGAAAGCATTCAGCCTACACATGCTAGTTACAAGAAGAAATGGTGATCATTTTTCAATTTTAAAACATAAAATCCATGCATATGACAAATATCAGATATATCATGTGAACTGAAACAGAACATTATCATCGACAAGTAATCAAAAAGCATATACTAGCTAGAGAAAGTAAAGCAGATTAATCATATAACACAAGCAAGCTCAAAATGTGATAAATGATTATGCATGATATGAACGCACACAAAAGGACTCAATAAAAAATAAAGAAGAAAAGAAAAACTGACACCAATGAAAAGTTGACTCAAAAATATCCCCAAAAGGATACATAACTCCCAAATCAAGATCAATAATCATGAGTAGGAACAAACGGTCCAACACCAGGTTTGGAAAAGGTGTTAAACCAGTCGAGCCATCTGCTCAAATGTAGGAAAGCAGAAGGAATCATATGAGTCTGGACCAAAATGCGGCTCAAAGCGCGGTCCTCTGTTCTGCCTAAAATCACGGTCACGAGGTCCAAAGTCGTATCCATGACGATCTGGAACTCTGCCGGAATGAAAACCACCCTCCGGAGCACGATCATAAAAACCGTCTCCTCTACCACCACCTACACGACGTGGCCTGGCCTCTAGCCTCTCTCTACGTCGAGGAACTCTCTGTCTACCACCCTGCTGGTAGAACTGCTCCCGCCCACCTCGAGCTCTCTCTGCTCGCTCAACCCGCTTCCTCCTGAAACAAAACTCCTCAAGAGGCCCGTCTCTCTGATAAAACTCACAGTGATAGGTAAGCTTCTTGGGATATTGTTGTGGCTTAGGGTTCTTAGGCTTGGTGGTGTTGGGTGTAGCATTCTTGGTATGAGAAGGTCCAGGTAAGCAATCAAGAGAAGTGTGGAGAGTTTTAGGCTTTGGGACCCAGATCTGCTTCTTAGGTGGAGCTTTAGGTTGTTCTTGGATCACTCCATCCTTGGGCTGACTATCCTTAAAGGACTCAGTGGAGTGAGTCTTGGGATATCTCTATTCGGGAGTCATCTTACTCCACTCCACTGCTCGGCTAATAGCACTCTCAAAATCAGCCTTGGTATAGGTGTAACCTACCCCAAACCCATCCGGTCTCTTGAACTGCTGAATCATCATGCTGAGCTGTGGCTCTCTAGCACTAATCCAACTCAGGATCTGACGGAGGTAAAAGTTCTCGTTCTGAACATCATCTAGCTCCTCTCTCAAAGAAGCTAACACCTCCACCTGAGACAAACAGATCTCACACTCTTTATCAACTTCGACAGACTTCTCAGCTTTTAGCTTGATCAATTCCATTCTAATGGATAAGCAGTTCTCACAAACAGTGGATAGAACTGACAAGGTCTCAAGCTCTAGCTTAGTCTGCTCCAACTCACCTCTCACTCCAGCTAACTCGCTCAAACGCTCATCACTCTTGGCTCTCAGCTCAGCTATACTAGCTAAATGAGATGGGCAGTCTACACAAGGTGCGACAATAGTGGCATGAGCATCTTTTAGCTCCTACTGAGCGCTTTCAAGCTCAATGGCCAATGCGTCTCTCTCATCTACTCTCTCTGTGTACCTGGACTTAAGAGTCGTCAGGTCACACAACAGCACCTCACAGTTAGGGCACTCTCCACTATCACCCAAGCAAGGAGAAGAAGACAGACTCTTAATCTTGCCATTTGCTGTCGCAAACTCACTCTCAAGCTCATCTATCCTCTTCTTAGCCCCTCTAAGCAGTTTCTCCCTATACTTCAACAACTGACTGTTCTGTTCTAGTAAATTAACAACTTCTTGTTCATAAGAAGATGCCTTCTCATCATCGTAGTCGTCGGAGTCATCGGAGGAGTCCTTCTCTTTCTTCTCCCCAAGAGCCATTGAGCAGAAACTCTTGTGGGGTCTTCGGCTGTGACGTGAGCGACTCTTCGGCTTGTCCCCGAAGCCCATGAAACAGAGGCCCACAGGATTGTCCCTGTCCTTCCCTTTCCTGATCATGACCTCTTCATCACTTGAACTTGAAGACGAGGAGGAAGACGAGGATCTCTTGGAGTATCTTTTCTCCATCTCGGCGAAGAAGGTCTTGTCTCTCTTCTTGTTCTCACGCCTGTAATCCTTCAGAGCCTTTCGAAAGAATCTTGTCTTGGGCTTGCCCTTCGTGGGGTTGTCGTACTTGCTGGAGTTGTAGGAGTTGCCGCTGGTTCCCTTCTTGTAATTCTTCTACTTGGGACAGTCGGCGATAAAATGACTTGGGTCACCACACTCAAAGCATCCGGATTTTGTGCCGTGTCTCTTAAACATTCGGTTATCATAAACACGTCGCACCCGGTTGTCAAACAAGCACAAATCATCATCTCCTAGTGTATCAAGTTGTTCCTCGGAGATAGACATCAAGGAAAAAGCAGTACAACTCATGGCATTAGGATATGCAGACGGTGTCGCAAGTGAGGAGCCATGCTGAATAGCGTGGGCCTCATGGCTCCAGAAGTGATGAGTCATTGTCAACGATAGTCAAAGAGGACTGAGAAGAATGAAGATCTGCTGTTTCATGGGCCGAGTGTGACTCAGGTACACGGGTAGCGAGCGACTGTCGGGCAGAGGAGGCTGCGAAGTCGGACTGGCCCAATCCGGGTACATGGGCCAGAAGCAGTAGAAGACCCACTAGGCTATTGACCAGGACTGACTCAGGTACACGGGCGGTGAGCGATTGCCGGGCTAAGAGAGCTATGGAGTCGGGCTGGCCCAATCTGGGTACCTAGTGCAAAGTCGGTGGAGGCTTTGTCAGTTTTGGCGCAAAACTGATGACCGTCGATCTTGTATCCGACTGTCAAGAAGAGAAGTCGTAGTCTCTACGAAAACTTAGCTTCCGGATAAGTCATCTGTATCTCTAGGCCCATAGTCAGTCAGTCGTGTCTGTAAAAATACCTAAGGGCAGTAGAGTCTTTTCCTTTATTCTTGCGTATGTAAAAACCCTAAGGGACTGGTAGAATATTCCTAGTGTTGGGCAGCCTATAAATAGGGCCCCAATCCCTAGGGTTTGGACTACCCTTCTAAAAATCACTTTTTGAATCATTCATTGGGTCATTCTTCTTGTTCCCTGCGTTTTCTCTCTCTTGCTTGTGTGCGCCGCCAGGAACCTTCTGTGAGTTCATCTTGGTTTCATTTTTCCTTGGTCCGGTCGGTTCTGGATTCCCTCTGGTTGTGTGCTGCACTTAATTATTGGCTTTGTACTCCTTCAGTTTGCGGGCAGCCATTTATTTCCTGAGAGATTTTGTGCTTCGGTTTGCTTTTGTTCTTCATGAGCAGAGTACTAGTTCTTGCTGTTTGCAAGTAGTACTCCTCCACTGTAGCAACAGTACTCTAGTGTCAGCTTTTTGCTTTCTACTGCGCAGCTTTTTGATCGAAGTTGACAGGCCCTAGCAACTTTTCTGACTGTTTTCTGGCGAAGCCATCCTCTCTGTTCGAAGCCCCTCAGCTCCGTGAGGCAGACTTCGATCTGACATACTCGAAGGCTTCGTTCGAACCTCGAACTTCGTTCTATGTCCTGAGTTGCTAGCTGTGAAGTATTTTTTGAACGGATAGCATCGCATACTTCGAACGACAGTGCGAAGGTACTCTGCCTCAAGCTCTTCGAAGTCCACACTTCGATAGGTTTCGAAGTTGGCTTCGAAGCTTGTCGTTCTGTTAGGCTTCGCTTTGGTTTCTCTGTCGCGTGTCAGCCCTCGCTTCTCTTTTCGAAGCTTGCTCTTTTTGAAGGTAGAGTGTAGGCTTCGAATTTGGTGCCTCTGTCGTGTGACAGGCTTCGCTTCTTTGTTCGAAGTTTGTCCGTCTGTGTGTTACGTTCGAAGTATTCTGTTCGAAGTTTTGGCTTCGAAGTACTTGGTTCGAAGCTGTGTTCGAAGTTTTGCCTTCGAAGTACATACTTCGAAGCAGACTCCGACGTTATCATACCTCGCTTCGAAGCACACTTCGATTCCTACCTTCGACATTTTTACAACACCTTCGACAGACTTCGACTACCACCTCCGAACCAGACTTCGACCAGCAAAGCAGACCCCGACCTCCGAAGCAGGCTTCGGCCAGCGAAGCAGGCTTTGACCTACGAAGCCGGCTTCGCCGAGTTCTGAACAGGAGACAGATTTGAACAGGTAACTTCTCTTCTCTCTCATAGTGCACCAAGATTGCTTTACTGAGAAGTTTGTCTTGTCTAGTCTTGCATGTACTGTTTATCTGTCTATTATCACTATCTTGATAGTTCTCTGTTTGTTATCAGCTGCTTCTAGGCTAGATACCTTTAGACTTAGGCTATCTGTTTATTTTCTGCTGCTTAGTCTTTTGAGGTGCGTTGGGTATTAGGAACAGGCCATTGATTCGAAAGAATTTTTAAGGCGTCCATTCACCCCCCTCTGGTCGCTACTTTCGGTCCTACAAGTGGTATAAGAGCTTGGTTAGGGTTTTTTTCCATACCTTAACCGGTTCTAAACCCCAGTAGTGACCATGACGTCTCCTGGCAAGGTCCCGTCCTTGGAAGCCTATGGCTATAATTATTGGAAGACTCGCATGCGAGCCTATCTCATGAGCCAGGGTTCAGACATTTGGGACATTTGCGTTCACACCACATTTGTCATATTGCCAGTCGCTGAGCATGGTACTGCTGGTATCATTGCTCAGCATCTGAGCAACAGTAAGGCTGTGAACATTCTGTTTTCTGGTTTAGGTCCCACTGAGTTTGAGCGTGTGAGTCATCTCTCCACTGCGAGAGAGATCTGGGCTACCCTCAAGGCACACCATGAGGGAACAGCACATGTCAATGCTCGGCTCTATCAGACCTACCGGCGTGAATATGAGAATTTCACACAGAAGCCGGGTGAATCTGTTGAGGCTTTGTTTGGTCGTTTTCAGTCGATCATAAACAAGCTTCGGGACAACAAGGCTGAGGGTGCTCAGTTAGTGTTAGATCATGAGCAGGCGCTCAAGGTTCTCCATACCTTGGACCCAAAGATCTAGGAGATCAAGGTATCCTCTATCGTTGAGAGCACTTCTTACGATACCTTGACCATTTCTGAGTTATTTAGCAAGTTGAAGGCCACTGAGGTAGATATCCAGTTGAGATCAAATCTCACTGGTTCTGGATCACAATCCCTGGCCCTTGATACACCTTCTGTTGATCCCACTGATGTGAGCTGTGCTGGGTTCTCCTTGATGTCTATCACTAAGGACCAGCTTGAGTTATTGGGAGATGATGATTTGTGTCTTTTTAACAACCGGGTGCGTCGTGTCTATGATAAGAGAATGTTCAAAAGACACGGCACAAAATCTGGATGCTTTGAGTGTGGTGATCCAGGACACTTCATCGCCGACTGCCCCAAGCGCAATGGACACAAGAAGGGCACCGGTGGCAGCTTCCACGACTCCGGCAAGCATGAGAGCTCATCCTTCAACAAGGGCAAGACGAAGACCCGATTCTTCAAGAAGGCCCTGAAGGATTACTGGCGAGAGAACAAGAAGCGCGACAAGGCCTTCTTCGCCGAAATGGAGAAGAGCTACTCCAAGCAGTCCACGTCTTCTTCCTCTTCATCGAGCTCAAGCGATGAGGAGATCGCCATCAGGAAGGGGAAGGACAAGGACGATCCGGCGGGCCTCTACTTCATGGCCTTCGGAGACAAGCCGAAGAGCCGCTCACACCAGCGCCGAAGATCCCGCAAGAGCTTCTGTTCAATGGCTCTTGGGGATAAGGATGAAAAGAGCTCCTCCGACGACTCCGACGACGACGACAACAAGGTATCATCTTATGAGCGTGAAATCGTTGATTTACTTGAGAGCAATCGTCAGGAGTTGAAATATCGGGAAAAACTGCTTAGGAGAGCTAAGAAGAGGATAGATGAGTTAGAGAGTGAGCTTGCCGTGGCCAACGACAGAATTGAGAGTCTATCTTCTTCCCCTTGCTTGGGTGATAGCAGTGAGTGCCCGAAGTGTGAGGTGCTTCTATGTGACCTGTCGACTCTGAAGTCCAGGTACACAGAAAGGGTTGATGAGAGGGACGCTTTGGCGACTGAGCTTGAAAGCGCTCAGCTGGAGCTGAAAGATGCTCAAGCCACTGTCGTCGCACCCTGTGTTGATTGCCCATCTCATTTAGCTGCCTTAGCTGAGCTAAAATCCAAGGGTGATGAACATTTGGGTGATTTAGAAAGGTTGAGAGCTGAGCTTGCCCAGACTAGGCTAGAGCTTGAGACACTGTCAGTTCCACCCACTGTCTGTGAGAACTGTCTGTCTCTTAGAATGGAGTTGATTAAGCTGAAAGCCGAGAAGTATGTCCAGATAGATAGCGAGTGTGAGACCTGCTTGTCTTAGGTGGAGGTTCTAGCTGCCTTGAGAGAGGAGCTAGCTGATTCTCAGAATGAGAACTTTTACCTCCGTTCCATCCTGAGTTGGATCAGTGCCAGAGAGCCTCAGCTCGGCATGATGATCCAGCAGTTCAAGAGGCAGGATGGGTTTGGGGTAGGTTACACCTACACCAAGGCTGACTTTGAGAGTGCCATTAGCCGGTCAGTGGAGTGGAGCAAAATGACTCCTAAGAAGAGATATCCCAAGACTCACTCCACTGAGTCTTCCCTGGCCAGTCAGCCCAAGGATGGAGTGATCCATGAACAGCCCAAAGCTCCACCCAAGAAGCCCATCTGGGTTCCAAAGCCCAAACACCTCCACTCTTCTCTAGACTCTCTTCCTGGACCCTCTCAACCCAAGAAGACCACACCAAACACCACCGAGCCCAAACATCCCAAGCCTCAACCACATCCAAAGAAGCCCACCTATCATTGTGAGTACTGTCAGAGAGACGGGCATCTTGCGGAGTTCTGCTTCAGGAGGAAGCGGGTTGAGAGAGCAGAGAGGGCTCGTGGTGATCAGGAGCAGTTCTACCAGCAGGGTGGTAGACTGCATGTTCCTCGGCGCGGGGAGAGGCTGGAGGCCAGGCCGCGTCGTGTAGGTGGTGGTAGAGGAGACGGCTTTCTTGCCCATGCTCCAGTTGGTGGTGTCCGTTCCGGCAGAGTTCCAGGCCGTGTTGGCTACGGTCCTGGACCTCGTGGCCACAAGGTTAGGCAGAACCGAGGACCGCGCTTTGAGTCACGTTTTGGTCCAAACTCTTTTGATGGTTTTCGCTTTCCATCTTTTGAGCAGATGGCTCGACACTGGTTTAGCTTTTTTGCTAAACCTGGTGCCGGACCATTTGCTCCCACTTACAACCACTGATTGTGCAGGATCGGGGACTGGAGGACGTTTGGATCATGGACTCAGGATGTTCTCGCCACATGACGGGACATCGCAGATGGTTCTCCAGTCTCACTCCCCCGAGCTCCAAAGAGTAAATCACCTTCGGGAACAGTGGTCAAGGGAAAGTAAGTGGCATTGGCTCAATTCGCATTTCAGATCATTTCTCTTTGAAGAATGTTGCTTTGGTTAAAAATTTGAACTTCAATTTGATTTCTGTTTCGAAACTTCTTGAGGATGGTTTGGAAGTGCGTTTTAAGAAGGGCAATTCTTCTGTGGTTGATTCTAGTGGGTCTTTGATTTGCCAGATTTTACCATTCGGTAAAGTTTTTCGAATTGATTTCTCTAGTTCTTTTGGCCCTTCTCGCTGTTTGATTGCTGGATCTTCTTCTGAGCTCTGGAAGTGGCATAGGAGGTTAGGTCATTTGAGTTTTGATCTGCTAGTCAGGTTAAGCTCTATGGACCTCATCCGAGGATTGCCCAAGCTTAAGATGGAGAAGGATCTAGTTTGTCATCCTTGTTGTCATGGGAAAATGGTTGCCGCTTCTCACTCACCTGTGACTCAGGTGATGACTTCGTATCCAGGCGAGCTTTTACACTTGGACACTGTTGGTCCAGCTCAGGTACGTTCAGTCGGTGGGAAGTGGTACGCGCTTGTCATTGTTGACGACTTTTCTCGATTCTCGTGGGTTTTCTTCTTGGAGTCTAAGGATGAAACTTTTCATTTTGTTCATGACCTGATTTTGAAGCTGAAGAATGAGAACAATGGTCAGATGCGAGCAATTCGCTCCGACAACGGCTCCGAGTTCAAGAACGCTCAGTTCGTCAGCTTCTGTAGTGATCAGGGTCTTGATCATCAGTTTTCTGCTCCTTACACTCCCCCACAGAACGGCGTTGTGGAATGAAAGAACCGCACGCTAGTCGAGATGGCCAGGACGATGCTCGATGAGCGCAGGACTCCTAGGCGTTTTTGGGCTGAAGCCATGAACACGGCTTGCTATCTGGCCAACTGCATCTTTCTTAGAGCTTACCTTGGTAACACTTCATATGAATTGCGGTTTGGCAGACAGCCCAAAGTGAGCCACTTGCGAGCGTTTGGCTGCAAGTGCTTTGTGCTCAAGAAGGGAGGGCATTTGGACAAGTTTGAGTCTCGTTGCTGGGATGGTGTTTTTCTTGGTTATGCATTGCATTCTCGAGGCTTCCGTGTTTGGAACCTCGAATCCCAGCTACTTGTCGAGACTTGTGAGGTTTCATTTGATGAGTTCTTGCCTTCTTTGACTCATTCTTTTGAGCCTTCTGATGGTGAGCTCGGAGAATCCATCTTCGAGGAAGATGATGACACTCCAGCTGCCAATGAGGGTGGGCCTTCTGCACCCCCCGCAGAGCCCACACCTTCTGAGATTTCGACTGAGGATGAGGGCGGACCTCTGATCACTTCTTCCACTTCGATCGAGCCCCCTCAGTCGAGTCCAGAGGTGCCAGCTGCTGACTCCGGTGAGGTGACTTCTGATCACCAGGGAACCCGAGCAGTTCAGCGTGATCACCCCTCAGAGCTCATCATTGGCGATTTGACTGAGAGAATTTTGCGTTCTTCTGCCTCTCTTGCTGTGTTCGCTGAATCTGCGTTTGTTGCATCTTTTGAGCCCAAAGACGTTTCTCATGCTCTTTCTGATTCCAATTGGATTAATGCTATGCAAGAAGAGCTAGAGAACTTTGTCCGCAATCGGGTTTGGACATTAGTTGAGCCGCCACCAGGATGCAACCCCATAGGCACCAAGTGGGTATTCAAAAACAAACAAGGTGAAGATGGGGTTGTGGTGCGCAACAAAGCCCGACTAGTTGCCTAGGGTTATTGCCAGAAGGAAGGTATTGACTTTGAAGAAACCTTCGCTCCTGTTGCCCGTCTTGAGTCCATTCGTATTCTTCTAGCTTTTGCCGTTTCGAAGGGTTTTAAGCTTTTTCAAATGGACGTCAAGAGTGCTTTTCTGAACGGATTCATAGAGGAGGAAGTGTATGTTAGGCAACCCCCCGGCTTTGAGAACCCTAAGTTTCCTCGACATGTTTTTAAATTGCAAAAAGCTTTATACGGGTTGAAGCAAGCCCCTAGGGCTTGGTATGACCGGTTGAAGCAGTTTTTGTTAGGGAAGGGCTTTGTGATGGGTTCTGTGGATAAAACTCTCTTTTTGCTCAGAGTCGCTTCAGACTTCTTAGTCGCTCAGATTTACTTGGACGATATTATCTTTGGCGGTACTACTAATGATCTTGTGTCCAAGTTTTCTGAGTAGATGCACAGCGAGTTTGAGATGAGCCTCATGGGTGAGCTAAAGTACTTTCTTGGGCTCCAGATCAAGCAGACCAAGGACGGCACCTTCATCCACCAAAGTAAGTACACGCGTGATATGTTAAAGAAATTTGACTTTGGTGGTGAATTGAAGTCGCAGATGACGCCGATGGGCACTTCTGGGGGTCTGGACAAGGACGAGAGCGGCGTCAAGGTCAACGAGAGGGAGTTTCGAGGGATGATCGGTTCGCTGCTGTACCTGACGGCAACAAGACCGGACATACAGTTCGCCGTGGGACTGCGCGCGCTTCCAGTCTTCACCACGCGCATCTCACCGGCAGGCTGTCAAGCACATCTTCAGGTATCTCACTTATGTGCCCGATCTTGGTCTTTTCTATTCAGCATCATCTTCTCTCGATTTATCTGGCTTTTCGGATGCCGACTTTGGTGGGTGCCGGTTGGATCGCAAGTCGACTTCCGGTACTTGCCAGTTTCTTGGTTCGTCTCTTGTCTCTTTGTCTTCTCGAAAGCAATCTGGAGTTGCTCTTTCGACCATAGAGGCTGAGTACGTAGCTGCTGCTAGCTGCTGCTCACAGTTGGTTTGGATGATTTCCACTCTGCGAGATTTTGGGTTATTCTTTCCTACAAGGGTTCCATTGTTTTGCGACAGCACTAGTGCTATTAGTGTAGGGAAAAACCCGTGTCTCCATTCAAAAACCAAACACATTGATGTGCGTTTTCACTTCTTGTGGGATCAATATGAGAAAGGTGTCATTGACCTTGTTCATGTTGATACCTATCATCAGTTGGCTGATATTTTCACCAAACCCCTAGATCAGTCTACATTTGAGCGTTTACGAGGGGATTTGGGTGTTGTGTATCCTTTTTAGGTTATTTTGCGTCAGTTTTCCTTCTTCTTTACTATTTTCTTGAGTTTTCTTGTGTGTGTTCATATCTTGCATATTCACATATCACACTTTTGAGCTTGCTTCTGTTATATGATTGTACTACTTTACTTAGTCTAGCTGGTACATGCTTTTGAATACTTGTCATTGATCATGCTTTGGTTCAGTTCACTTGATATGTCTGATATCTGTCATATGCATGGCTTTTACGCTTTATACTTGAAAATGATCACCATTGCTTCTGGTAACTAGCTTGTGTAGGCTAAGTGCTCTTGCTATCTGTTACATGCCTTGTAGCTAGTTCCTAACTTAGATGCAAACATGCAACTTGGATATCCTTCTGCTTTCAAACATGGATATGTGCTAGAAAAATGATGAAAAAATCTAGAAAAATGAAAGTTCCATGCCTTTTTATGCTTAAAATTGAAAAGATCCAGGTGGGTTTGTCTTGTCACATTGCATTGTTCTGGACTGCGTACCATAGCACTTTGGTATGAACTCGGACACTGTAATGTATGCTAAGACCAATGTCTCAAGCTTCTGATGGTCCAGTTCTGGCCTAGGCTTGACTTGGTCGGTCAGCATAAGGTTTGACAGGCAAATAACCCCTGGCAAAAATGAAAAAGTGAAAAGAAAAAGCTTGAAAATTGAAATGATAACAAGTTTGCTGAAGCACTTTGTTTTGGACAATGTTTATCTTGGTAGATATCAGTTAGCTTTTGCATCTCATGTTTTACCTTGCTCGTCAACTGGAAAATATGGTGATGCTTTTGTTTGCAAAAACTGAAAAATGCGTGCTAATGACTTTCCTTAGATATCATCTGTTGCACTGATCATGCCATGTGTCTTAGACAATATATCTTTTGCTATACTTGTTAGATGTTGTAATAGCAATCAATCATATCTGAGAAGCATGCTTTCTACACTCCACATGCACTCCAGTTGCATTCATTGCATATTTTAAGGGGGAGTTGCATTTTAGGGGGAGTCTGTGTCTCTTTTGAGTGCTTGATGAGTTCACTTGTCAACAAGGGGGAGAAAATTTGGGATCAGAGTTTAAGGGGGAGCTCTTACTGTGTTGATATCCTTGTTGTTCTGAAATCGCACTCATTCTTGAGCTTTTACGTTTTGGTTAACCATAATGACCACTTCTTGCTTTTGTTCGGCTTTTGGTCATTAGGGTTAAAATTTTACCTTATTTTTCTTCTTCTTTGTTTTTCTTGTGCTTTGTTTTCGTGTTTCCACAGTTGCTTGCAGGTACTGAAGAGTTGAAGAAGAGGAGTGTTGACAATTGTTGGACCAGAAACGGCGACCAGAGGGGGGGTGAATGGGAGCTTTTAAAATTTCGGGCTAAAAACTTAGCCTTCGGTTCAGTTCTGTCTTCTGCGGAACATGCTTCGAACACTACCTTCGAAGGTCTGGTTCGGAGGTACTTCGACAGCTCCGAACACAGGCTTCGCAGGGGCAAAAGTTTGAAGCCAAGAAGACTTCGCTCCACTTACAACCCTCGGAAATCTACTCTGCTAAGTCAGTGCAGGCTCCGCACACGAGGTGCTTCGAGCAGGCTTCGCACTTCACCCTTCGCAAGAGTGGACAGCCCTCTGAGGACTTCGACCAAGTACTTGGCGGCAGCAACTGGTGCTGGGCTTCGTACACGAAGGTCTACACGCACACAAACGGACTACACTAAGGGCTTCGACACAAGAAGCAAAACGGGCCTCGGTCAGGGCTACGCTAGTAAGCAGCGAGGTCTCGCCTCGTGTTACACAGAGCGAACGCACACTGACAAAACACACTACGCACGAAAAATAACCTTCGCCTCAACAGGCTTCGGTGCACTACAACAGGCGAGGTATGTAACGCTAGCTCAAGCAAAAAGCACTGGAAACAGGGCTTCGCCGCTTGAACAAGGAACACAAAATAGATTGAACTCTGGATGAAATACAACGAGGTATGTGGCTACAGGAGCTCAACAGTAAATGCTCAAAGTGTTAAATGTTACCTACCGAGCCCCCATATTTATAGCCCACAGTTCACCCAAAGGAAATGACTACTTTACCCCTAGGGTTTACAAAGGTTTTGACTCTACAGAACTAAGGGGTACAAAAGGTAGTCCACCTTTATTCTGGAGGCTTCTCTGTCAGCTTTGCAGAGGGGACAGTGTCAGCCTTTTACAGAACAGACAGTGTCAGCCTTTGCAGTCTTTGACCTTCTGGAATCCTCCCTTCGCACGCGAGGGTGCGGAAGCTTCGGTGAGAAGCCTGAAGCCAGATGGCCTTTGCTCCACCGAAGTCAGTCTCCGATACACTGACGGTTTTGAGCCGAAGCCGTCAAAGCCCTTGGGCCTTCGCACCAACACCTCCGGAGTGGACCACCACGGCTTCGCAGCTACTCCCAGCTCGAACTCCGTCAGTCCGTGTACCGAAGCCATGCCGGCCGAAGCACCTCAAGTCAACCTTGCTCCGGAGCTAGCCTTGCTCCGAAGCCTTCCACCCTCCGAAGCCCCACCTTCGGAGTACCACCCTTCGAAATCCCTCCTTCGTCCAAGGCCTCCGCATGAAGCATTCCATGAGCCCTTCGTCGCAGTGCCTCTCCCCGAGCACACTCCTCGACGAGCCTCACCCGGACCATGCCTTCGATGCACCTCAACTTCTGAGACCTTCGTCGGGTACCTTCGAATGTCTCCCTCCGGAGCACACTTCGAATTCCTTGCCTCCGCAGAGGACTTGATCCATCCAACTCCGAAGTCACTCCATCCGGAGTACCTTCGAAGTGCCTCACCTCCGAGGACTTTATCTCGGAGTACCTTCAGCCGGAGCCACGCTCCGCACTCTCTGCCTTCACCTGGCATGCCTAGACCCAATGACCGACCCGGACCACCTTCGCAGCCACCGTGACGGAGCTCCCTGCTCCCCTGGCATCAAGCCTCCCGCTCGACCCAGGTTCACCTGCTGCGAACCTTGTCCGTCGCCTCCGAAGTCCCTGCGCATCACAGACAAACAGACAAGTGTATCCAGTACTCCGGAGACCTCTCCGGGTTAGCAACCTCCGGCACACACTCCGGTGTACCGCCCAAAGTACCGAAGCCTTCGGTACGAACCCAGTCATCGTGTACTGTCGGACCCCTCCGACGAGCACACTCCGCTGCAACAACTGCAGCAAGCAAACACCGAACAACCTTCGGTAACACCACCTCCGAACCCCCTTCGGAGGTACCCTTCGAACAGAGGGTAAAAATCCTGTCAATCACTCATCACAAAACACCGAAACCAACCCTTGGTTTCTCAATCTCCCCCTTGATGAGTGCATTGACAACCAAATCCAAGTTCAAGAAAATTTAGAATATTCAGCACACAAGTGACCATAAAAACTCAGAAAAGAGCCAAATCATGTCACTTGACAACAGAATTTTCCTCCCCCTTTCTCACAAGAGTGAAAAAGCCCCTTCGGCAATAAAAACTCCCCCTTTGGAAATTGGAAATTAAACCCCTTGCGGCAGAGAACGAAGCAAGTGACTCCCCCTTGAGGAATTTCTCCCCCTTTGGCAATGCAAGCATCAAGGAGCATGTAAAAGATGCAAAGCTTTGAAGTGAGCAGAATTGCAAAGACATAGGAAGCAAAAATATGCCAACAATAACACCAATGATCATGGGCTCAGCTCAAATTAACATTCTCTAAAAGCATGATGAAGCATGTGATTTGATCATTTTTGAAATAAAAGTATCACCACTTAGTCAAAGAAACTAGACAAGTAAGAGCAAGGACTGCGCAAAGCTAGTCAATTTCTACTCTAGACAGACAAGTCCAGTTCAAATGGAGCATGAAAAGCAAACTTGATAATCAATGAATTTTGTTGTTCTTATCTTAGTGCCAGGGGTTATTTGTTTGTCCACCTTATACTTTCCAATCCGGCCAAGCCTAGGTATGAAAACCATAAGAAGCTTAAGGCAATGATTTTGGTATACACTACACTATTCCAGTTCAGACCAATGTGCAATGGTAAGCAGTCTAGAATAGGGTAGTGCGACAAACAAACCCACCTGGATCTTTTAACTTAAAGCATGTAAATCATGGAATTTTTTATTTTAATTAAGCGAACCAAGTGTTTGGTACTTTATGAATATCCATGAAAATTGAGATCAATTTTTCAAGTTGCAATTTTTTGCATCCAACGAAATGTGTCTTGCTATCAAGCAGATAAAAGATAGCTAAAGCAGTCCTGCCTAAACATGCTAGATTCAAGACTAAGCAGTGAGCACGATTTGATTTTTAAAATAAAACACCATGCACATGAATGTTCCAGATGAATTAAAAAGAGCTGAGCTGACATGATTTCATGAATTATAAGCAGGCATATAAGTGCACAATATGTAAATGCAATTTCAACACATTTAGACAAAGGCACATCCATCTAAAACAGCTCCCCCTCACAAAATACCGTAAGGGTGACAAATGCCAAGTTCCTCACGCAAGTAAGCAAATCGAGAAGCATCGAGGGGTTTTGTAAAAATGTCGGCAAGCTGGTGTTGGGTATCAACATATTGAAGTTCAATATCACCCTTCTCATTGTGATCTCTGAGAAAGTGATACCGTACATCAATGTGTTTGGTTCTGGAGTGCTGAACCGGGTTATTTGCAATACAAATAGCACTAGTGTTATCACAGAAAAGTGGAACACCCTTATAATCTAACCCGAAATCCCGCAAAGTGGAAACCATCCACAAAATCTGAGAGCAACAGCTAGCTGCAGCAACGTATTCGGCCTCAGCCGTCGATTGTGCAACACTAGACTGTTTGCGGGAAGACCAGCAAACCAGTGAAGTACCCAGAAAATGACAAGTACCAGAGGTACTATTCCTATCAATTCTACACCCAGCAAAGTCCGCATCGGAATAACCTCGAAGACATAAAGATGAAGACGCTGAATACCATATGCCAAATTCAAGGGTGTGTTTGAGATACCTTAGAATGCGCTTTACCGCTTGGCGGTGCGAAGCTCGTGGTGAAGCCTGAAAACGAGCGCACAGACACACTGCAAAGTGTATGTCCGGCCTCGTGGCAGACAAGTAGAGGAGGGAGCTGATCATGCTTCGGAACTCCTTCTGATCTACGGCTTCTCCATCTTCGTCAGGGTCCAATGCTACAGATGTAGCCATTGGAGTGGCGAGGGGCTTCGCATCGGACATGTCAAATTTCTTGAGCAGGTCCTTGGTGTACTTCGTCTGATGGACGAAAGTACCTTGTTTGCTTTGCTTGATTTGCAAACCAAGGAAAAAGGTGAGTTCACCCATCATTGACATTTCAAATTCCCTGCTCATGGTATCTGCAAACTCGGCAACCAAAGCATGAGAAGAGCCACCAAAGATGATATCATCCACATAAATCTGAACTAGGAGGAAATCATTGCCATGCTTGAGAGTAAACAGTGTTTTATCAACAGAGCCCATCAAATACCCGCGCTCAAGCAGAAAAGACTTAAGTCTATCATACCACGCCCGAGGGGCCTGCTTGAGTCCATAAAGAGCCTTATGAAGTTTAAGGACTTTATGTGGGTACTTGGGGTTTTCAAAACCAGGGGGTTGTTTTACATAAACATCTTCACCTATGAAGCCATTAAGAAAAGCACTTTTGACATCCATTTGATAGAGTTTGAATCCTCGGGATGTCGCAAAGGCAAGCAAAATCCTAATGGCCTCAAGGCGAGCAACAGGTGCAAAAGTTTCAGTAAAATCAATCCCTTCTAGTTGAGAAAAGCCTTGAGCTACAAGTCTAGCCTTGTTTCTAACAATTGTCCCATCCTCCCCTTGTTTATTTTTGAAAATCCATTTTGTTCCAATGAAATGAACATTTGGTGGAGGATCAACTAAAGTCCAGACTTGGTTTCTCTCAAAATTTTCAAGTTTCTCATGCATGGCATTGATCCAACTAGAATCAGAAAGTGCATGACTAACATCTAAGGGCTCGAAAGAAGCAACAAAAGCAGCATTAGTGAAATGGGCATGAGAACGTGTTACCCTTTGATCAATCTCACCAATGATCTGCTCGGGAGGATGCATCCTTTGAACATGATGTGGAGCCTCGCGGCGGGATGCAGTCTCCCCCTCAACTTGTGCGTTGGAGTGGTCCAAGATGACCGATGTTGAGGTAGTCGCTTCGGGACCTCGTGCCGAAGTAGTTGAAACAGGGTTAGCTTCGGGGGTTGACGTCGAGGGTAGTAGGGGTTCATCCTCGAATTCTCCGGGATCTTCTTCTTCGAATAAGGTCTGTTCCATGTCGTGTTCATTGGCCTGTTCAAAAGCAGAACTAACAGAGGGGGTTGATTCATCAAAAGTCACATCACATGACTCGATGACAGTGTTAGTTTCCAAGTTATAAACACGATAAGAATGACCATGAGTAGTATAACCCAAAAATATCCCGTCAGAAGATCGCGAGTCAAATTTATCCAAATTTCCACGTTTTAGGATAAAGCAGCGACAGCCAAAAACTCGAAGATGAGTAACCTTGGGCTGTCTCCCAAAACGCAGCTCATAAGATGTCAAATTTAAAATTGAGCGCAAGAAGATTCGGTTTGAGATGTAACAAGCAGTGTTTATGGCCTCAGCCTAGAATTTTCTAGGAGTCCTATGCTCATCAAGCATCGTCCTAGCCATCTCAACCAAAGTGCGGTTCTTTCTCTCAACAACACCATTTTGTTGAGGAACCCGTGGAGCAGAGAATTGATGTTCTATGCCATGCTCCATGCAAAAGTCAACAAAGAGACTATTTTTGAACTCGGTGCCATTATCGCTTCGAATGAATTTTAATGCACCAGGGAGTTCAGTAAAAAGTCTCAAAGCCAAGCTCCGAAAGTGTGAAAACACTTCGTCTTTGCTGGCAAGAAAGAAGACCCAAGAGTAGCGAGAGAAATCGTCGACAATTACTAGAACATACCACTTGCCGCCTAAAGAACTAACCCGAGAGGGACCTACAGTGTCCATATGGAGAAGTTCTCCGGGATGTTCAGTCATCACAGTGGTGACTGGCGAATGCGAAGCGGCAATCATTTTTCCATGTCGACAAGGAGCGCAAACTAAATTCTTCTCAAACTTGAGCTTGGGCAATCCTCGGATCAGACCTAGGGCGCTCAGACGAGCGAGCAACTCAAAGCTCATGTGCCCTAGTCTCCTATGCCACTTCCAAAGCTCAGAAGTCGAATGTGCAACAAGACAATGAGAAGAACCTGACGATTCTGAAAAATCAGCTCCAAAAACTCTCCCAACTCTAAAAATCTTACACACCACAACGCCATCAGAATTGAGCACTTGCGAAGTATCGCGATGGAATCGCACTTCGAAGCCCTCATCAAGCAACTGAGATACAGACAGCAAATTGTATCCCAGGTTTTCAACCAAAGCAACATCTTTGAGAGTGAAATTCGAGTTAATTCTTACCACACCTTTACCTTTCACTCTACTCCTTCGATTGTTTCCGAAGGTGATATGTTCCCTTTGCTTGGTTGTGGTGAGGCTAGAGAACCATGCTGCATCTCCGGTCATGTGGCGCGAACAACCGGAGTCCATGATCCACGTGCCCTCCAAGCCTCGATCTGTCGCCTACACAAGATAAGAATGTCTCGATCGCTCAGTGCTGGGGTGAGTGAAATAATGACGAGGCATCCAGCACTGAGTGACACGAGTAGTAGGCACAGTAAAAGCAGACGGTCTACGCACATAATAATCAGAATGATGCAAAGTGCGAGGTCTACCTACATGCTGTGAACGAACAACATGTCGAGGTCTCCTACTCTGACGAGATACAAATCTGCTAGCCCGAGGTCTACCACCATATGGAACATAGTGAAGACCTCGAGGAGCAAAACCTCTTCGAGAAGCACGAGGAGCCTCAAAAGCAGGACGATAGTACATCTCAGACTCATGCATACCTAAAGATGGGTAATGCATGTCCTGGTAGCTCATCGCCTTTGCGCGTCGCTCATCCTTGATGCGACGAAAACAGAACCCAACCAAATGACCCGCCCGCTGACAATAGGAACAATGAAACACTCTCCTGGGGGCACTCTCATGGGTCACAGGAGCAACTCTCACAGGCTCCTTGGGTTTTCTCTGAGTGGTTTTCTTGGGAGGATTTTTCTTGGCAGGAGGAGTGGTTTTCTTTGGTGGATGGGTAGGCTTTTTGGCTGATGGGGTGTCCAACAGAGTTCTCTCTTTCTCTAGGGTGGTGGGAGAGGTAAAAACAGTTTTGGTCTTACTGTCTGAAGGTATCCTCTCAAAACCCAAACCTAGAGCTACCCCGGCTCTGTCAGCACACAACTTGGTCTTGGCCAAGAGCAAATCCATCCTACCCTTTCCCTCAGTGCATTTATTAACCACGGAAAGGAGATATTCATTTTCAGACATGAGGTTTTCAGCTCGCTCTCTAACAGTGCCTAGCTGGTCCTTAAGGGTAATGCAAGTGTCACAAACATGTTGCACATCCTTAGAACTACCGGCCCTCTCCAATCTAGCCTCTAAATCATGAACATGCTTATCACGTAAATTAATGCTATCGCGTAATAAAGAGCAGTTCATGCAATCAATAACATCATGAGGTCTAGAATCCACCTCCAAAAGCTGCTTCTGTGCAGTCTCAAGCTCAGAAAGAGTTTGAGCATGAACAGAACGCAACTGAGCAAGCTCACTCATGACAACAGAACAAGACTCACATTCAGCATCATCATATTTAGACTTAAGCATGGCATATTCAGTAGAAACATCTTCTAGCCTAAGTCTAAGGTCTTTTCTTTCTCTAGCGGCTTGCACAAGTAATCTATCCTGACCAAGTACTACTTCATTCAGCTCATCTAATTTAATCAAAAGCTGGTCAGATGATAGAGTTACCTCTGATGAGTCAAGCTCATCGCCACTGTGATCGCTGTCGGCCATGAAGCAAAGGCCGGTGAAGTCTCGTCCCTTCTTGTCCTTCTTGTCCTCCTTCCTTGGGGACTCCTCCTCCTCAGAGCTCGACTCCTCAGTTGAGGACGTGTCGATATCGCTGAGAGCAGCAACAAATGCTCTGGAAGCGGCCTTGGCTACCTTTTTAGCCATCTTGCCGCGCTTGCCCTTCACAAAGGGTTTCCTCTCCTTGTGGTATTTGGGGCGCTCACTCTCATTTTTTCTTTTTGAGCTTAGGGCAATTAGCCTTGATGTGAGAAGTGTCACCGCATTCAAAACAGCCACCAAAACCACTTCTCCTCTGATCCCGTCTCTCATGATGAAAACGGGTGAACCTCCAGGCAATGAGAGCAAGCTCATCATCAGCTAGAGTGTCCACCTGCTCCTTTGTGACGGAGACCAGGGAGGACAAAGCAAAACCATCTGCAAAAACACAAGTACTAGATGTGCTTGGTTCTGCAGTGGTGCCACGGCTAGTGCTAGAAACCAATGCCAATGGCTGTGGCAAAGAGCTTCTGTGCACAGCAAGAGATGCCTTAGCAATCTCTGTGGACTTCAGCTTGCTAAAGAGTTCATCACAGGTCAAAGTGTCATAACCTGTGGACTCCTCAATGCTGGATATCTTTACTTCCCATATGCTACGGTCAAGAGCATAGAGAAGTTTGATAGCCCTATCATGATCACTGTAAGCAAGCGTCCCGTTGGATCGCAAGTTACTCACTATCGCATCAAAGCGAGAAAACATGGCATCTATAGATTCACCAGGTGCCTGCACAAACAGCTGATACTGTTGGTTATATGTGCTTTGGCGCCCGGCCTTGATCTGAGTAGAGCCTTCATGAAAAACAGTGAGCGTTGTCCAAATTTCCCTAGCAGTCCTAAGGTGCTGCACCCTATCGAACTCACTTCTACTCAAACCGATGAACAGTATATTTCTGGCCTTGGAATTGGCATTATACTGATCCTTCTCAGTCTGAGAGGTGCGAGTCTCAGGGATGGAGTATTGTGAGTCCACAATCTCCCAAATTGCATTTCCTTGGCTTAACAAGTAAGCCTCCATGCGCACCTTCCAGTATGCGAAATCTGTCCCATCGAACAGAGGAATTTTACTGCCTCTATCCATGTCACCAACAGATCACAAAACCGGTTAAGGTCAACTGGTGATCTTAACCTGCTCTGATACCAATTGTTGGACCGGAAACGGCGACCAGAGGGGGGGTGAATGGGAGCTTTTAAAATTTCGGGCTAAAAACTTAGCCTTCGGTTCAGTTCTGTCTTCTGCGGAACAGGCTTCGAACACTACCTTCGAAGGTCTGGTTCGGAGGTACTTCGACAGCTCCGAACACAGGCTTCGTAGGGGCAAAAGTTCGAAGCCAAGAAGACTTCGCTCCACTTACAACCCTCGGAAATCTACTCTGCTAAGTCAGTGCAGGCTCCGCACACGAGGTGCTTCGAGCAGGCTTCGCACTTCACCCTTCGCAAGAGTGGACAGCCCTCTGAGGACTTCGACCAAGTACTTGGCGGCAGCAACTGGTGCTGGGCTTCGTACACGAAGGTCTACACGCACACAAACGGACTACACTAAGGGCTTCGACACAAGAAGCAAAACGGGCCTCGGTCAGGGCTACGCTAGTAAGCAGCGAGGTCTCGCCTCGTGTTACACAGAGCGAACGCACACTGACAAAACACACTACGCACGAAAAATAACCTTCGCCTCAACAGGCTTCGGTGCACTACAACAGGCGAGGTATGTAACGCTAGCTCAAGCAAAAAGCACTGGAAACAGGGCTTCGCCGCTTGAACAAGGAACACAAAATAGATTGAACTCTGGATGAAATACAACGAGGTATGTGGCTACAGGAGCTCAACAGTAAATGCTCAAAGTGTTAAATGTTACCTACCGAGCCCCCATATTTATAGCCCACAGTTCACCCAAAGGAAATGACTACTTTACCCCTAGGGTTTACAAAGGTTTTGACTCTACAGAACTAAGGGGTACAAAAGGTAGTCCACCTTTATTCTGGAGGCTTCTCTGTCAGCTTTGCAGAGGGGACAATGTCAGCCTTTTACAGAACAGACAGTGTCAGCCTTTGCAGTCTTTGACCTTCTGGAATCCTCCCTTCGCACGCGAGGGTGCGGAAGCTTCGGTGAGAAGCCTGAAGCCAGATGGCCTTTGCTCCACCGAAGTCAGTCTCCGATACACTGACGGTTTTGAGCCGAAGCCGTCAAAGCCCTTGGGCCTTCGCACCAACACCTCCGGAGTGGACCACCACGGCTTCGCAGCTACTCCCAGCTCGAACTCAGTCAGTCCGTGTACCGAAGCCATGCCGGCCGAAGCACCTCAAGTCAACCTTGCTCCGGAGCTAGCCTTGCTCCGAAGCCTTCCACCCTCCGAAGCCCCACCTTCGGAGTACCACCCTTCGAAATCCCTCCTTCGTCCAAGGCCTCCGCATGAAGCATTCCATGAGCCCTTCGTCGCAGTGCCTCTCCCCGAGCACACTCCTCGACGAGCCTCACCCGGACCATGCCTTCGATGCACCTCGACTTCTGAGACCTTCGTCGGGTACCTTCGAATGTCTCCCTCCAGAGCACACTTCGAATTCCTTGCCTCCGCAAAGGACTTGATCCATCCAACTCCGAAGTCACTCCATCCGGAGTACCTTCGAAGTGCCTCACCTCTGAGGACTTTATCTCGGAGTACCTTCAGCCGGAGCCACGCTCCGCACTCTCTGCCTTCACCTGGCATGCCTAGACCCGAGGACCGACCCGGACCACCTTCGCAGCCACCGTGACGGAGCTCCCTGCTCCCCTGGCATCAAGCCTCCCGCTCGACCCAGGTTCACCTGCTGCGAACCTTGCCCGTCGCCTCCGAAGTCCCTGCGCATCACAGACAAACAGACAAGTGTATCCAGTACTCCGGAGACCTCTCCGGGTTAGCAACCTCCGGCACACACTCCGGTGTACCGCCCAAAGTACCGAAGCCTTCGGTACGAACCCAGTCATCGTGTACTGTCGGACCCCTCCGACGAGCACACTCCGCTGCAACAACTGCAGCAAGCAAACACCGAACAACCTTCGGTAACACCACCTCCGAACCCCCTTCGGAGGTACCCTTCGAACAGAGGGTAAAAATCCTGTCAATCACTCATCACAAAACACCGAAACCAACCCTTGGTTTCTCAACAATGCACTCATCAAGGGGGAGATTGAGGAGCCATGCTGAATAGCGTGGGCCTCATGGCTCCAAAAGTGATGAGTCATTGTCAACGATAGTCAAAGAGGACTGAGAAGAATGAAGATCTGTTGTTTCATGGGCCGCGTGTGACTCAGGTACACGGGCAGCGAGCGACTGTCGGGCAGAGGAGGCTGCGAAGTCGGGCTGGCCAAATCCGGGTACATGGGCCAGAAGCAGTAGAAGACCCACTGGGCTGTTGACCAGGACTGACTCAGGTACACGGGCGGTGAGCGATTGCCGGGCTGAGAGAGCTGCGGAGTCGGGCCGGCCCAATCCGGGTACCTAGTGCAAAGTCGGTGGAGGCTTTGTCAGTTTCAGCGCAAAACTGACGATCGTCAATCTTGTATCCGACTGTCCAGAAGAGAAGCCGTAGTCGCTACGAAAACTTAGCTTCCGGATAAGTCATCTGTATCTCTAGGCCCATAGTCAGTCAGTCGTGTATGTAAAAATACCTAAGGGCAGTAGAGTCTTTTCTTTTATTCTTGCGTCTGTAAAAACCCTAAGGGGCTGGTAGAATATTCCTAGTGTTGGGCAGCCTATAAATAGGGCCCCAATCCCTAGGGTTTGGACTACCCTTCTAGAAATCACTTTTTGAATCATTCATTGGGTCATTCTTCTTGTTCCCTGCGTTTTCTCTCTCTTGCTTGTGTGCGCCGCCAGGAACCTTCTGTGAGTTCATCTTGGTTTCATTTTTCCTTGGTCTGGTCGGTTCTGGATTCCCTCTGGTTGTGTGCTGCACTTAATTATTGGCTTTGTACTCCTTCAGTTTGCGGGCAGCCATTTATTTCCTGAGAGATTTTGTGCTTCGGTTTGCTTCTGTTCTTCACGAGCAGAGTACTAGTTCTTGCTGTTTGCAAGTAGTACTCCTCCACTGTAGCAACAGTACTCTAGTGTCAGCTTTTTGCTTTCTACTGCGCAGCTTTTTGATCGAAGTTGACAGGCCCTAGCAACTTTTCTGACTGTTTTCTGGCGAAGCCATCCTCTCTGTTCGAAGCCCTCAGCTCCGTGAGGTATGCTTCGATCTGACATACTCGAAGGCTTCATTCGAACCTCGAACTTCGTTCTGTGTCCTGAGTTGCTAGCTGCGAAGTATTTTTTGAACGGATAGCATCGCATACTTCGAACGACAGTGCGAAGGTACTCTTCCTCGAGCTCTTCGAAGTCCACACTTCGATAGGTTTCGAAGTTGGCTTCGAAGCTTGTTGTTCTGTTAGGCTTCGCTTTGGTTTCTTTGTCGCGTGTCAGCCCTCGCTTCTCTTTTCGAAGCTTGCTCTTTTTGAAGGTAGAGTGTAGGCTTCGAATTTGGTGCCTCTGTCGTGTGACAGGCTTCGCTTGTTTGTTCGAAGTTTGTCCGTCTGTGTGTTGCGTTCGAAGTATTCTGTTCGAAGTTTTGGCTTCGAAGCAGACTCCGACGTTATCATACTTCGCTTCGAAGCACACTTCGATTCCTACCTTCGACATTTTCACAACACCTTCGACAGACTTCGACTACCACCTCCGAACCAGACTTCGACCAGCAAAGCAGACCCCAACCTCCAAAGCAGGCTTCGGCCAGCGAAGCAGACTTTGACCTGCGAAGCCGGCTTCACCGAGTTCTGAACAGGAGACAGATTTGAACAGGTAACTTCTCTTCTCTCTCATAGTGCACCAAGATTGCTTTACTGAGAAGTTTGTCTTGCCTAGTCTTGCATGTACTGTTTATCTGTCTATTATCACTGTCTTGATAGTTCTCTGTTTGTTATCAACTGCTTCTAGGCTAGATACCTTTAGACTTAGGCTATCTGTTTATTTTCTGCTGCTTAGTCTTTTGAGGTGCGTTGGGTATTGGGAACAGGCCATTGATTCGAAAGAATTTTTAAGGCGCCCATTCACCCCCCCTCTGGTCACTACTTTTGGTCCTACAGCAAGCGCCAGAGTCTTTGAGCCAGAATCAGTGAGATTTGATCTCAACTGAATATTGACCTCTGAGGCCTTGAGCTTACTAAAAAGCTCTGCGACGGTCAAGGTATCATAGGACGTGCTCTCAATAATAGAAGAAACCTTGATCTCCCAGATCTTAGGGTCCAAGGTATGGAGTACCTTAAGCGCCTGCTCATGATCTGAGACCAGCTGATCATGCTCGGCCTTGTTAACGCGAAGCTTGTTAATGATCGATTGAAAACGACCAAACAAAGCCTCAATAGTCTCACCCGGCTTCTATGAGAAATTTTCGTACTCACGCCGGTAGGTCTAGTAAAGCCTAGCCTTGACCTGAGCTGTCCCCTCATGGTGTGCCTGGAGGGTAGCCCAGATCTCTCGAGCAGTAGTGAGATGGCTAACACGCTCAAACTCACTGGGACCTAGACCAGAAAATAAAATATTCACCGCCTTACTATTATTTTGATGCTGGGTAATTACATTTTCAGCAGTATCCGCAGCAATAGTCGTTATCGTAAAATTAGGATGAACACAAATCTCCCATATGTCCGAGCTCTAGCTCATAAGGTATGCTCGCATGCGAGTCTTCCAATAAGTATAGCCAAAAGCCTCAAGGGATGGGATTTTACCAGAAGACGTCATGATCACTACCTAGGTTTTGAATTGGTTAAGATATTAGAAAAACCTAACCTCGCTCTGATACCACTTGTAGGACCGAAAGTAGCGACCAGAGGGGGGGTGAATGGGCGCCTAAAAAATTCTTGCTAAACTAAGATTTAATCCCAACACCCAACACAAACTTAACCAGACAAATAATATTAGCAAGTACTGGAATTAAAGTTGTCTAGCTTAAAAAATGACCGGTATGCTAATTAAAATGATATTAAAAATAAACTAAACAGAAATACTGTAATAAATAAAATTGGCACTAGAAATATTTAATAACATCCGCAAAATACCTAAATAAAGACTTGAAATAATAATATCTCAGTCTAGGAATAAAATACTAATCAAATGAAAAAATCTAGGATCATTAAAAATTAATTCAGAACTAAACCTAAAATATGGCAGGTAAAAGCTAGTATAAAAATATAACTGCGACTAATAAATTTTTCTTTTCTTTTTATATGAGCAAATTATACAGATAAAGGAAAATACGAGATAACTAATAAAATTTAACAGATTAAATATAAGAAAACAAGATTTCGAAATAGATTTTTGGCTAATTAATTAATGGATGATTATCTCTAAAAATTGATCTACTAAAAAATAGGAGATTGAAACACTTACCTGTGCGTCTCGGTCGTCGTGCTCGCCCGGTACATTCGTCGCAGTGGAAACTCGCCGTTCGGATACGCCTCACGTCAATGGCCACGCCGTGAGAGAATCAGCACCTCCCGCCTGCAGTTTTCTCTGCCAAACCAGCAAGGGAAGGGCCCATGTTTGGCCAGGAGCAGCAGGTTGCTGCCTCGGCTTGCGTGCAAAAAGAATAGAAGAAAAGAAAAGCTTCGCCGTGAGCCAGCTTCCGAGAGTTGAAAGAAAGAAATCCGGCCGATAGCCGTGGGGCCCGCTGAAGCGCTGCAAGGACTTTTCCTGCCGGGTTCTGCTGTGCACGCGCGTGACGCCTGCACACTGCCTTCACCGATTCGCACCCAGTTGGTGCTCAACGCCTGGCCGCCGCGTCGCGAGGAGATTGAAACAACGCCGAAGAAAAATAAATTGCTCGCACGAAAATGAAAACTGGCAACCGTAAAATATGTGGACTGTAGATTGATCTAAAAACAGTCAACTATCCCCAAGGGGATAGGGGCCTATTTATAGGCAAATCCTAATACATGAAAAGACTAATTTACCCTCGGGTAAAATAAACCGACTCTAAAATAAATTCCAAAAATTACTAAAATATTCTTAGAAAAATTAACTGACTCGAATAAAAATATTCTAAACTTAAAAACTAAATATTAATATCCTAAAAATGAATTAAACATAGATCATCAGTTTTACGTCGAAACTGACAAAGCGTCCACCGTCTTCGCACCGGGTACCCGGATTGGGCCGACCCGACCCCGCAGCTTCCTCAGCCCGGATATCGCTCGCCGCCCGTGTACCTGAGTCAAACCCAGTCAACAGACCGGTGGATCATCTGCCGCTCCTAGCCATGTACCCGGATTGGGCCAGCTTGACTCCGCGGCTCCACTGCCCGGCCGTCGCTCACTGCCCGTGTACCTGAGTCACATGCACCTCAGACTCGGCAGGTCTTCATCTCTCCCTTCCTTTGACTTATGTTGACAATCACTCATCACATATGGAATATCAAAACCATATCCTTCAACATGGTTTCTCACTGACGGGTGGGGTCGAGTTCGGGCACGAGGGGTTGGGTTGGCGCCGACAGGTGGGGCCGAGTTGTCGGGTGCGCGCGAAGAGAGAGGGGGTCACTGACGGGTGGGGTCCATTTGTCAGCGGGAGGCACGGGGAGGAGTGGGCTGGGCCGGTCGGGGGGAGAGAGAAGAGGGGGAAGGGGCCCATTACTGTTTCAATTCTTTTCCGAATAAAAATAATTATAGAAATTGGTTTAAAACATTTGGTCTACTTCCAAGGGTGATAAAAATTTATAAAAATTCTCAAAAATATATTTTGGTCTTGGGAACTCATACAAAATTTTCTAGCCTCTGATTTGGTCACTTCAAGTAGGTTCTAGTTCAAAAAGCCTAAGAAGGGCATTAAAGGTATTTCTAAAATAAATAATCTCAGAAAAATATATTAAATGATATTTTTATTTCTTTGAAAATTTGGGGTGTTACAATAACTCATACGGTGTTTTGGGCACTGACTTACTCGAGACCCGATTAAGAATATGAATGACAATTTTTAATGCCTCCATACATAAACCAATCGGTAGAGTGGAATAGCTTAGCATGCTTCTTACCATGTCCATTAAGGTGCGATTGCGCCTTTCTGCCACTTCATTTTGCTGAGGTTCGTCCGGTGTAGAATACTGGGCTACTATACCATTTTCTTGTAGAAACCTTGCAAAAGGTCCAGGAACTTGGCCATACGGGGTATGACGACCGTAGTACTCCCCTCCACGGTCAGATCTCACTATCTTAATCTTTAGATCATGCTGATTTTCTACTTCAGTCTTAAATATCTTAAATTTATCCAAAGCCTCTGATCATTCTTTAATTGGATAAATATAACCATAGCGCGAATAATCATCTGTAAATGTTATGAATGAATCATAACCATCTACAGACGTCATAGGAAATGAACCACAAATGTCCGTATGAATAATTTCTAAGACTCATGTGCTTCGCTTCACGTCTTTCTTAATATTTTTGACGTATTTGCCTTTAATGCAATCTATGCATTGATCTAAGTCTGCGAATTCTAAAGGCTGAAGAATTGATTCCTTAACTCGGCATTCAATCCTCCCCCTCTAAATATGGCCTAGGCGACAGTGCCATAATTTCGAAGATACGTCGCTAATTCTCTTATGCTTATTTGTTTTGCTAGACGATGCGTTCTCATTAATGGAATTCACTGAATCATTCAAAGATAGGAGATAAAGTTTGTCATGCTCGAAGGCAAGACCCACAACTTTATTATCATAAATAATAGAACATTGTATGTCGCCAAAATGACAATCATATCCATTATTCACTAAACAAGAAACAAAAATTAAGTTTCTTCTCATTGAAGGAACATAGAGTACATCTCGCAAAAGAATTACAAAGTCATTCTTAAGTTCTAAAGGGAGATTTCCTATGGATTTAACTTCTGCTTCGATGCCATTCGCCACTCTAATTGTTCTTTCGTTTCTTCCCAATGTTATCGTCGTAGCGAATCCCTGGAAGGAGTTAGCAACATGAACAGTTGCATCTGAATCAATCCACCAAGTGTTGGTAGAATAATCTAAGTACAATTATTCATCAATGCAAGTAATTTCATTATTACCGTGTTTGCTCATCCACTTGAGAAACTCTACACAATCATTCATGTGGTGTCCCTCTTTCTTGCAATGCCTGCAGACGCCTTGAGGAACATCATTGTCCTTCGGTGCCTTTCCCTTCCTCTTGAAAGTCTTAGAGTTCTTCTTAGGGGTGAATGTTTTCTTCCCCTTGTCTTAGACGCGATGCACAGAATCACTTCCACATGATTCCTTAATGCGTTCTTCTTCTCTTGCACAGTTAGACACTAATTTCTCTAAAGTCCAAACTTCTGGCTGAGAGTTATAGTTGATCACGAAGTGCTCAAAATCTTTGCTAAGACAACTCATGATGACATGAATCACAAAGTCTAAAGGTAGCACACACTCCATGGACTTTAGCTTAGAAGCTCAGTTGCTCATTTTTAGTATATGATCTCTAATGCCACCACCATGGTATTTCTCCGTGATGAACTTCTTAATAATTGAGCTAGCATGAACCTTAGAGGAGCCAGTAAACAGGCTCTCCACCTTAAGATACTCAGTAGCTGTCTCACAATCAGGGATGGATCCCCTAATAGGCTCTAGAATAGAGTTCTTAATGATCATTAAGCACTTCCTGTTGGACTGCTTCCACTTACTGTACGTAATATTGTACTTCATTCTTACCGAAGCGAAATCCTTCTGACGTGTGGCAAAAGCCTTAGCGGTCTCGCCACTACGTATCACAGGCTCAGTAGGCTCAATAGGACATTCTTCCTGTAAGGAAAAATCCACATCTAAAACAGCGAGAGCGATCAATAAACTCTCTCGCCAGGAGCCATAATTGTCCCCATTGAGCTTCTCAATGTTGGACATCTGAGCAAGCAAATTGCTTGATAAAGAATGATAGTCAAAAAGGGAGTTAATTATAGGCATAAAAGAGAGATGCAAATTTAACGTTGGTCAAAATCAGCATATGAAAACTTAATAAACAAGAATTAATTCTACATCACCGTTGGACAGAAATAGAATCAACTCTACTTAAAACACAGTAATTTTATCACCAACGTTGGTCAGGAGATGAAATTTCCATGCTAACATTATTAAAAAAAATTATTGTGTCAATTAAATTATCTCGTTGGTTCAAATTTAATCGACAAAATAAATAAACTTAATAAACTGGATGAGCAAAGTGATATGATTAAACAGTGATAGCACAATAGAATTCTCAAACTAAATAATGCACTATTTAACCAGCAACAAAAATTCTGAATTTGAATACTTAAACAATTATTTTCTAATCAAAAGAGTCGTTGGACTAATTTAAATCAGAAAATAACATAAAAATGATCTAAAATTACTCAAAAATTCAGAACAGTGCTAATAATCATGATGAAATTTACTAAATTTTTCCCCACACCAAACTAAATTTTATCTCATTTTTGGGCAATTTTCTTAATTTCTAGAAAATAAATAAAACAGAAAATAATATTTAAATTCTGGAAAATGATTAAACTAAATTTATCCCAAACAGTCCAGAGGCCTGGCCCAACAGCGCAAAGCAGTAGGCCGACCGCTACCTAGGCCCAGGGCAGGAATGCGGCACGCGCACGCCCGCAACCTGGGCCTGTGCCGGAAATCTGCCCCTAGGCTTAATCGAGGCCCGATCACTGCTGGCCATCGGATCTGATCCGACGGTCGAGCGCGATCGTCGCCCATACTTAAAGGCCGTGCAGCGCCCCGAGTGAAACCCTAAAGCATTCCCCCCACTCGCGCGCGCGAGCGAGCAGAGCGGCGGCGCAGGCGGCCGAGCGCGCGGTGGCGCAGGCGGTCGAGCGCGCGGCGACGGGCCGCGATGGCGACGGCGGAGCACCGCCCACCTGCTAGCTGGCCAGAGCCCACGCGCTCACCCGAGGGTGAGCGGTGCTCCATCGAGCTAACCAGCGGCGGTGAAAACCGTCCGACCCGAGAAGAAAAAGGCGGCCATGGCGAGCAGCGGTGACCGAGCGGTCTCCGGCCTCCGGCGAGCGGCGGCATGGCGAGGCGGGGAGCCACAGTGAGAACCCCGCCCCCTTACTCTTAGCTAGGGTTAAGGTTAGGGTGAAAACGCTAACCCTAACTTCCATATCTGAGCCTCCATTCTTCGGTTTTCAATTTTTTTATGGTTTTTTACTTTCTTCCCGAATGCTTTCTAGAGGGGTTTTGTGGGGTACTTAGGGTTAGGGTTCCGAGGGATTTGGGGGGGGGGTTCTTAATGAGGAAATAGAAGGGGTTTAGGGATTTTCTTAGGGTTTATGCGGGTACTTCGGTGTTAACCAAAGGTTAACCAGGGGGGTTCTTAGTCGGCAATGGGGGCGTCGGTCAAGTGTCCGACGCCACTAACCCTAGCTAGCCTACTCTAGGAGGGGCTCTGATACCATTGTTAGTAATAGGCTTAGGGGAAACACCTAGGGTGGTACTAGCCGGGTAGATCTATGGTAAACATGGCATAGGTTTAGGCTTAACAAAGAGGGATTAGGAGTAGTGTACCTTCATTGGAGTTGGTCGAGGACGACGCCATGGTGCTTCTTGGTGTCATGCTTCGACGATGCGGTGGCTGAGGTGAGGGAGGCTTCCCATCGCCCAGCGCTAGAGTAGATCGAGTCACGTAGGTATCAGGAAGGTTTTGGCGAACTAGAGATCCAACCTCTAGCCGCTTCAAAATCAGCCCCTTAATATAGCGCTGGCGACAGGGGCCCCTTAACCATGAGTTGGTTGGGGCGCCCCCGATCAGGGCGCACGGGAGACCAGGAGGAGGCGGTTAGGGAGTCCGAGTCTTAGGCGTGGAGGAGAGGGACTCGGCCCCCTCTCCTCTGAGATCTTATCCTAACAGTATAGACCACTCGATCTCTTTCGTCTAAATTAAAATGCTAGACTGCATGCTTCATGATTTTCATGTAATATTGAAACAATATATTGCGTAATTTATGCATGCATTAATGTATTTGGCCTCTATTAATATTGATGCTTGGGCTAGAGCCCCATCTCTAACTCTTTATTGCTATGAAATTGTATAAAAATCTTTGATTTTTTTGAATAATAGGACAACGTGCGTGTGTTGTTTTTCAAAAGTATGGGTTTAGACTCAGTCTGTGGCATGTTTTCATATCGCTGAGAGGTGACTTTTGGGTTAGTTCTCTCGACTTTTCTATCTATGTATATACGATGTCTCTCTTTTTTGATCGACTTTTTTTTACATTGTTCGTCTAAATTGATTATACGTACCTTGTGTACTTTTCAAAGACTAGGAAAAAAATCTCCGATTCTACACGATATTCATCTTCTCCATTCATGCATGTCCCATTTCTACATCTTATTGCATTCTGGTCCAAACATACGGTCATTGTGTATCGATCACCAATTTCAATTCAAGTACGAGCTAGTAATAAGTCATCTCTGACTTAAAGTCAGATTGAAATCGACAACGTTCAAACGCAGAGAAATGTGAGCACACATGACTCTTCTATTTATACTCATCACAGTCGTCATTGATATTTTACAGGATATATCGATCAACTGCAATTGCATGCCTGTTGTTTGAGCTAGTTTTCTGCCGCAGCGAAGAGAAGCCGGCGAATTTACAGGTCACCATGGAATCTGCTAGGCTTCGCGTCGAGCTGCAGGCTATCCTAGTGATGTCTCTCTTGTTGTCGCCTTCGTTTCTCCCGTATGCGCACGCCGCCAGCGACTCAGCGAGCTAGTGGCCGGCACCGGAAGGGAGAAGCATGAAAGCCGCCATCTCTTTGGTCCAAGCAAATCAACGCAGTCTCGTCGAAAACTTCGGCAGGAACCGAGTAAGTACCCGTGGTTCTTTAGGGTTCGGTCCGGGTATTTGGATAATATTTTGTAGTATTAAACATAAACTATTTATAAAATTCATTCATAATTATTAGATTTTTTTATGAGATGAATCTAATTAGCCTAATTACGCCATGATTTTATAATAGGATGCTACAGTAATATTTGCTAATTATAGATTAATTAGGCTTAATAAATTCATTTCGCGATTAATCCTCAGATTATGTAATTACTTTTATAATTAGTTTAAATTTAATTCTCTAAATTGATGTACAAACATCCAATATGACACAGAGTAAACTTTAATCCATGAACCAAACGCCTCAGTGAAACAATATAATTCCAATCATTTTGTTTGGTGTGTATAATATAATTTGTACGAGTGAAATAAATGTTAAGTTACGTCTAAATTAATAATGGTAGTTTATTTTTATTGATATAACTGTCACAAATAAAAGAAGACATTAATAGTCACCCTTATTTTCTCTATTTTGATAATTATAGAAATTAGTTATAACAGTTTATTTCATCTGCGCTCTAATCTATGGATTTAATTTTCATGTATGGAATAATTGTGCCCTGCATAATGCCACATGCCGTAAAACCTCATGGATTGTTAGCAATTCCATTATTATCTAAATCCAGAGACTATCGGTTAATCAATTATTATTATTTTCTAATTTAAATATAACTGATGATTAATATTAATTATATCTCTTTCTTAATCATGCATGCTTCGCCTCACTCTTATTTGATCTGATAAATTAAAGTAATCATGTTTTTGTTGGTGCACAAAAGTTTACTTACAAATAAGCTGACATTTCAAGTATAATGTACTTATTTTCAGGCCTTGGCGGCGAGCACCATCCTCCGTGCTGCCGCTGAATGAAATGATGCTCATATTACTACAAAATATTATCTGAATTTAACTTCCCTGATTTTCTGCACGCATGGAAACGCGGGCAGCCAGAGGCATCTGATCAGAGAACGAACACCTATTCTAGGGCAAGAACACTCTGAACGAGCAAATGATTTAGCTATATATGATGAACAGAAGAGAGGTTAATTAGCAAACATGGTGGTCACGGCAGAGGATTGTTTGAACTGTTTAGTTTGCATTTTTAATGTCATCGGCATCGGCATTGTAAGATTACTTGTCATCTTGTATCTTCAGAAGAGCCAGCTAGAGACTCGAAATCTTTAATATACATACATTTTCTACGACAGTTAGCTTTACCAAACTTTATTTTAGTCAATATATAAGAGATGAGCTTTTCCTGACGGTAATTAATTAATACGAAGTTAGCGTGACAAAAATAAACTTATCGATAGACGGTGTGTTGAGCCCGCCGCCCGCGCATGCATCTGCCCTGCCCGCCCGCTCGGCCGCCGCTAAGGCTAACAAGAACCAGTTGGTGCAGCGCGCGCCGCCGCCAGGATATCCAAGGACGCCGGCGGACATCTGAATGAAGACGCTGGGCGTATATATATGTACATGATGACTACATGCTAGCTTGCTCACAGAGCGAAAAAGTTTGAGCACTAGTTCCGAAAAGTGTGCAAAGGATGTAGTTACAAGGATATTCTCGCATTTTTGCGTGTGCGAGGAGCAAGAGCTTCAGGCCGGCCAGCTGGGAGATGTGGTAGTGTGGCGTGGTCGGCGAGGAGGCAGCGACGGCGACGCCTAGGCGCGCGGTGGTGCGTCGGGGCGACTTGATCAGCTGGGGTGTAACATCCTGATTTTCAGACTGTTTTAAAATTTTTAATTTGGATAAAATTCTAATCGCAAAAATTCTTGTTTCTTGTCGATTTATGGTTGTTGGTGCCAAAATCAATCCAAGAAAATCTCAATCGAATTCAAAACCAAAAATAGTATTCGCCTATTTTCAAATTATCCTTTGACTCTACCGAATTATACCGAACCACTCGTCAAAACCTAGAGTCACTAGTCACTATCCGATCATTTCGTGTTGAAATCTTGAAACTTCCTCCAATCCAATTATTCGATAACCTTTCATCCCAATTAAACTTACCTCTAATTCAAAAATACTATTTCTGAACCAACAAATAATTAACATGATTCAACCCTAAAACCAATCTCCAAATCAAATTATAGATCAACTCAAGAAACATTCATTACTTCTATCCTGAAATCAATGTTCATGAACTGCAAATACTATTTTTCAAAATATAATTTCCTATTCAATATTTGAAAATACTATTCACCGTTTGAAAATTTATTTCTAAACCTTGAAACAATTTTTTCCATTCAAATCAATTATCTGATTCAAATGTCGTTTGGATTACCTCAATCAAAAAATATATATATAATAAATTTTAACAATCCAAAAATACTATTAATCATCTAGAAATATTGTTTTTTTTATCCAAAAAAAAACAATTATAGATCTTGAAATCATCCTTTTCATCTAAACAACCTTATTTCCAAACATTTTGCTCAGAATTTCACAAGCGTCGTTTTCAATTTTTTTTATTATTTTTGTTCTCCTTTTCTTTTCTTAGTCAAAACAATTGTTTCCTGTATGCCCAAAAGAAGCTCCTGCTTCTTTCCCGATGTGTTGCGTCCAGAGCCACACCTGCTCTGCGTCGGCCGCACACCCGCGCCGCGCCTGTACGCCGCCCGACCGTGCGTCGCCCCCATGCTCTACGCCGCGCCGCTTCACCCCGCGTCCGGATGGCACCCCGTGCTGCGCCGCTCGCCTCCGCCCCGACCATGCTCATGCACGGCCCCGCGCTGAACCACTCCAAGCCGCACCCGCGCCCTCGCTCCGCTCCCGCGCCACTTCGCCCGTGAGTCCACGCCGAGTCGCCGTCGCGTCGTACACCGCCCACGTCAGCCACGTCGCCGCGCGCATGCCCGCGCGCTGATCTTGCGCTTGCGTCCACTCACTCCTGTACGCCGTACGCGTCGGCACGCCGCCGCCATGCCGCCGTACGTCGAACACCGCACGGACCGCCGGTCCGTCGCCGGCACCAAGCGCCACCTCGCCCGTTGACGCTCGTGCAATGTCTCGTCGCGTCCAACCACCCTCACCTACGCCCGAGCGTGCTCCCGTGTCATCGCCGTCAAGCCGCACGTCGCCGCCCATACCACCGCGCGCATAAAAGGGCTCCCCGGCTCGCCTCAATGCACCCACGCACTCCCCACACACTCCTCCTCGCATTCTAGCCCTCGCCGGAGCCAACCGAGGACGACCGCGCCTGGACTTCGCCGAAGCCGATCACCACCGTCACGGTTCGTTTCCCCAATCCCTCTCCCCGTTGGTCTTATCCTCGCGACATGAGTGGGAACGCGATCACTAACCCTTGGTGCACCCTACCTCGCAGTCAATTTCGCCGGAACTCGCCGTCATCGGAAATCCCCAATTTCGCCACCGTACGCCGAGCTCCGACCAAGGTACCACCATTTTCAAATTAATTCATGCTAGAGCATCCCCATGAGTAGTAGAACATGTTCCCTAGCTCTTCGTGGTCATAGGGTAGCCGTAGCTCGCCGGCGACGAGCTCGCCCAATTTGACATTCGGGTCATCGTCGCTAGGGCTCTACGGGCCACCGTAGTTCAATCCAAGAGCACGGGTAGCTCCGCAATGCCCTAAGGATGGTGAAAATGACCTCCGATGTCTCGCCGGAGCTCCGCCGTCGCTATTAAAAATTCCAAACCGAACCTAATTTTTGCCGGTATAGAATCCAAACCGTAGCTCCAATGCCCAATCCAGCCGTTGGATATGTTCATTTAGTTGTACTCTAACTGCTGTTAAAATTTCGTGGCAATCGGAGCTAGGATGACAAAGTTATGGCCCGGAGAAATTTCGGCCGTTGGAGGTCGTCTTCAACCTCCAGCCGCCGCGCCCTCCCCTGCCTTCAGTCTCTGGCCAGTGGGGCCCGCACGTCAGTGCGCAGCACCTGGATGACAGCTGGGGCCCGCGTAACAGCGCCTGCCCCCGGGCTCGTGCGCGTCAGGCCGCACGCCAGGCAGGCCGCACGCCCAGCAGTACTTGGGCCACTCCGGCCGGCCCAGTCAGAATAATGTTTTTGTTTTTATTTTGTTATTTTTCGGAATAAGGGAACCAGGCCGGCCCAACAGAATTGCACAGTACAGTTTTCTATTTTTCCAATTAATTTCCGGTTCGGCCCATTAGGAATAGTGAGTTTTCTTTTTTTTCTGATTTTCAGAATACGATTGCAACTTTAAAAATTTGTAGAAAAATCATTTCAACTCAGAAAATTTCCATTCAAATTTCTATGAGTTTGTAAAAATCTAAACTTTACATAAATAATATTTTCCAAAGTTTTAAAAAGATAAATAAAATCTTTAATTAATTATTAACTCTAAATCCGTATTAAGAGTTGAAACCGAAGTTCCGGAAGGGAACAACTTCGACGACCCCGACTATTTCCCCGAGCAAGGCAAGTTCCTTTACTTTGAACATGTTGATCCCAATTGATTTAAAATTAAACTTGCTATATGCAAAATAGGACACACGCACACATACACTTTTCATTACGACATCGCCTGTGCGATTAAGTCAAGTAAAACCTAAAAGTTGTTGCACCTAGCCTTCCTTGATGTTGTGCTTGTATGCCTTGATAACCTTGATGATGAATACAATTTACCCTAGTAATATGGTAGGTTGTGTGAAATCAATATTCACTTTTAAAACATTATTTCATACTTGCAAATACTTATGCTCGATATGTGTGAAATGATGGAATGATTGCGTGGGGAATGAAAATTGGGATTTGAGAAAGTGTTTTTAAAAAGTGGTACAAGGTACCAAAAATGTGGGAAACAAAAATGGGGAAAATAGGGGATTTGTGAATAAAAGTTCCGTTATGCGGAAACGCGGCCTGTGTGGCGCGGTTTCACATAACGTTAAGGATAGCCTTGGGGAGCGACATCTTGCACCACAATCGTGCAACCTCACGGGTATCATGGCTCTGCCCCTGGCTTTGAATTAGTAGGCTTTGGATAATCTGCTCCTGCGGAGGACGTGGAATCACGACGGGGTGCTCGGGGGAATGAGAATGTGCCCTGAGGTGGCGTTATAGAAAAGTGATGGTGGAGAGCATCTCGGATTCCTAAAGGAAAAAGGGGGTCGTGGACCCATGATCCTTGGTCGTAGACCCGTTCTGACAGCAGTGCGATATCCTTAGTCTGCTTCGGATGAACCTTGTCATGAATCCTCCTCTACTTCGCGGGTAGTAGGAGTGATTTGTGTCGTGAGGGTAAAGAGTACACCTTCAGCTGAAGTAAACCTGTTCGAACAGCCGTGCCCACGGTCATGGGCGCGTGCATTGATAAGTTTCCCTTGTGTAGTGTTTGGTTTGTTTTAAAAAGAAAAAAATATTGAAGGGATGGGAAGCGTTACCAGAGTACGCCTTTGTGGTGTACGGCTAGCCTTAGTGGTTGGCAACGAACCTGTGTGTGTTCGGGAAGTCGAAAGGCTTCATAGAGTTAAGATGTGGTTTTAGTCTGAGTTATGGTGATGAAGGGTTTGGTGAACTGTTGGTCAATTGTTGAGCCGAGAGGAGCTACCGAGAGGGGTAGTCTCGCTCTGCGGGCGAAACAATGTGGCGGTATGTGAAGAGAAAAGCGTTCGTCGTTTGGGTTGGAATGTGAATGGGAAATTGATGGTATTGAATGGGGATATGTGGTTAATCGTGGTTGAGATGTGAAGCAAAGCGTTTCTTGAAAAATGTCAGGTTTACTTGGAAAAGATTTGACCAAATTAATTTTCTCTTTTATAATCTCAATTGAGGTTGAGAACCTCAATCCCAAAAATACACTTAGAATTTTCCTGCATACTTATTAAAATAAACCCTAAGCCCTCCTTGATCCCGAATGCATCTATATTACATTCCGGAACTTGTTGAGTACTTTTTGTACTCACCCCCCCTCAACATCTCCAGTTTCTGAAGAACTCGAAGGAGAAAAACTACACAGGCAAGGAAGATGTTGAAGAAGAAAAATATCGTGAGAAGTAGGGTTTCGAGCCTAGTTCCCAAGTAGATCTAGAAGGATGTTGATTGTGCTTTATGTATGTTTGCTTCCGCTGTTCTTTGTAATGATTGTTTGCCGCGAGGTATGCCTCATACGGCTTTTGTATACACTATTTTGTAATCATTTAAGTATAAATGTGATGGTCTACCGCATCATTGGATAAATATCAGGTATGATGTTTGTTTCAACTCAGTTAAGTAGCCCTCGTCTCGGTACGACAAAGTCCGTACGGGGCGGGGCGTTACATGGGGTGGCGTGACCTGGGTGGTGAGACCTACAGCGAGGCAGCCGCCCGACGGGAGCTGTGGAGCGCTAGCTCGATGGGGAGAAGAGGCAGCAAGGGCAGCGTCAACGGCAGAGCGGCTAGCCGCACGTCGAAGCGCACTACGGGAGAAACCCTATTTGCCGAGTGCCTAGGGCACTCGGCGAACCCTATTTTTCACTCGGCGAAAGCTTCGCCGAGTGCTACACTCGGCAAAGGGGACTCGGCGAAATGGATGTCGGCAAAGAGCTTGTTTGCCGAGTGTTTTTTACGTGGCACTCGACAAAACAAGCGGTCTAACGGCCGGGACGTGGCCTAACGGCCTTTGCCAAGTGCCTCACGTGGCACTCGGCAAAGCCGCAATGCTTTGCCGAGTGCTACACTCGGCAATTTTTTTTAAAAAAAAATTATTCAATGCACATTTTATCCCAAAATTCACATTCAATCACAAAATTCATCACAAATTCATATTTAATCACAAAATTCATCACAAATTCACATCTCATCACAAAATTCATCACAAATTCACATTTCATCACAAATTCACATTTCATCACAAAATTTACATTTCATCATAAATTTCTCGACAAATCACATTTCAACATAAATCCCATGAGTCAATCACATCACAAAGCATAATTTAGTTCATAAGTTCAAGTTCACATTATAGTTCACAAGTTCAAGTTCACATTATAATTTACAAATTCAAGTTCACAATGGCAACTCACATTACGCCTCACAAGTTAGTCTCACAACGGAGCATTACCACTTTGCCCAGTGTGCGGAGATGCCTGCATGTTTGATCCTGATGCCGATGAATCATGAACATAAATATTATTTTTCTACAATTTTTGAGTCAATATTTCATGTACATGCAGTTGAAATTTGACCCACTTCGAAGTAAATCCTAGAAACATGATTAATTTATTAAAAATAGCAAACCCACTCAAAAAAATCTGAAATTTTTCCATGGCTTAACATAGGTTGCATTATGAGTGTAAAAAAATCAAGTTCAAAACATGTTTAAAATGTGATGTAGGCTTAAATTGTGATCTCACATGAAATAATGGGATTTTCATCTTTGCCGAGTGTTTTATTAAATAACACTCGGCAAATACTAGGGTTTGCCGAGTGTCCGTTAGTGGCACTCGGCAAACCCTACTTTTTTTGGTCCGTTATAACGTCGTTAGAGCAAGCGTGGGAGCGCTTTTTTTCAAACTGTTTGCCGAGTGTCTTTGACGTGGCACTCGGCAAATACTACATTTCGCTGAGTGTTAAATGTTTGCCGAGTGCCCGACGGAATGCACTCGGCAAACTTTCTAGCACTCGGCAAATATAGCTCTTTCGGTAGTGGCGGTAGGGCGGCGGGGTGGTGCGATGTGCTCTTGGTGCTCGTTTTTTATCATACTCTTTAAAATTAACTATTAGATTTAATTTGATACCTTCTAATATCTCATGTCTTACCGTATCATACCGTATCATACAGGGTACCTTGTTACGTATCAGAGAAACTTAAAGGCTATTTAGCACAGCGCGCTCCGGCCTCCGGTTCCCAAATCTCGGTACATATCAAATTTATGTCTCGTTTTAGAAAGTTTAAGACTCAAGATATTTTATAGATGGTCAAAGTTGTAAGAAATCTTTAATTAATTCTCTTGTCTGTAAGATATTTTATGTTAATACATCTTTAATTAATTATGCAAACTTGAACATACATACAATGATCTATCATCTCATACTGCTAATTAAGGATACATCATGGCAGTAGTACTGGATAATATAATTAAGGAGAAGATATATTATTTTCGACGTACGTGCCTAGGGAATAGGCGGGATTCGTCGGACGTACGGAGAAACAGTAATAATGTCAACAACTAACACACATGTGCTAAATGGAGCTCGAACCCACGTGTCCATCACGTTTGCCATGACGGTGCCGTGGCCAACTGCGCCGATACTGGATAGTGGATAACTAGGGTTGCACCCAGCTCTCCCAGGAGCAACCAACCTTCGGTCGGCACCGACACGACGGCGGCGCCCGGGTGATAAGGACGATGAGGTGGGGGTGCCGGCTTTGGAGCTGCAAACAAATAATTAAGCTAGGGAAATTAAAACATATTTGGTTAATTAACTTAGTCACACGTACGTTGCAAATCAAGACTTTTATATGATAATCCAGTGTACGTGTTGATTAGTTATATATATAAGTTTAATTTAATTTTCAGATGCAAAATTTATATGCAATGTCCTAGCTTGTATAGTACTACTTGGCTCCCGCGGGGGTGCACGACTCACGTCTGTACGGACAGTAATCTGTACTACCACCAGCAGTAGTAGTAGAAATTGGAACAAGTACTCTGATCTACGTACCTAGCTTAAACTATAATTAATACCTCTCGTCTTTTCAAATCATATAAATCACACACCAGCTAGAGTATAAGACCATAGGTATATATAATATATCCAGAACAAATATTAATTCTTTTGTTCTGGCTGTCTGCATAATAACAGAAGGCAGTTTAAAAATTCAGAATAGATTTTTTTAACACTATGTACTTTGTCGGTCCCACGTAATTAAAGTGTTAACTGAATCTGTTCAGCCAGACCGAGAGTCCTCAGCTCACTACGTGCATGCATGCAGCTGGGACGTGCGCCTGCACTCCGCAGGATGCTCTCCTCCGCTTGCATGGGTTCTGACGATGTATAAGAATTCTGGCCATGCAATACAATCCATAGCTTCTGAGTCCTATCTTTCTTTATGGTATCAGATAGCACGTCGTGATCCTCACGCCTGTGCCCTCTCTTCCGCTGCCCATGTGGATCACAACCCCTGTTCTCCTTTATGGACGACGCAGCCTCCTCCTCCACTGCTTCATTCCCTCACTGGCGACCTCACCGGCGACGCTGTTCCATCCCAACACCCTACTCCCACCGCCTCCTCTCTCCAAACAGTCAATATTAAGTCCCATATCCCTATGATTCTAGACCTCGCAAGTCCGGACTATTCAGAATGGCGATGTTTCTTCGATTTGGTCGTCGGCAAGTTCGGGCTTCACTCTCACATCAACTCGGCGCCGACTGCGAGCCAACGCATGGACGCCGAGTGGCTCATGATCGATCATTGCATCATCATCTGGTTGTACAATACGGTGTCTCGCGACATGTTAGGACCACCTAATAGAGATTAGCAAGTGATTAGTATATGATTAGTAGGAAACTTGAGGGTTAAGTTTAGTATTAATAGGCTACTTGAGAGCCAAGTCAGCTTGGTTATATAAAAAGAGATATCTCACATGGTATCAATCAGACAAGAAAATATAGAAGAATACTGGCTCTCTTGCTTGGGGGCTTCCAGGCTTGAGAGTTACTTTTTATTCTGTGTTTTGTGTTTCCACAATCTAGGTTCGTGACAATTGGTATCAGAGCCAATTTTCCTGGAAAGTGAGATGGAGATCGAAGATACATTCAATGCCCAACTTGATATTTTGCTGAAGAAGATGGATGATTGGATCATGGCGATAAAAGGGATGAAAGCTTCAGCACCGAAGATGACAGAGATGAAGATTGGAGAGGCACCAGTCATCACTGTTGAGGCCCCAAGCCAATACATGGTGGTGCCGGCGTCCGTTGAAGTGGAGGTTACGCTTCCGCCTGCAGCTTCCGATGTCGCTGACCCCACCTCCGCACCGCTTGGCAGTGTATTCCTCACCGCCGGCGATGTTGACGAGGTGATCATCCCTTCTACCGTGCCCAGATCCACGGCATTGAAGATCGATGAGGTCGTGTGCGGTCTTCACCTGTGAGTAAGACGCATGTTGCTGCACCGTCCCAATTGTGCGTTCGCTGACCAGCAAGGTCGATCGCACCATCGCTTGGCTTGCGCGCCGAGCGGCATCGTGCCCCTCGTCCGCACACGTCAAACGCACCACTGGCGCCGCTCCCAATCCGCAATACCACCACAGGTTCGCTATGCCCCAGCCGCGCCAAGCCGCACCGTCCAACTACGCCATGCCGTCTGGTCTCTCCAACACCGTCGTCGACCGCCAGATCCAAGTGGGGCCCGCGTGAGCCGACCCCCAACCACGGCTGCCTTGCCGTACCTCGCCAGGCCGCTAGCTAGCCGTTGCATGCTGCCTGCGATTTTGCCGCCATTAATTATATTATTTATAGATAGAGGCCATGCATCGATCGATCCATGGAGCGGCACCGATCGACCGTATTGGTGTTCACGCGTGGTCCTACTCGATCGTACTATGCATTATTGGTGATCCTTGGCGCAAGCATGCATGCATGCATGCATGTGAGATACGAAAGGAAGAAACCTAAGAGCGTCTCCAGATTACTTATATATAGCTATTTAAATTTTAATTTAAGTATTTTGCTAAAAAATGAAGCTCCAAGGGTCCACCTAAATGAGTCTCTTTCCTAATCCATTTCCTAAATCACCATTCATCTCTCTCAAATATAAGATTAATTTAGCAAATCCCTATTTCTATTTACACATATTTTTTTCTCTTGCATGCATATTATTTTCTCCATTACACTTTGTTATAGGTTAAACAATACATATATTTGAGTGTATCAAAGTTTTATACAAAATTATTACATATTATAGATTATATTTGTAGGATTAAAAAAATAGGGATTGAGATTATAGAGAAACTGTTGTAGATTGATTAATTTTTAGAAAGAGATAGAGTTTAGAATGATCCCTATATGTGATTTAGGGAATACAATTTAAGAAATCTCTTGATATGCTCTAACACTGGCAAGTCCATTAGCATGCAGCTATACACAAAAACGCACGCTAGATGCGTGCACTCCAGTGTCGACAAATTAGCCCTTAATTAACTAAAAATTTAGGATCTTTTAATTCAAATCCTATAAACAACTTTAATTAACTAAAAATATCAAGTTCAAACAAAGATTTGAATATCTATTTTCTTCTAAATCTAACTCATTCCATCCCTAAACTCGTAAACCTTCTCGAGGATTCTCCAATTTCCAAACATCGTACATGAAAAATTTGTCAAAACATTAAGAAATTTTTTATCACAGTATATATGCATGATATAATGACACCATGTCAAGTATCATATTTTTTAGGCATCAATTTAATTTTCTATAATTAAAAAACCATTAAGCTCCATGTTGTCGCCCGAGTGTCGTAAATTAGATTTTAAATATTTAGTTGTAAAAGATTAAAAATTGAATCATGAACATAAATATGATTTTTCTATAATTTTTGAGTCATTATTTCATGTACATGCAGTTGAAATTTAACCCACTTCGAATTAAATCTTAGAAACATAATTAATTATTTAAAAATAGCAAACTCACTCAGAAAAATATGAAACTTTTTCATGGCTTAACATAGGTTTCATTATGAGTGTACAAAAAAAATCCAAGATTCAAACATGTTTACATCGTGTCATGGGCTCAAAATATGGTTTCACATGAAATAAGGAGTAATAGTACTTTGCCGAGTGTTTTTATTGTTGGCACTCGGCAAAGGCTAGGGTTTGCCGAGTATCCGTTAGTAGCACTCGGCAAACCCATATTTTCACCCCTGCTGTCATAACGGCGGCAACAAAAAATGGGCGGGGGATTTTTTTAGGTTGTTTGCCGAGTGCCTATGGCGTGGCACTCGGCAAACTCTCGTCTTTGCCGAGTGTATTTCATCGGACACTCGGCAAACTAGAGGTTGCCGAGTGCCTGAAGATTGTTGCACTCGGCAAACAATGGTTTTCCGGTAGTGTATATATGGAAGTATATATATATATATCTGCCCGGCTGTCAGCTCGTTCTCCTGCTCCAGTGTCGACAAATTAGCCCTTAATTATTGTACGTGTTGTGTTCTGACCACATTTAATCTTTTTCCCTTATCACTCACCACCACTTGGTACGTATACGTACGGTACTCCATAGTTTTCGAAGATCGACGGTGACCAATCCAGTTACAAATTAACCAAGATATATATATGTGAATGCTCTCCCATGCATGGTGTTTATACCCATGCATGGCCATCAGCAATTAATGGAATCCGACGGCAGGTTGTAATCACACACCAAACGGTGGTTAATTTGAATGCATTAGGCTAATCACGGTGGAGGTTTTATGGGGGTTTCATGGTATTAATTACCGTGACACATCAGATTTTTTGCTGACATGACATTAAATTAATGATGGAAGAAAAAAAAGTAATGTCATCTCCATGACATGATGCTAACCTATTTCCAAGACGGATGAAACGAAATGAAACGTTCACTATGAGCTAAATCGTTTCATCAGAGAGAGGATATTTATTTCAGTTGCAAAATATTTAATTACAGTGGTTAGCCTAGGAAATAGTGAAATGAAACTCTTCACTGAGAGAGGGTATTTCAGTCAGTTGCAAAGCTGATGTCTTTTAGGAAACAGTATTATGAAATCCCCCACTATGAATAGCCTTATAATACCTTGGATTATCGCCTCTATAAATGGAGGCACATGAGAGGAACCAGCGAGCAGCAGCTAGCTTGCATAGCGATTAAGGAAAAACAAAAGCAAGGCCTACACTACCGGAAAGAGCATGTTTGCTGAGTGGCCGAAGGTTTGCCGAGTGCATTCCTTCGGGCACTCGGCAAACCCTTGTTTGCCGAGTGTACCATGAAATACACTCGACAAACATATTACACTCGGCAAATAAACTTGTTTGTCGAGTGCTTTATCCATGGCACTCGGCAAACAAGTGGAAAAATCCCGCTGCCTCAAGTTTCTTGCCGCTGTTATAATGGTAGAGGAGGAGAATAGGGTTTGCCGAGTGCCACTAACGGACACTCGGCAAACCCTTGTATTTGCCGAATGTTTTTTAACATGGCACTCGGCAAAGAAAACAATCCCATTATTTTATGTGAAAACACATTTTGAGTCAATATCACATTTTAAACATATTTTGAACTTGAATTTTTTTACAGTCATAATTCAACAATATTAATCCATGGAAAATGTTCATATTTTAATTAGTGGGTTTTCTATTTTTAATAAATTAATCATGTTTCAAGAATTAACTTCGAAGTGGGTCAAATTTCAACTGCATGTACATGAAATAATGACTCAAAAATTGTAGAAAAATCATATTTATGTTCATGATTCTATTTGTAATCTTTTACAACTAAATATAATTAAATATTTAAAATATAATTTACGACACTCGGGCGGCAACATGGAGCTTAATGGTTTTTTAATTATAGAAAATTAAATTGATGCCTAAAAATATGATACTTGATATGGTGTCATTATATCATACATACATACTGTGATAAAATTTTCATAATGTTTTGACAAAGTTTTCATGTACGACGTTTGGAAATTGGAGAATCCTCGAGAAGGTAAATGAGTTTATGGATGGAATGAGTTAGGTTTAGAAGCAAATTGATATTCAAATCTTTGTTTGAACTTAAAACTTTTTGTACTACTAAAATCCAATGTATCTTATACCATGTCAAAATTTGGCATTTTTTTAGTGCTAGCTTGCTATTTTTAGTTAATTAAAGTTGTTTATAGGAATTTAATTAAAATATCCCAAATTTGAACTACAAGTGCCTTATGTTTGCTTATTTGAACTTAGAACTTTTCTAGGATGAACAATAAGTGTATATTATATAATGTCAAATTATGGAATTTTTTACTGTCTTTTTTCTATTTTAGTTTTTTTGAAAACAAATTTAAAAAATCTTTGCCGAGTGCAAATAGCACTGGCACTCGGCAAATAACCAAAAAATCACCTTTGCCAAGTGCTATTTAAAAAGCACTCGACAAAAAAGTGGAGGTACCCATTATTTCATGTGAACTCATAATGTATGTACATATGACATTTTATACATGTTTTGAAATTGATTTTTTTACAGTTTTAATTCAACCTTTTTTAATTCATGGTAAAGTTTCATATTTGTCTGAGTTACTTTGCTATTTTTAAATAATTAATCATGTTCCAAGGATTTAATTTGAAGTACGTCAAAATTGAACTGCATGTACATGAAATAATGACTAATAAATTGTAGAAAAACATATTTATGTTCATGAGTCTATTTGTAATCTTTTAGCACTACATATAACTAAATATTAAAAAATCTAAGTTACGACACTCAACCGGCAACATGGAGCACCAAGGTTTTTTAATTGTTGAAAATTAAATTGAAGCCTAAAAAATATGATACTTGACATGGTGTTATTATATCATACATATATATTGTGGTAAAAATTTCATAATGTTTCAACGAAGTTTTCATGTATGACCTAAAGAAATTGAACAATCTTCGAGAAGGTTTATTAGTTAAATTAGGGATGGAATGAGTTAGGTTTAAGAGCAAGTCGATATTGTTAAATTTGTTTGAACTTAAAACTTTTTGTACTACTAAAATCCAATATTGCTTATACCATGGCAAAAATTGCATTTTTAGGGCTAGTTTGCTATTTTTTGATAATTGAAGTTCTTTATAGGATTTTAATTGTGAGATCCCAATTTTGAAATACAAGTGGTTTAAATTGGTTTTTTTTGAAATAAGAAAATTTCTAGGATGAAAAATAAGTATATATTATGTAATGCCAAATTATGGAATTTTATACTATCTTTTTTCTATTTTAGTTTTTTTTGAAAAAAAATAAAAAAACTTTGCCGAGTGCAAATAGCTGTGGCACTCGGCAAATAAGAAAAAATCACCTTTGTGAATGGTTGTGCCTACAAAGTCAAGACATTCAAAGCTTACGACGTAAACGGGTATCATTTCCACATAACAAGCCATGAACAGAGCCGACCTAACCGAAGAACCACAAATTCTAGAGTTTTTACTCTGGGCACAGACGGGGTTGACTACTATGGACGACTCGAATAAATATATGAATTGAGTTTCGACGGGAGCAAACCTCTTAATCCCGTTATATTTAAATGTCATTGGTTCAATCCTAAAGTAGTGAGACAAACTCCCGATCTTGGCTTAATCGAAATTCGTCAAGATACTACCTTGCCGAGTGAAGATATTTACATCGTGGCTCAACAGGCAACAAAAGTTTACTATATCCCTTACCCGTGAAAAATCGTCGCACGTCTTAAAGGTTGGGATGTTGTATATAAGGTGTCGCCACACGGTAAACTACCTATTCCCAACAACGAAGACTATAACATAGACCCGAACACATACGACAGAGAGTTCTTTCAAGAAGATGGGCTACCAGGTATGTTTGTGATCGACTTGATGGAGACGATGGAAGTAGATAACGAATGTGGTGCCGATGTCGACGAAGGAGATGAGATTCAAAATGAAAGAGACTTAGAACACATTTCACGGTTTATCTAAAGTGATTTACTCTTTTTCGTAGTAGGTGATTGAAATATGGTGGGGGTATAAAGAAAATGATAAATGCAGTAGTAGAAAAAGGCGGTAAATCCATCCGCTCTCAAGATGAGGTCGGGTCCTCATCTAGACCTCGAGGTGGGAGAACGAAGAAGTCAGCAACGAGAGGAAAGGCACACGCGCCCTTTAGTGAAACTACCAGCCAGATACCGGCATCCCGTCGCGACGTTGATTACATGCCGGATGAGGTGGAGGAGGAGCAGGCTAGGGCGGCGAAGGAGGAGGAGGTTAGGGTAGAGGGTGGGGAGGAGGTTGGGGCAGAGGGAGAGGAGCAGGCTACGGAAGCAACTGCAGTGTGGTTGCGTGGTCCTTCGTTACTCCCGAGGCGATAGTGGTAGTAGCTGATCATGCGCTCATCCGACCCGACGGAAATAGGTAAGTTGCTATAGGAAGTCTATAATGTATTCCTTTCGTTAATTTAGTTTTTCACACATAATTATACTTTTTACTGACACCAGGGTAGGAACTGGATTATGGTTGAACGAGGAGGTCGTGAGTGCTCACGCCACGTAAACGGCATCCTCGGGCTTCTTATAAAGGAAAAGTTCCCTAGTTTGGTATCTTTTTATGGGAGGATGGAGCCGGCGTACTCTGGAGGCACTACGAAAGTGCACCAGACGCCCCTGACCGGGAAGGGAGACAATTTCCCCACCTAGCCAACTGAGTCAGGGCTAAGCTCTGGGTAAGCTTATTTTCTTAATATATGTGTCAATACCATTGACATGTGGAATACATAACGTTCTCTTTACATCTATATGCAGAATTTTTATAGATGTGATGAGGGGTATGCGGATCAGGCTACCACAGTTATTAATAGAGCCGCCAAGAAGCTTGTCACCAACATGAATTATGAGGCGCGCATTCAAGCCGTTATCGATTTCTACGATCAGCACCGCTGAGAGAGGAAGAATAAAAAGGATGCCCGGACCACCTTTCTAACACGAGAGGAATACATGATGGTAAGTGTATTATCGTGTATCTTGCAATACTTAATATTATGTCATTAACAACTTCACTTGCATCAAATAGGTCCCTCCACAGTGGTGTGCCGCTCATCTTGAATATCGGGGCCAAATTGTTGATAGGTGGTGTTCTGCCGAGACGCCTACGCATGCTCGCTGAACCTCGACCAGTTCATGACGAGATGGGTATGTAGTTACTTGTTTTTTTGCTTAATTGCACAATATAACTCTAACTATCTTCTTGTTTCAGTCAACGGCCAATGCGGGTCAGGAATGCTCCCAAGTCATGGCATATGTTGTGGCTCACAAAGGGAGGGCGGTTGAAGGCGATACTTACAATCCAAATGACCCCGCTGAGTCGTACACTAATCAGAACACATATCAATGCCTCTAGGACTATTCAAAGATGGCGAGGGAAGTGCACGGTCCCGATTATGACCCAGCCGCACATGACATCGATGGAGAGGTGGTCATGAGGGCTGGAGGAGGCAAGAGACATGGGCGATATTTGATGGACGATGACGCCATTGATACCCATAGTACCCCCTCTCTATCTGAGGTGAGAGCTCGGAGCTCGACCTCCGGTCCAGGTATACGTCCTCGCCGAGACACATCTATGGGTCTGATTGTCGATCTACAGGTTAGTTCATTTTCATCAATCATCGAACATTTCAAATTGTTTGTTTTGGAACGTTAATGACTGTGAATTAATGGTTTGTATGCTCAACTAAATGAAGAAAGATCACAAATGACCGAATGGCAAACCCAGATAGAGGCTCGGATGCAGGCCCAGATGCAGCAGTGGTTTGCATAGATGGGTGGATCTTTTTCAGGTCATATGGGCGTGCCTGGACTTCCTCAACCCGAACAATCTCCACAGACTCCACAGAGCGGCAATGTGAGTTTCTAATGTTGTTTTTGTCGTTCTTGTTATATACAATTGTGCTAACTATTTTCTTTTTTTGCAGTTTCATTCATCGTCGTCAGGATCAAATATGCAGCCATCTCCGCACACTAGGCATAGCGGTAATGCTAACTTGTGAGATTGACTAACTTGTAAGGCGTGATGCGAGTGAGTGAACTAAATTGTGAACTTAAAATGTAAAATTTAGTTTGTGAGCTTCGTCGTTGTTAATTTGAAGTTGTGAACTTGAAGTTGAGCTCTAGATATGTGATTTGTCGAGACAATTGTGATGAAAATGTGAATTTGTGATGAAATGTGAGTTTGTGATGTATTTTGTGATGAAATGTGAATTTGTGATGAAATGTGAGTTTGTGATGAATTTTGTGATGAAATGTGAGTTTGTGATGTATTTTGTGATGAAATGTGAATTTGTGATGAAATGTGAGTTTGTGATGAATTTTGTGATGAAATGTGAGTTTGTGATGTATTTTGTGATGAAATGTCAATTTTTGATGAATTTTGTGAATTTGTGTGATTTTTATGATGAAATGTGCACTGAATAAATGAAAAAATAAAAAAATTGCCGAGTGTAGCACTCGGCAAAGGCACCTAAAAAGCACAGAAATGCGCCACGTGGCGCGTTTCTGTGCGTTCTGGGTGGCTTTGCCGAGTGCTATTCCACGTGGCACTCGGCAAAGCCCCTGCCACGTCTCCCCACAGAGAGGCTTCGCCAAGTGCCACGTGTGGCACTCGGTATATACCTTCGCCGAATGCCACTTGGGGCACTCGGTAATTAAAGTGCTTTCGCCGAGTGCCACGTGAGACACTCGGCAAATGACAGTTAACGCCCTGGCCATTAGAGCCCTAGGTTTGCCGAGTGCCTCACGTGGCACTCGGCGAAGGCAATATTGCAGTCGACAAAGACTTCGTCGGGTGCTCGATAAAAATCACTCGGCAAACACCCGCGTCGCCGATAAGGCGTGTGCCGAGTGGGGTTCGCCGAATGTAGCAGTCGGCGAAGCCGTCGCCGAGTGGAAAAGAGGCTTCGCCTAGTGCACTCGACAAATAAGTGTATTCCCGTAGTGCGTGCAGCCTCCTCTTTTCCTCCTTATTCAGTCAACCTCTACTGTCACGTACGAATGGTGGTGGTGGTTGTGCTCTTGGCCGCTACGCGTCAATCGGCCGGTTTGAGCAGCGTTTAGTCAGCATGGTTCGGGCTTACTTAAAGTTAGAAAGTATTTAATAAAAAATTGATTTCGAAATATTGTATCTTTCGTTGCTTTCATCTTTTAAGTGCCAAACAAATCTTTCTTTATCCGAGATGATGAATGATATTAATTTCGTAGGGGTTGTGACCAAAATTGAGAAAAAAATAGCTTCTTGGAAATCTAGTCACCTATCTTATGAGAGAATGGTTTTAATAGATGCTTCCCTGAGTAGCATCCCAACGTACACTATGAGCCAATGTACACTATGAGGGTTTTTTTTGTTATCAAGACAAATTCATCGGAGAATTGACTGCTTAAGAAGGAATTTCTTTTGGGAGGAGGTTGACGGTAAGAAGAAGTTTCACATGATGAAATGGGGGCTCTCTGTGCTCCAAAAGAGTTTAGGGGAATGGGTTTCATGGAGACAACATTTAACCAAGCTATGTTGTGTAAATGGAATTATAAATTAGAATCAAGGCAACCAGGTTTCTGTTTTGAACTTCTGGAAATAAGTATATATGATGGAGAAATGTTTCTTTCAATCTTCTGAGTTGCACGGGTCATATTTCTGGAAGTGCTTACATAAAGTCAAAAATTGGGCTAGACAATGTTGTGGCTATCTTTTAAGATCTGGTTCTAAAGTGGCCTTTTGGCATGATGTCTGGTGGGGGTATGTGCCGCTTAAAATTCAGTTTCACAATTTGTACAACATTTGTAATGTCCCCTCTCACACACAGTGATTGATGTTTTGAATGATTTTGGGAGTGGTCGGATGTTAAGAAGATCCATTAGTGAGGTTGGTTTGGAAGATTGGGGGAGATTGAGCTCATTTCTTGATAGTTTGCACTTGTCCGACGAATGTGATGAGATTCAATGGTTACTTGATAAAAAAGGGTTCTCAACTAAATCTATTTATAAGATGATGCCTTTGAGGGGGGTGCTAGATTTGGATAGTATGAGTGTTTGGAAGAGTTCCATGCCGCTGGAAGTTAAGATTTTTGTGTGGTTGATGTTCAGAGAGCGAATTCAAACGGAGGATCAATTGAAAAAAATGGGATGAAAGGGGAATCCTGAATGTATCCTTTGCCAACACCATGAAAACATTGACCATCTTGTGTTTTCTTGTCCGATGTCTGTAAGTTAGTTGGTTGTCTGTTAAGTCTCTTTATCAGTTGTGGATATGCAGAATGGTAGTCTCTTTTGTTGATCTTTCTATCTGGTGGTAGGAAAATTCTGGGCGTTGTCTTTTGTAGGTCTTGTGTCTATGTCTATTGGTAGGGGCTGCTGCTTCTAATCGCTATTTTCTAGGAAGTTGTGCTCTTATTGTAAGTCCCAAATTAAAAATTCCCAGAATGAAAGTAAAATATTGTGACAAAAGTTAATGAAATTATTTAAAAATGAATGAAAAGAGTATTAAAGAGGACTTGCTGCGGATGGTCTAATTTCTAATACCCAGGGTTCTATAAAGGGCCAGATATATTTCATGGTGGTCCGGTGCCCACCCGTTGGAACCGCTATTATCTGGAGAACTAGAGAATATGACAATAGTATCAGTTGAAAATCCCCTTTAATATTGATTTTTAAATTGATATTGAAAAGTGATAGAGCATTGTTGTCGGTTATTCAACCCATACTAATACATCATTTTATATTGGTTTATACGGCTGCCTAAAAGCCATAACTTAATTTACTGTCAGCTGTACTTCTCAGCAGGTACTAGATACATCATTTTTTAATATTTATTTTATCTAATCTTAGATAACAAGAAAACTTTATGTTATCTTTTTCTTTTTATATTGGTTTATACTGGCTGGCTCGCCTACTTACCTCAGTGCCGCCATTTTTAGTGAAAATGCAGCATGGATCTATTAGGATATGTACAACTCATAAACAATTGTTGTCTACATATTCTTGAAATTTACAATATAGATAATTAAATAGATAACAAGTACAATCCATAGACAAAAATGGTTTATTTAATTGGCTATAAGATATTTAATGTTTCTAGTTAGTTGATCTACACAATGATCAAATAGGAGTTGTCGTGTTAAGAATTTTTTTTTTGGCATGGGAGCACTCGTTGTCGTCATCGATCGATGAAACGACAAACTCACTCTCTTTCCTCGTTCACTGCAGAGTCGAGGTTGTTTTTGCAAAATATGCATGTTGCAGACAACATGGAACGTGGCGTTGTATATGCCCTCACGAAGCGAACAGTCGGTCATCGTCGTATGACTAATCGATCGTCGTCATCATGGATCTTCCAAAAATTAAAAATATCAATGGGTTTGGAGTCAGTCAGATGAAGCAGATGAGATGATGAAAATCACCGAAACACACATTACTTTTTTAAAATCCGATAGCGAATGAGATGTTGATAACTTAATTTGTAGATATTCTGACAACTGCAAGTATTTTTAAAATCTGAAACACATTTAAATATTGATATACGTTGGCGTAAAAGATTACGCTAACAGATTTAAATAACTTGAAGAACAACACTTAGCTAAGAGAATTATTTTGAGTCCAAACAGAGTCTACGAATTGGATAATAACTTTGACTGGGCTCTAAATATGTGATTGCTTGAATCTGAATCCATATTACAGTGAGGTAAGGGGTACTTATAGGAAGTGATCTATAAGAAAAATACCTCTTTACCCTCTAGTTACAATCGTCATAACTGATTCTATTCATCAGACCCTGTAAGGGTAAGACGGTATGGGCTTGTGCAAGCGCTTGGATAAGGCAAGCATCCAATCAGAGTGACGGTGCACGTCTTGACCAAACGGGCGCCTCATCATGACATGACATCTTCATAAAGCGAACGTCTTATCCAACAGACATCACTTGGTACTGTAATTATCACACCCCGTTTGGTGGTGCCCCTTTGAGGCGAAGTCCCATAGGGCCTTATGGAGGACCTCTGTTATGGCCGGCATCGGAGTGCCAGTGAGGGTTTCGAATCCCTCTAAAGGCCTTTGCTTGGGGAGGGGTCGCCACACACTTCGAAGCCTCTACTTCGGAGCATCGTAGTAGTACCGAAAGGCTTCGCACACTCAGACTTCGAAACCATATTCGGAGTCCTTGCTCCAATTACTTATGCTGATGGGATTATTTTCCCACAACAGTAGACCCTCAAATATGTCTCTTCGATCGACCTGTCTTGTGAGAAGGGCAATATGCACAAGAAATATTATCGAGATAGGGTTTCATAATGCGGACGAACCTCACGGCTTACCTTGAGACGCTCTAGGCAGCAAAGGGGCCTAGCCCAAATGAGTCTTTGCGTTGAAGCGTGTGTCATTTGCGCTACCTTTCAGAGGCTTGGGATTACAGGCGCTCGAGTGTCACTTCACGCAGCCTGACGTCCTATGGTTCCCCAAGCGCCAACTATGGGCCTTCGGAGTGTTGCCTCGGGCGGCGAACCACCATTCTTGATGAGTCGCTGCGCACGGAATCCCAACATTTCCGGAAAGATTGTACATCAGATATAGCCAACTGATGTGGTGCAGCAGGACACCGGCGACGAGGAAGAAGGCAGGCCATGGCTCAACTGTGCCGGAGATCCGGCGACGTGGACGGACCAACTAGTGAAGATGGTCGCGAGCGACAACGGAAGAATAGGAGAGGCGCTAGATCACCCGCTCTGATATCATGTTTGAATTGTGAGAGGGGGAAATAAACTGTGAATGGATTCATTGTATTAAGTCTCGGGAGCCAGTATATATAGGAATACATGAGTAGAAATATGATAGGTAATCTACGTATAAGGAATGACTTGATATAATCAAATCATACCTAATATCATCCCTATTACCATATACTCAACCTATCATACATACACATACCATATACTCTAACACTCTTCTCCTTGCCTCGTCTTGTTTTGCATCGGCCATTTAGGTCGCATGTTGTTTGTTTCCCCCCGACCAGCTGCTTCGCATGCCCCCCTGTGTCGAGCCTGTGAGACACCGTCCCTTACTTTGAACTGATCAACTGAATACTAATGTCTGTTTGTTTTTGTTGTTGAAACTTGAAAGTAGGCCATGAACTCTGCCAAAGCTAAGTTTTTCCTGCGCTCTTGGTTTTGTTTAATTTTATTGAACTGTTCAGTCATAAGAAAGGGTGTAGCTCCGTAGCACAGTTTAATCAATCCATTGATTGGTTGAGCATGGGGTTAATGAGCTCTCCACTGTTGTAAAATTGATGAATATGAAGAATAGCCTTTTCTAGGTCTACCTGATATTTTCCTGTATTCACATTTCACAGATAAAAAAAAAATCTCAAATGACATAAGGAGGCAGTCCAACTTAGCATACTTGATTTTTCAGATGGCTTTTAAGCACAATACTTTCATCCTTCTTTTTTTATTATGTGGAGTAAGCCAAAATGCCAAAATTTTCTGACAGGGGAGCAGAATCCAAATATATATTTATTGGAACAAGAATTTTATCTGAAGATAGCATAATTAATTACCTTAGATCTGGATGGCCATGAGTTTCACTGCCTTGCGGGATTGGAGTGCTCATAGCAGTACTGGGAGTAGATAGTGAAGCAGCTCAATAACATGGAGAAACAGAGGTATGCCTCATGTTTATTGCTACCAGGATAAGTGAAACAATGTGTTGTATGTCGTTATTTGTTGGTGCAACAACGAACTGATGAGCAGGCTGATTAGTGAAACATTGTAGTAGATAAATGCATCAAACAATTGTGGCAATGATTAGAAAAAGAGCAGGCTGATGAAATTATTTATTTATTCATTCATACTTGCTTTGATCTCCCAACTGGTATAACATTATTTTAATTACATTAGCTGCTAGAGATGACAAACTGTAGCAGCAGCTGGCACAAAGCACATCAAGTAGACAAAAATATTTCCAAAGTCCCAACCAATCTGAACCATACTCCAGCTGCTAGGTGTTTCTGTGCTCTCTTTCGATCTCGATTTGTTCAGAACAAATGTGTTTATGTATTGGATATGTGTTCTGATCTCTCTATTTATTTTTATTTTTTCTGCTATTTGTGGTCCATGCAAATACATGGTTCCCATACTTCAGGAAAAAAGTGAAAAGCTAAGTGATATGATTCAAGTTGTACAGATTCAAGTTCTGCTATTTGCCATTGCCTTTTTCTTTCTCATTTTCAGTACTTGATTGTTGCAGCAACAGAAATCGCAGAACTTCACCGACTGCGAGCTCTTTTTTCAATGTTTCGAAGATGAATTTATCAACAAGAAACAATGTCCGTGCATAGACAAAAGATTACTTGCCTGCTTCAGATGTTGATAAGAATACTCAATATTTAAAATATTGCCATCACATATAGTTTTGGCCTTTAGTGTAGGAATTTTGATTCTTTTTTAAATTTTAAGTTTTCTTACTGGGTTTGCATTTCAGATGGCATAAACCTGTCCACACCAAAGTACAATTGTAGCATATTGGAGGATATGTTCTTGGAGAAAAATATTGAATTTATCAGTTCCTTTTTTTCCTTCAATCAGCTTCCTCTCTTCTTTGCTCACATCCCTTATATATGTAATTTCAAAACCTTGTGGTGTATATGATCTGCAACCTATTGTAGAGGTTTACATGAGTTTTTTTGACTAACTCTTTTTATCAGGATAATGAACTCTGCGTCCATAATAAAGCATGCTAATTTATTTGAGTTGAACTGTAATTGCGACCACCTTAGACTAATGTTTTCTTTTATCCAGCTTCAAGACGAGGCAACTTGTGCTCTTTATTGCTTCAATAAATGCAGAGATGGTGGATTTGAAGAGCTTCTTATGACCAAGGTTGATTTAGGTGCTAAATTCGATTCATGCTTGAGGTATGTTGAATAAATAAAATTATGTGCATCATTTTAATGCATATTGTGCTCTGCACTTTTCCGGAGCCATTATCTGAGAGAACAGGGAACACATGTTAAGCACTTGAGCCTTATCATTTTAATGCATGTTGTGTGTGCAATTTCTTAGTGCGGTGATTATAAGATTATTATTCATTAATATGTCTGTTTCAGAAATGATAAACTTCACACAGTTTGGTCGACAGCACTGTTGTTACACTGAAAGTGGTTCCATGCCCCAGGGCAGAATCGACCACATGCCAGCCTTACTCTGGATTTTGTTTTTCAATATGCACATCTTCAGAGACCATCTCCGCAGCATCAGCCATAGGTACCGGCGGCAGTTCATCCTGTTCTCTCTCACGCTCGTATTCCCCGTGGTTTCTCCGAAAGCTCCAGGTCTGTATTCCCTCCCTGTAATCCTATTGAAAGTCCCCCATCTTTTTTATGCATGTTTTGGATGGATGTGTGTTCCTGGGCACCTATATTTGTCTCGGATGCGGTATTGGACTGTAGGGGATCACGGAATTTGAATGAATCGATGTGTTGAAGATTACGAGTTCGCCCAAATTAGTGCTTTTCTGTGCTTACACGTGAATTGAAATAATTTCAGTTTGAACGTGTGCTTTACGATTTTCCTTGTTGAATATCAAGCGGCATGGCTTTATTTTAGGATTGTGTGGCTAAACAGCACATTGGTCAACAGGTTGAGTTAGATTTAATTCATTCCATCGACCATCGGTTCTGTTTTCCATTATATTTTTCTGCATCAAATTCACATTGAGGCTATAGGTTATACTGTGTTTATTTACCTTTGTAGAGTGAGACACACACACAAGATTACTTGGAGCTACTTGATAAACGCTCTAAGGTAACCTGTCCATTTCCAGATTTCCTATGCAACCGTGTTAGTTTGCCTATATTTTTGATGTTTATGCATAATATGTTATTAATGGAACATTAGCATTATGTGATATTTTGCATGATCTATGTTCATGACATGATATTTGGGTGTCATGCTTTCTTATGGTGCATATACAACATATCAAGATATATCTATGTGTTTGATTGTATCAGAGCATCTCCATTGTAATTGCTATTTTTGACTTGCTATTCATAGCAATAGCAAGTCTCCCTATTTCAATTGACTTGCTATATTGCTACTCACTTCATTGTACTTGCTATTTGACTTGCTATTTTAGAAAACTTGCTATTTCTCTCATCAAACTTGCTACATGTAGCAAGTTTGGTGAGAGAAATAGCAAGCCCCCTAAAATAGCAAGTTGTTGGACCGGAAACGGCGACCAGAGGGGGGGTGAATGGGAGCTTTTAAAATTTCTGGCTAAAAACTTAGCCTTCGGATCTGTTCAGTCTTCTGCGGAACAGGCTTCGAACACAGCCTTCGAAGGTCTGGTTCGGAGGTACTTCGACACCTTCGAACACAGGCTTCGGAGAGGCAAAAGTTCGAAGTCAAGAAGACTTCGCTCCACTCACAACCCTCGAAAACCAACTCTGCTAAGTCAGTGCAGGCTCCGCACACGAGGTGCTTTGAGCAGGCTTCGCACTTCACCCTTCGCAAGAGTGGACAGCCCTCTGAGGACTTCGACCAAGTACTTGGCGACAGCAACTGGTGCTGGGCTTCGTACGCGAAGGTCTACACGCACACAAATCGGACTTCGCTAAGGGCTTCGACACAAGAAGCAAAACGGGAAACAACCAGGGCTTCGCTAGTAATCAGCGAGGTCTTGCCTCGTGTTACACAGAGCGACAGCACACTGAAAATCACACTTCGCGAGAAAAACACCCTTCGCCAAAACAGGCTTCGGTGAACTAAAAGCTAGCGAGGTATGCAATGCGAGCTCAAGCAAAAGCACAAAGAAGCAGGGCTTCGCTGCTTGAACAAGGAACACTGAAATAAATTGAACTCAGAATGAATACAGCGAGGTCTGTCTACAGGAGCTCAACAGTAAATGCTCAAAGTGTTAAATGTTACCTACCGAGCCCCCATATTTATAGCCCACGGCTTCATCCTAAGGAAGTGACTACTTTACCCCTAGGGTTTACAACAGATTTGTCTCTACAGAACTAAGGGGTACAAAAGGTAGTCCACCTTTATTTTGGAGGCTTCTCTTGTCAGCTGCAGAGGGGACAGTGTCAGCCTTTTTCAGAACAGACAATGTCAGCCTTTACAGAGTTGACTTCTGGAACCTCCCTTCGCACGCGAGGGGTGCGGAAGCTTCGGCGAGAAGCCTGCAGCCTGTTGGCCTTCGCTCCGCCGAAGAAGACCTTCGATACAGTGACGGTTTTGAGCCGAAGCCGTCAAAGCCCTTGGGCCTTCGCACCACCACCTCCGGAGTGGATCACCACGGCTTCGCAGCTACTCCGAGCTCGAACACCATCCGTCCGTGTACCGAAGCCATGCATGGCCGAAGCACCACAAGTCATCCTCACTCCGGAGCTAGCCTCGCTCCGAAGTCCTTCACACTCCGAAGCCCCACCTTCGGAGTACCACCCTTCGAAGTCCCTCCTTCGTCCAAGGCCTCCGCATGAAGCATTCCATGAGCACTTCGTTGCAGTGTCTCACTCCGAGCACACTCCTCGACGAGCCTCACCCGGACCATGCCTTCGATGCGCCTCGACTTCTGAGACCTTCGTCGGGCCACCTTCGAGTGTCTCCCTCCGGAGCACACTTCGAACACCTTGCCTCCGCAGAGGACTTCTTCCAACCAACTCCGAAGTCACTCCATTCGGAGTACCTTCGAAATGCCTCACCTCCGAGGACTTTGTCTCGGAGTACCTTCAGCCGGAGCTACACTCCGCACTCTCTGCCTTCACCTGGCGCGCCTCGACCCGAGGACCGACCCGGACCACCTTCGCAGCCACCGTGACGGAGCTCCCCGCTCCCTTGGCATCAAACCACCCGCTTGACCCAAGTTCACCTGGCTCGAACCCTGTCCGACGCCTCCGAAGTCCCTGCGCACCACCGACAAGCAGACAAGTGTATCCAGTACTCCGGAGACCTCTCCGGGTTAGCAACCTTCGATACACACTCCGGTGTACCGCCCAAAGTACCGAAGCCATCGGTACGAACCCAGTCATCGTGTACTGCCGGACCCCTCCGACAGCCACACTCCGCTGCACAGCTGCAGCAAGCAAACACCGAATCACCCTTCGGTGACACTACCTCCGAACACCCTTCGGAGGTACCACCTCCGAAGCCCCTCCGGAGGTACCCTTCGAACAGAGGGTAAAATCCAGTCAATCACTCATCACAAAACACCGAAACCACCCTTGGTTTCTCAATCTCCCCCTTGATGAGTGCATTGACAACCAAATCCAAGTTCAAGAAAATGTAAAAATTTTCAGCACACAAGTGACCATAAAAACTCAAAAAGAGCCAAAGCATGTCACTTGATAAAAGAAATTTTCTCCCCCTTTGTAAAAGAGTAAAAGCCCCTTCGGCAAAACTCCCTTTGGATAAAAAACTCCCCCTGAGTTGAGCAAATTTTTTCTCCCCCTTTATGTCAAAAATCTCTCCCCCTTTAGAAATAATGCCTTCTTGCAGCAGAGAACAAGGCAAATCTCTCCCCCTTTGGCAATGCAAGCATCAAGGAGCAGTAAAAAGATGCAAAGCTTTGAAATGAATAGAATTGCAAAGACATATAATGCAAAAATATGCCAAAATTAACACAAATGATCATGTGCTCAGCTCAATTTAACATTCTGTGAAACAAGATGATGGCATGTGATTTTGTCATTTTGAGGTAAAAAGCATCACCACTGAGTCAAAGCAGCTAGACATGTGAAGGCAAGGACTGCGCAAAGCTAACAAATTCTACCCTAGACAGACAAGTCTTGTTCAAAAGGAGCTGTGAAAGCAAACTTGATGATCAATTAATTTTGTTGTTCTTTTTCTTAATGCCAGGGGTTATTTGTTTGTCCACCTTATACTTTCCAATCAAGCCAAGCCTAGGCAAGAAAGCCATCTGAAGCTTAAGGCGGTGATTTTGGCATACACTACACTATCCCAGTTCAGACCAAGGTGCAATGGTAAGCAGTCTAGAATAGAGTAGTGCGACAAACAAACCCTCCTGGATCTTTTCATTGAAACCAGACAAATCATGGATTTTTTTTTATTTTGATTTTGATGAATTTAATATTTTGATGAATATCCACGAATGAAGAACATAAGTTTTCAAGTTGCAAATTTTAGCATCCAAGGAACAGTGTCTTGCTGTCAAGTAGATAAACGATAGCTAAAAGCAGTCCTGCCTAGTCAAGCTAGATACAAGATTGTGTGATGAGCAAATTTTGATTTTTAGAAAATAAAACATCATGCACAATCAATGTTCCAGACATATTTCATAGAGCTGAGCTGACATGATTTCTTTGAATTAAAAGCAGGCATATAATAGCAAAAGATGTAAGTGCAATTCCACACATAATGAGCATATGCAAGACAATTAAAATCAGCTCCCCCTTACAAAATGCCGTAAGGGTGACAAATGCCAAGTTCCCCACGCAAATAAGCAAATCGAGAAGCATCGAGGGGTTTTGTAAAAATGTCGGCAAGCTGGTGTTGGGTATCAACATATTGAAGTTCGATATCACCCTTCTCATTGTGATCTCTGAGAAAATGATACCGTATATCAATGTGTTTGGTTCTGGAGTGCTGAACCGGGTTGTTTGCAATACAAATAGCACTAGTGTTATCACAGAAAAGTGGAACACTCTTATAATCTAACCCGAAATCCCGCAAAGTGGAAACCATCCACAAAATCTGAGAGCAACAGCTAGCTGCAGCAACATATTCGGCCTCAGCCGTCGATTGTGCAACACTAGACTGTTTGCGGGAAGACCAGCAAACCAGAGACGTACCCAGAAAATGACAAGTACCAGAGGTACTCTTCCTATCAATTCTACACCCAGCAAAATCCGCATCTGAATAACCTCTAAGACATAAAGATGAAGACGATGAATACCATATGCCAAATTCAAGGGTGTGTTTGAGATACCTTAAGATGCGCTTAACCGCTTGACGGTGCGAAGCTCGTGGTGAAGCCTGAAAACGAGCGCACAGACACACTGCGAAGTGTATGTCCGGCCTCGTGGCAGTCAAGTAGAGGAGGGAGCCGATCATGCTCCGAAACTCCTTCTGATCTACGGCTTCTCCATCTTCGTCAGGGTCCAATGCTACAGATGTAGCCATTGGAGTGGCGAGGGGCTTCGCATCGGACATGTCGAATTTCTTGAGCAGGTCCTTGGTGTACTTTGTCTGGTGGACAAAAGTACCTTGTTTGCTTTGCTTGATTTGCAAACCAAGGAAAAAGGTGAGTTCACCCATCATCGACATTTCAAATTCCCTGCTCATGGTATCTGCAAACTCGGCAACTAAAGCATGAGAAGAGCCACCAAAGATGATATCATCCACATAAATCTGCACTAGAAGGAAATCTTTGCCATGCTTGAGAGTAAACAAAGTTTTATCAACAGAGCCCATCAAATACCCTCGCTCAAGCAGAAAAGACTTAAGTCTATCATACCAAGCCCGAGGGGCCTGCTTGAGTCCATAAAGAGCCTTATGAAGTTTAAGGACTTTATGTGGGTACTTGGGGTTTTCAAAACCAGGGGGTTGTTTTACATAAACATCTTCACCTATGAAGCCATTAAGAAAAGCACTTTTGACATCCATTTGATAGAGTTTGAATCCCCGGGATGTCGCAAAGGCAAGCAAAATCCTAATGGCCTCAAGGCGAGCAACAGGTGCAAAAGTTTCAGTAAAATCAATCCCTTCTAGTTGAGAAAAGCCCTGAGCTACTAGTCTAGCCTTATTTCTAACAATTGTTCCATCCTCCCCTTGTTTATTTTTAAAAATCCATTTTGTTCCAATGAAATGAACATTTGGTGGAGGATCAACTAAAGTCCAGACTTGGTTTCTTTCAAAATTCTCAAGCTCTTCATGCATGGCATTGATCCAACTAGAATCAGAAAGTGCATGACTAACATCTAAAGGCTCGAAAGAAGCAACAAAAGCAGCATTAGTAAAATGAGCGTGAGAACGTGTTACCCTTTGATCAAGCTCACCAATGATCTGCTCGGGAGGGTGCATCCTTTGGACATGATGTGGAGCCTCGCGGCGGGATGCAGTCTCCCCCTCAACTTGTGCGTTGGAGTGGTCCAAGATGACCGATGTTGAGGTAGTCGCTTCGGGACCTCGTGCCGAAGTAGTAGAAGCGGGGTCAGCTTCGGGGGTCGATGTCGAGGGTAGTAGGGGTTCATCCTCGAACTCTCCGGGATCTTCGTCTTCGAATAAGGTCTGTTCCATGTCGTGTTCATTTGCCTGTTCAAACGCAGAACTAACAGAGGGGGTTGATTCATCAAAAGTCACATCACATGACTCGATGACAGTGTTAGTTTCCAAGTTATAAACACGATATGAATGACCATGAGTAGTATAACCCAAAAAGATCCCGTCAGAAGATCGCGACTCAAATTTATCCAAGTTACCACGTTTTAGGATAAAGCAGCGACAGCCAAAAACTCGAAGATGAGTAACCTTGGGCTGTCTCCCAAAACGCAGCTCATAAGATGTCAAGTTTAAAATTGAGCGCAAGAAAATTCGGTTTGAGATGTAACATGCTGTGTTCATGGCCTCAGCCCAGAATTTTCTAGGAGTCCTATGCTCATCAAGCATCGTCCTAGCCATCTCAACCAAAGTGCGGTTTTTCCTCTCAACAACACCGTTCTGTTGAGGAACCCGCGGAGCAGAGAATTGATGTTCTATGCCATGCTCCATGCAAAAGTCAACAAAGAGACTATTTTTGAACTCGGTGCCATTATCGCTTCGAATGAATTTTAATGCACCAGGGAGTTCAGTGAAAAGTCTCAAAGCCAAGCTCCGAAAGTGTGAAAACACTTCATCCTTGCTGGCAAGAAAGAAGACCCAAGAGTAGCGAGAGAAATCGTCGACAATAACAAGTACATACCACTTGCCGCCTAAAGAACTAACCCGAGAAGGACCTACAGTGTCCATATGGAGAAGTTCTCCGGGCTGTTCAGTCATCACAGTGGTGACTGGCGAATGCGAAGCGGCAATCATTTTTCCATGTCGACAAGGAGCGCAAACTAAATTCTTCTCAAACTTGAGCTTGGGCAATCCTCGGATCAAACCTAGGGCGCTCAGACGAGCGAGCAACTCAAAGCTCATATGCCCTAGTCTCCTATGCCACTTCCAAAGCTCAGAAGTCGAATGTGCAACAAGACAATGAGAAGAACCAGACGACTCTGAAAAATCAGCTCCAAAAACTCTCCCAACCCTAAAGATCTTACACACAACAACGCCATCAGAATTGAGCACTTGCGAAGTATCGCGATGAAATCGCACTTCGAAGCCCTCATCAAGCAACTGAGATACAGACAGCAAATTGTATCCCAGGTTTTCAACCAAAGCAACATCTTTGAGAGTGAAGTTGGAATTAATTCTTACCACACCTTTACCTTTCACTCTACTCCTTCGATTGTTTCCGAAGGTGATATGTTCCCTTTGCTTGGTTGTTGTGAGGCTGGAGAACCAGTTTGCATCTCCGGTCATGTGGCGCGAACAACCGGAGTCCATGATCCACGTGCCCTCCAAGCCTCGACCTGTCGCCTACACATGATAAGAACGCCTCGATCGCTCAGTGCTGGGGTGAGTAAAATAATGACGAGGCATCCAGCACTGAGTGACACGAGTAGTAGGCACAGTAAAAGTAGACGGTCTACGCACATAAAAATCAGAATGATGCAAAGTGCGAGGTCTACCTACATGCAAAGAACGCAAAGCATGTCGAGGTCTCCTACTCTGACGAGGTACAAAGCTACTCGCCCGAGGTCTACCACCATATGGAACATGGTGAACACCTCGAGGAGCAAAACCTCTCCGAGAAGCACGAGGAGCCTCGAAAACAGGACGAGAGTAATACTCAGACTCATGCATACCTAAAGATGGGTAGTGCATGTCCTGATAGCTCATCGCCTGAGCACGTCGCTCATCCTTGATGCGACGGAAACAGAAACCAATCAAATGACCCGCCCGCTGACAATAAGAACAATGAAACACTCTCCTGGGGGCACTCTCATGGGTCGCAGGAGCAACTCTCACAGGCTCCTTGGGTTTCTTCTGTGTGGTTTTCTTGGGAGGATTTTTCTTGGTAGGAGGAGTGGTTTTCTTTGGTGGATGGGTAGGCTTTTTGGCTGGTGGGGTGTCCAACAGAGCTCTCTCTTTCTCTAGGGTGGTGGGAGAGGTGAAAACAGTTTTGGTCTTACTGTCTGAAGCTATCCTCTCAAAACCCAAACCTAGAGCTACCCCGGCTCTGTCAGCACACAACTTGGTCTTGGCCAAGAGCAAATCCATCCTACCCTTCCCTTCAGTGCATTTATTCACCACAGAAAGAAGGTATTCATTTTCAGACATGAGATTTTCAGCTCGCTCTCTGACAGTGCCTAGCTGGTCCTTAAGGGTGATGCAAGTGTCACAAACAGGTTGCACATCCTTAGAACTACCGGCCCTCTCCAATCTAGCCTCTAAATCATGAACATGCTTATCACGTAAATTAATGCTATCGCGCAATAAAGAGCAGTTCATGCAATCAATAATATCATGAGGTCTAGAATCCACCTCCAAAAGCTGCTTCTGTGCAGTCTCAAGCTCAGAAAGAGTTTGAGCATGAACAGAACGCAACTGAGCAAGCTCACTCATGACAACAGAACATGATTCACATTCAGCATCATCAAACTTAGACTTAAGCATGGCATATTCAGTAGAAACATTTTCTAGCCTAAGTCTAAGGTCTTTTCTTTCTCTAGCGGCTTGCACAAGTAATCTATCCTGACCAAGCACAACCTCATTCAGCTCATCTAATTTAATTAGAAGCTGGTCAGAAGATAGGTTTACCTCAGATGAGTCAAGCTCATCGCCGCTGTGATCGCTGTCGGCCATGAAGCAAAGGCCGGTGAAGTCACGTCCCTTCTTGTCCTTCTTGTCCTCCTTCCTTGGGGACTCCTCCTCCTCAGAGCTCGACTCCTCAGTTGAGGATGTGTCGATGTCGCTGAGAGCAGCAACAAAGGCTCTGGAAGCGGCCTTGGCTACTTTCTTAGCCATCTTGCCGCGCTTGCCCTTCACAAAGGGCTTCCTCTCCTTTTTGTGGAATTTGGGGCGGTCACTCTCATCTCTCTTTTTGACCTTGGGGCAATTGGCCTTGATGTGAGAAGTGTCGCCACATTCATAGCAGCCACTAAAACCACTTCTCCGCTGATCCCGTCTCTCATGATGAAAGCGGGTGAACCTCCGGGCAATGAGAGCAAGCTCGTCATCTGCTAGAGTATCCACCTGCTCCTTTGTGACGGAGACCAGGGAGGACAAAGCAAAACCATCTGCAAGAACACAAGTGCCTGATGTGCTTGGTTCTGCAGTGGTGCCACGGCTAGTGCTAGAAACCAATGCCAATGGCTGTGGCAAAGAGCTTCTGTGCACTGCAAGAGATGCCTTGGCAATCTCTGTGGACTTCAGCTTGCTAAAGAGTTCATCACAGGTTAGAGTGTCATAGCCTGTGGACTCCTCAATGCTGGATATCTTTACCTCCCATATGCTACGGTCAAGAGCATAGAGAAGCTTGATAGCCCTATCGTGATCACTGTAAGCAAGCGTCCCGTTGGATCGCAAGTTACTCACTATAGCATCAAAACGCGAAAACATGGCATCTATAGATTCACCAGGTGCCTGCACAAACAGCTGATACTGTTGGTTGTAGGTGCTTTGGCGCCTGGCCTTAATCTGAGTAGAGCCCTCATGATAAATAGTGAGCGTTGTCCAAATTTCCCTAGCAGTCCTAAGGTGCTGCACCCTATCAAACTCACTCCGACTCAAACCAATGAACAGTATGTTTCTTGCCTTCGAGTTGGCAATATATTGATCTTTTTCAGTTTGAGTGGTGCGGGTATCAGGGATGGAGTATTGTGAGTCCACAATCTCCCAAATTGCATTTCCTTGGCTTAACAAGTAAGCCTCCATGCGCACCTTCCAGTATGCAAAATCTGTCCCATCGAACAGAGGAATTTTACTGCCTCTATCCATGTCGCCAACAGATCACAAAACCGGTTAAGGTCAACAGGTGATCTTAACCTGCTCTGATACCAATTGTTGGACCGGAAACGGCGACCAGAGGGGGGGTGAATGGGAGCTTTTAAAATTTCTGGCTAAAAACTTAGCCTTCGGATCTGTTCAGTCTTCTGCGGAACAGGCTTCGAACACAGCCTTCGAAGGTCTGGTTCGGAGGTACTTCGACACCTTCGAACACAGGCTTCGGAGAGGCAAAAGTTCGAAGTCAAGAAGACTTCGCTCCACTCACAACCCTCGAAAACCAACTCTGCTAAGTCAGTGCAGGCTCCGCACACGAGGTGCTTTGAGCAGGCTTCGCACTTCACCCTTCGCAAGAGTGGACAGCCCTCTGAGGACTTCGACCAAGTACTTGGCGACAGCAACTGGTGCTGGGCTTCGTACGCGAAGGTCTACACGCACACAAATCGGACTTCGCTAAGGGCTTCGACACAAGAAGCAAAACGGGAAACAACCAGGGCTTCGCTAGTAATCAGCGAGGTCTTGCCTCGTGTTACACAGAGCGACAGCACACTGAAAATCACACTTCGCGAGAAAAACACCCTTCGCCAAAACAGGCTTCGGTGAACTAAAAGCTAGCGAGGTATGCAATGCGAGCTCAAGCAAAAGCACAAAGAAGCAGGGCTTCGCTGCTTGAACAAGGAACACTGAAATAAATTGAACTCAGAATGAATACAACGAGGTCTGTCTACAGGAGCTCAACAGTAAATGCTCAAAGTGTTAAATGTTACCTACCGAGCCCCCATATTTATAGCCCACGGCTTCATCCTAAGGAAGTGACTACTTTACCCCTAGGGTTTACAACAGATTTGTCTCTACAGAACTAAGGGGTACAAAAGGTAGTCCACCTTTATTTTGGAGGCTTCTCTTGTCAGCTGCAGAGGGGACAGTGTCAGCCTTTTTCAGAACAGACAGTGTCAGCCTTTACAGAGTTGACTTCTGGAACCTCCCTTCGCACGCGAGGGGTGCGGAAGCTTCGGCGAGAAGCCTGCAGCCTGTTGGCCTTCGCTCCGCCGAAGAAGACCTTCGATACAGTGACGGTTTTGAGCCGAAGCCGTCAAAGCCCTTGGGCCTTCGCACCACCACCTCCGGAGTGGATCACCACGGCTTCGCAGCTACTCCGAGCTCGAACACCATCCGTCCGTGTACCGAAGCCATGCATGGCCGAAGCACCACAAGTCATCCTCACTCCGGAGCTAGCCTCGCTCCGAAGTCCTTCACACTCCGAAGCCCCACCTTCGGAGTACCACCCTTCGAAGTCCCTCCTTCGTCCAAGGCCTCCGCATGAAGCATTCCATGAGCACTTCGTTGCAGTGTCTCACTCCGAGCACACTCCTCGACGAGCCTCACCCGGACCATGCCTTCGATGCGCCTCGACTTCTGAGACCTTCGTCGGGCCACCTTCGAGTGTCTCCCTCCGGAGCACACTTCGAACACCTTGCCTCCGCAGAGGACTTCTTCCAACCAACTCCGAAGTCACTCCATTCGGAGTACCTTCGAAATGCCTCACCTCCGAGGACTTTGTCTCGGAGTACCTTCAGCCGGAGCTACACTCCGCACTCTCTGCCTTCACCTGGCGCGCCTCGACCCGAGGACCGACCCGGACCACCTTCGCAGCCACCGTGACGGAGCTCCCCGCTCCCTTGGCATCAAACCACCCGCTTGACCCAAGTTCACCTGGCTCGAACCCTGTCCGACGCCTCCGAAGTCCCTGCGCACCACCGACAAGCAGACAAGTGTATCCAGTACTCCGGAGACCTCTCCGGGTTAGCAACCTTCGATACACACTCCGGTGTACCGCCCAAAGTACCGAAGCCATCGGTACGAACCCAGTCATCGTGTACTGCCGGACCCCTCCGACAGCCACACTCCGCTGCACAGCTGCAGCAAGCAAACACCGAATCACCCTTCGGTGACACTACCTCCGAACACCCTTCGGAGGTACCACCTCCGAAGCCCCTCCGGAGGTACCCTTCGAACAGAGGGTAAAATCCAGTCAATCACTCATCACAAAACACCGAAACCACCCTTGGTTTCTCACAAGTCAAATAGCAAGTACAATGGAGACAATTTTTTGACAATTCTTGCTATTTTTAAGGATAGCAAGTTGGATAGCAATTACAATGGAGATGCTCTCAGTAATGCTATTCATCCTCTATGCTCTACTTGCACGAATGAAAACTCATATTTTTCAGATAAACAAAATAATATATAAAGTATATTTAATTCACGCATAACTCTGAATAGAATATTTTTGAAGTTTATTTAACTCACTGGAAAATTGTTTTAAGTTTAACATATTTATTATTTTTTGATTTTCAACATTACATAGCACTGGCTCACTACTAGTATTGATTAATTGTAGAACATTATTATATGTGGCAAGGTCATCAACAAAATGAGGATGCCTGATTATCATGTGAACAAAGAAATTTGGTGACCTTGGCACATTAGATTAATTTTCTCGGCGTGTCAAATAACTAAGAACATAGATTAAACCGCATACAAACCAAGAAAATAGAAAATATTACATTGGGTGAAGAAAAATAGTACTTATTTATGCTTTACTAGTGACGAGTAGAAGATTATTTTCTATTACTCCCTCCGTGCCACACGTACCGTGGCAGATCCAGAATTGGGTATGCACGTCAAAATATTAATAAAAATATTTTCTAATTAAATAAATAATTATTAAATTTATATCATAATTCTGTATACATACACTGAATAATATGACAAGTCCTAAATTAAAAGATTAAGTGTGGAACTTGTATAAATATAAATAGTTCAAACATCATACTACAACTTCAAAATCTCCGTATATAATGTGATAAAAATATTTTTTTAATTAAATAAATAATTATTAAAGTTACACTGTAATTAAATATTAATGCATTGAATAATATGATAAATTTTACATTAAAAGATTAAGTTAAAAATTTGTATACATATAAATAGTTCAAACATTATACTAAGTCTTACTAGTTTCATCATAATATAATCACAAACAACATTTAAAAATGTTTAATTTAGTTTAGTCACTAAATACAACCAAGTCTTACTACTTTCATTATAATATAATCACAATCTACATTTAAAAATGTTTAATTTAGTTTAGTAACTAAATACAACCAAGTCTTACTACTTTCGTTATAATATAATCACAAAGTCACAAACAACATTTAAAAATGTTTAATTTATTTTATTCACTAAATACAACCAATTCTTACTACTTTCATTATAATATAATCACAAACAACATTTAAAAATGCTTAATTTAGTTTAGTCACTAAATACAACCAAGCATGCATGCCAAATAATCAGAAAAACTAAATTACTAGACATAGACACATGTGTCTAGATTCATTGATAAAAAGATTCGAATTTATAATATGAAACGGACGTAGTATACATATAGTTATATCTACGTAATATGAGTGAAGACAAATATTACATAGAACCTTAATTGATCACACGCTGGAAGCCTTGAAATGCCGGTCTGATTATACATCAGGCTGCAGGCGGCGGCTCCCTTGTCGAGTCGCGGACGGGTCCGTGTGTTGGTCCGCCTGATGGAGCTGGAAAACCAAGCTAGATCATATCCAGGTAACAAATATAAATTTACTTTAAAAATGCAATGGCTAGTTATTTATATTAGCTTGTGCGGTGCATACATGATGAGAACCACACTACCGAAAATGAGAAGTTTGCCGAGTGCCCTGAGCTTTGCCGAGTGCAATATCTCGGGCACTCGGCAAAGATTTATTTGCCGAGTGTTTTTTAAAAAACACCCAGTAAATAAAAAACACTCGGCAAATTAAATGTTTGCCGAGTGTTTTTTAAAAATACACTCGGCAAATATGTTACTAACGGACGTCACGACGGCGTGCGTGCGCGACAAAAATTTTTTTTTTTGAGGGTTTGCCGAGTGTTTTTTAAAAAGCACTCGGCAAAGAGAGTATGTTTGCCGAGTGCTTTTTAAAAAACACTCGGCAAACCCATTTTTTATTTTTTTTGAATTATTGTTTCAAGTCTACATGATATTTTCAATTTGATTTTAACTTGAATTTTTTTCTATAATAAAAACACAACTTATATTATCTCATGTAAAAATTACACATTTTTTGTTTCAGTTTGTTATTTATAAAATTATTAAGTATGTTTCTAGGATTTAAATTGAAATAGGTGAAATTTGAACTACAAATGCTTAAAATAATAAACAAAAAATTATGAAAAAATCATATTCATGTTTTAAAGTGTATTTAGGGTTCTTATAAACTGAATTAAAAGAAATTTTGAACTGTTATTTATACTGTTATTTTAATTAGTGATAGTAGAAATTAGATTGTGTACGAGGATTAACAAAAAATGACGAGAAGTAAAATGATGAGTGCCGGAGTGAGAGACAATACAAAGGAAATACGATAGACCAATATAAATTCATTAAATATATAAATTAATTAATAATGATTTTATTTACAATATGATAAATAAAAAACTCATTTATTATTCTAAATTGTTGTCTAAGTTCTATTAGGCTATTCAGGGTTTTATGGTATTAATTACTGTGACACATCAGATTTTTTGCTGACATGGCATTAAATTAACGAGGGAAGAGAATAAAGCAATGTTATCTTCATGGCATTGTGCTAACCTGTTTCCAAGACGAATGAAATGAAATGAAACACCCATTGTGAGCCAAATCATTTTATCGTAGAAATGATATTTAATTCAGTTGCAAAGTATTTAATTACACTGGTTAGTCTAGGAAATATTGAAATAAAACTCTCTACTGAGCGAGGGTATTTCATTCCATTGCAAAACTGATGTGGCTGGCTTTCTAGAAAACATTGTTACGAAACTCACCACTTTAAATAGCCTTAGTTCAGCATAAACGTGCTATAATTATTAATAATGCCTGCCGGCGAGGAGGGACTACCCACGTGCAGGTGTCAGCGGAATATGGTTGCCGGCCGCCGCGTCCAACTGAACCGGCGGCGGGACGCCCTGCTGCAGGCACTTGTAGCCGCTGGTAGCTGCCAGCCAGATCGCCACGGCGAGCTCAACAATGGCGACTAAACGGGGTCGCAGAAGCCTCGCCATCCTGCACGGCTGCACACGCTAGCTATGTCTCAATTTTCTTGAGCCGCCGCTAATATCTCCTCTAGCTCTCGTCTGTTCTGTTCTGGCCGGCTCGCTTACTTACATATAGACGTTGCCGCCATTTGTAGAGACGACGTACGATCGAGTTCTATCACGAAGCGATCGGTCGGTCGTCGCTGTATGTTGACTCATCGGTCGTCGTCATCCTCATCGATATGATCTTACAAAAATCTTCCAAAATAAAAAAAATCATCAATGGGTTTGAATGGGTCAGTAGGAAGAAACAAGAACAGAGTTCTTGTCTGCAATTAATGTCTTGCAGCAAGTAGCAAGTGCGTCAATCAAAATAAGTATAAATTTATTCTAAAATTTACAGGGAACTAGTAATGCGTTCGTGGTAAATTGTGAAAATTTAAAAAAACAATTATTTGTTACTCAGTTAAATTAATGCTGTAAAAAAATATTGAAAGACAACATACGAGATATGAGATGAACTTAAAAATCAAAAAACAATTATATTATTATTATTCAGTTAAACACGAAACAAATACGTAAATCCCTTCAAAAGCACTCAAGTGCTATACAAACTGAAATATTTCAACACGCTTAAGATTTTTTTAAATTTCCTTACGAATGTTCTCTTTGATATGTTAATTTTACATGTTATTTACACATAAGTAGTCAAACTAATTATATGTTTATAAGTTAGAGATAATTATGGGTCAAATGTTTTTGGGACTCATCTTGGTAATACGTAATGCTATTTATATGCACCGTCGTTTCATTTTGGATTGGCTAAATTCATGGTGAGTTTCAAATTATTAGCAATTTTTGCAGTGTGTAGGTATAGTATATAGTTGGATGACAATACTTAATCCCTGTAGGTAAAGATGATGGATCCATTATATAGACGCTTCTAGCATTCATTCTAAATATGAATAGTTTGAAATATTGTATGAAAAAGTAAGACAATAGAATCTGTAAAAAAAATCATTGATAGTTACAAAATGACATGACTCAACAACAAAATATTTTGTACGATGTTTTAAATTAATAACCATAAAAGAACATTAAATTAACAAATTAAACATGTGAGTACACATTATAAATATGTGTTTGTTAAAAATAAGAAAGCAATGGTGGTGGAGTTTGGTCTACATACATCTAGAGAGTAGTAAAAACAAAAATAAAAGGAGAAACAAGAGGACATACAATTTCTTCATTTTATTTTCTGCTTTCTACTTTTCATATAAGAGCAATAAATACAAATACAATAAAAGATTATAATGGATGGAACAAAGGATAATATCTTACATCGCTGCAATCTGAAATATCGTACTCCATGTTAGGCCAATATTTAAACAATTTTGTCAGTAGGGTAATATCTACTTTGGGTTTACGAATGGGGTCTTGTCGCGCCTCGATTTAATAAATCAGGACTTTATTGAAATTCCATAGAAAATCAATAAAACAAGACGTTCATCATGCGACCTCGTACAATATGGACAATCATTCACGGTTCGTAGACCGCATTAATACAAAAGTGAATAAAGGTGAAGAGAAACTAATAAAATAAGGGTCCTAGATGAACGCCTCCTTCTAGTCTCGCCTTGACTGGGTCGCTACTCCAGACCTTTATCCTCCTCGTAGTAGACTGGCTCTGATGGTGTAAGTCAACGGGGTGAGTACAGATGTACTCAGCAAGCCACCGAATGCAATTATAATGCAAGGTAATAACAAGGGAGATATTGGCTAGTTTTGCGGAAGCAGCATAATTGTAAAGCTTTAAATGTGAGCAAATTATTGGTACGGAAAAGTAAACATGTGTGTGTGCATCATCATCTTCTAACTCGAGGGGTACAGTCAGCCCCACCTCGCTCAACAGTCCTTATGTGCCATGAATAACTCGACCATTCAAACAATTGTAAACTAACTGCGAGTAGTCACACAACCCGCCCTTGACCGTGGGCTCGGCTTTTCGAAAAGATTGAATTTACTCTGATCAGAGATGTACCACTGTACCCACAAGGCACGCACTCATCACCTACACCGAAGTGTAACGAGATGACCCATCACACGGGAACTCGTGCCAAAACCTTCCATATAGTCCTCCCCGACCCAATAGCACCCTCTTATGGGTTTCATATGGTGTCCCGACGCATCGGAGCCCCACCATACTCCCCCCTTGAGCCTCGTCGGTACAAGTCGCCCGCAGGCTAGCCCCTTGCCCCCTCCTCTATGGTGCATCGAGCCGGAGTATTCCATACTTCCAGTTAGGACTTACCCATTAGACTTGTGGTTGGTACGGAAGTGCTTTGCAACAGATCCCGCAGACCGGTCCTTATAGTGCCCCGGGTGCGACAAACCAGTGCCCGAGCTTGCACCCGGAACCCACCATACTTATAACCTAGCCAACTCCAACAGAGTCCAGAGACGAGAATAACGGGGAAATTCATATACAGAATCCAGCTATCTACGACTCATTCTTTTTAACCTATAGTAGTGGTGCCGGTACATTGGGCACTAGCTAATATTTTTATAGTAGAGTGACAAGGAGTTAAGGCTCAATAAGTATGGCTTGGGTTTGCACACAAGGACGGGGATCTAATAATATAAGTGTAAGGCTTGAATATTTGACTAATGCAATATTAACCTATGAGTTATAGCGATAATTTATTGAAACATGGGCTCAATTATGATCAACTGTTTCCACAGAGATGGTCGATGACTTGCCTTGATCAGCAAATGGTGATGGAGGAACCTCGGGGTAGAACTCCTGCTCCTCGATGAACTCGTAGTCTTCTCGATACGGAAAAATAAACAGTACATTCAATAAACAGACAAAATTCACCAAATACTAAACATACACATTTGTGGGTTTAATTATGTGGAATAAAGTTTTAATATTCTGATGTTTGGTGAATAAACAGTAAACTTAATTTCTTAGGGCTTTCTAATTATTTTTCTGAATATTAATTTATCCCCTAAGGGTTTTTATTCTTTTATTTGTTAAAAATATTTTGGGTAACAGTAACATACTATTTTATGGCATTAATGTGTAGATAATATTATTCTGGATTTAACAAAATTTGAATGGTGAAATTTGGAGTTAAAATTGAGCAAGATATGAATTTTTGAAGTTTAAACTATTTTCTGGAATTTTATTTAAACTGAAAAAGGGTTCTGGTCCACGGTTGAGCCAGGCTCACGGTGGACCCTGGTACTGTGCGCGTGGACCGGCTGATCCAGAGCGTTGGATCTGGATCTGGCGGCCAGGCGCGAGGCGGGAG